>VWZI01010881.1:1650516-1670521 GCA_013396835.1 Psilopogon haemacephalus
ATGACATGTAATACATATGCTGTAATGCAGAAGTGTGTAAAATAATTACTTAATTACAAAGCTGTAGCTCTAGCAGTATTTTGCTAGACTATAACATGACACAGCATGAAAATGAGAAAAGCAGCTCAATATATAGATTATTTATTGTGTGCTGCCCTCCTTAGTAGCAAACCATGCTCTCTTCTTATTTAAGTAGCATGGCACTAATTCAAAATGCAAGACACTTGCCCTTCCCAGAGTACAAAGTAGGCTGTTTAAATCTGACAAGGTTTTTGGATTTCTTTTCATTTGCCACCTTCCAGCCTTCGCACATAACCATATAACTTTTTTTTTTCTTTTTTTTTTTTTCTTTTTTTTTTAAAAGGGGACTTCTCAGGTTTTTTGTTGTGGCTTTTTGTTTGTTTGTTTGTGCTTGGTTTGGTTTGAGGGGTGTTTGTGAGTGCGAATTTACAGAGGGACTAAGATCTGACACAGACCAGACACTAAACTAATGTGCTACTTATGCACATGCTTTATCAGCATCACCTCTGGGAGATTTGCTGCTTCTAAGCTATTGTGCAAACAGCCTTTGTTTCATAGCAGTAGAAATCTCCTTTGTCAACATTAGCATTTTGTGTTTGGATTTATTACAGATTCTGAAAATAATAATCATGTTTCCCTTCTTTAAAGACACCTACCTATTATGTAAGGTTTTATTTCTTTGACTTTCATGTCACCAAGGGGTTGACATTCCCCTTCCTCAGGTGAGGAAACTGGGGCCCTAAGATTATCCCAACCACACATCAGCCCAGGTGTAAACAGAATCTCTGTTTTATTAATCACAGAGTCACAGAAAGCCAAGTAGGAAGGGACCTCAAGAATCACCTAGTCCACTGTTCCTAGGTAATAGCATAATGGAAATGAGATGGCCCAGCACCCTGCCAGACTGAGTCTTAATGCTCTCCAATGAAGGGGAATCAACTACTTCCCTTGGGAGATTATTCCAAATCTAACTGTTCTCATGGTAAAATACTTTCTTCCAAAGTCCAACTGGAACCTCCCAAGGATTAACTTGTACTCATCACCCTTTGTCTTTCCCATGTGACTCCCTGTAAAAATTGAGTCTCCATCCTCCTAGTAGCCACCCTTTATGTACTGGTACAAGTAATAAGGTTTCCCCTGCACCTTCTCTTCTCAAGGCTGAACAAACCTAGTTCTCTCAGCCTTTCCTCTGACGGCAGTTCTGTTTTCTGATCATTCCTGTGGCCCTTGATGGTCACTTAATGGTGGTCTTGTGATCCAGCAAGCATATGAAGTTTAGCTCCCTCAATGAAAGTGGCACCTCTCCCTAATCCTCCTGTTCTTATGCACGTGAAAGGGTAACACACTCCACAAAAGATCCTTCTGATGGCACAGTGCAGTGGAAAGCAGGGGAAGGTAATCAGAAAATGGTCTCTATACTTGAGCCCTTGACCAAAGTAGATAAATCTCCCTGCCTTATTGGTGTTTAGCCTTTCAAATTCTGGACTATTTCCTCTGGGAATGAACTATCAGGCCATGGCCAATATCTACTTATAGCTTTTTCCTTCAATTTCTAATATATGCCATGAAAATAGTGGTCCTCTTTACCACTCACAGTGTAATTTTCTTTCCTACCATTTCCTGTTTTGTAACTTCAGCCTACTGTAAATCACATTAAAAGGACTTGCTTTCTAATAGTTTTTTTATTGACTAATATATTTTATATGGTACCTGTTACCTTGGTGGAGATTTCTTCTTGCAGTAATTTAGTGTATGTGACACAGTCCTCTAAGCACTAGTCAAAAGGAACCAATACAGTTAAACAGCAGATTTACTCTGCACTCCTTGGTCTTGGGGTTAAAGAAGAGAATGTCCTCCTGTTGTGAAAATCTATCAGTGCCCCCCCTGTTTTGTAAAGGGAGGACTTGCCACCCTGCCTTCCTACCACAGAAGCAGATGACATGATGCATTTATTACCTTATACAAGTCACTTCGGCGTGCTATCTCATTTATCTATTTAAAATATGAAACGACTCTTGCACGCTACAGAAGTGTTCAGTGAGACTTAATGAGCTGTTGGTATGTTTATTACAGAGATTTCTAAGAACCAAATGGCATAGTATTGCTTTCACTATGAAAAATGATTAAAGCATCTTATGAAGTATCAATTTGTAAGTAAAAAAAGATTTCCAGCTATGAACCCACACTCGCTGTTATGCTCTGGGGGGCATGCCATAACACTTGTGTTTCTTAAGAAGATTTCTTTAACGTCAGTACAATGTTTCTTTATCCCCACTCTTTACCAGTAATCAGGATTTAAGCACCCCTAGGAGATGTGGTTGGTTTTCACACGTTCTGTCTGTTGAGCAGCACTTGCTCACCATCAGAGCCAAGGGAGGTGTCAGCAGTGCTAACATCTTTGCTTTGTTGAGTGCCAGTGCCTTTTGTATGATAGCTTATGATGAATACGTGCAAGACAGACCTGTCCAAACTGTCTCCCTCCTCCACATACATGAAGCAAGACTTTAGGAAACTATTCCGGTATGCTCTGGTACATCTAAAGCCTTCCAAATAGTCCCATGAATAATTGGCTATTGGTGCTGTAAAGTGAGGGTTCTGAGAAGAAAGAAAAATACCACAAAGCAAGCAAAGAAGTCCACCAATAAAGGAAAGTCTCCAACGAGAGGAGACAGAAGTTTCCTAACTTTGTGGCTGACTGCTGTACCCTGTTCTGCATCTCCACACACCACTGGCAGTGCAGATGGCAGCCTCCCTGCATGGCACACGGATCAGCAGGTGGCACACATACAGCTGGACATATCTGGCACATTTGAGTTTGTCCTTGCCAGCTAACCAGATTTTTGGAGCCAGCCTCCGAGTTATTTCGCAAAGAGAAAGGATCCCTTCTGTCTTTTTGCCTTCTTCACAGTAAGACTTCACCATGGGAATGTGGCATGATGGAAATAAAACCTTCACAGCCACCAGAGATACCAGGGTGGGGTCCTAGGAGGGGCAGGCTAAGTCATGAAGAGTTGCACAGACTCTCTCACGTGCACAGAATAGTTGATGAACGCTGCTTCATTTTCTGCAGGTTTTTAAATGTCACATGCCATACATTATGAAAGTGTGGTGGTAAAGAAATCAGAAATGCTCTGACACTGCTTTGGCCTGTGACCCATCATGGACAGCAAGCCTTTAGCACAGAAAAATATGCCATATCAGGAACAGGGTAGTCGTATAGGCTATGTGATCCAGATGTCACACTATGCCTAGAAGTACTGATGCTGTGTCTTCATCCTGAGGAGAACACTGCCAGTGCAGCCTGAATTGTTTTTGATTTTTGTAAAACACACTTAGTTACATCAACCCAAAACATTAGGTCCTTTGTCTTAGCTCATATTAATTTAGAACTGCTCTAAAAGAAACTAGGTTAAAATCACTGCAGTTTCAGGGGTTAGACCCTCATCGTTTCATCTCCTCTCTCTCAAAGCATGAGCACAAATAGTACTGAAGTTGCAGAGGGCAGTGAGCAAATGTCTACCTATACGTGAAGGGACAACAAATTCACTCTGAGTTCTTCTCTGTTAACACTTTTGCCAAGGTTTTGTCCTGAATAGAACAAGTAGACAAAATGTGATAACCTCCCGAGTAAATGAATTCCATAAACTGACCATAAATTTAACAAATTCCTGCTTCTTTATTCTTGTTATATATGAACAGCTTTTTGTAACAACATTCATTTTATTACAAAAGGAACAGGCTTGTAAAAAGTGCAGGAAGACTATTTTATTCCAAATTAACTCCTCTTCCATGCAAAATAGTATTTCATGTGCTTTCTTTGAATGCTTCCTAAGGTCAGTCTCTACACCTCTCTATCACAAGGCAGGTATCAATGAACAGTCTTAGTTTTCCTCATGAGCAATGAGATCTACATAGATTTGAAATAAAGGGGGAAAGTTATGAACTAACAAATATATATGTGTGTGTGTGTGTGTGTGTATGTGTACATGTTTAAGGAGAACCTCCCTCAGAAGTTACTGTCCATTGTGGGGGCCATACAACATTAAACTATTGCCTTGGGTCAGAAATACATCTTCCATGTCCAGAATCTCAAATCTGGGTTTGGGTCTTGATTTTTTTCACAACCTGTAGCTGCCTCTTGTACTCTTTATTTTGCAAATATTGGTGAAGAAGAGAGATTTCATAGTTACTACAGACAGACTTTATATCACAGACAATTTATTTTTTTTAATTGAAGATCGGTTACCTTCACAAACCATTGGAGAACATAATTATTCCTATCTCTAATTCCTGTTTTAAACCAGTAAACACTCCTGAAAACAAAAAGCAAGAGTTTTCTCGCGGAACTCACAGTTCAGGCAGTCTGTATTGTGACATTTTGACAATGACAGCCAACACCTACAAAAGACGTAGGAAATTCCCTGAAAATGCACAGGAAACTTCTTTTCCCTTATTCTGTTCTAGCTGACAGTGCTACACTTTTCTATGTCTAAGAGGAAAGTGCTTGGAATCAAATAAATTAGTAGTAACTTCGAATTGTCTGGGTTTGGGTGGCACATTGCGTAACAAACAATAACAAGGTGCTTAGCATGCAAAATAAGTACTACAACAAAACACTTGAATGCAGGAGAAATGAATGCCAATATTTACCTTTTGGTGTTTCCTTGGCAGGAGAAACCTCACTGCATGGCTTAGTAAAGCATGTATATATAGAGTAGCAATAAGCAGGGTTAGAAAATATAGAGGATTACTCCAGATGTTCTCCAAAGCCACCTAAGAAGCGGAACTTGTGAATCTATAGAATCGGATCGGACATCTTACAAGACACATTTTTATGAATGCAGTGGAAATGGGAAATGTTGGGGCTGAGTCAAAAATACTGCCCCCTCCAGCATACTCAGGTTTTTATTAGTTGTGCTGATCATGATCTTTGAAGTCAAGAATGGCAGGCAGAAATAAAGGGAGAAAAATGAGCTCACCAAGAAAGAAACTTTTATTACATCCATGCAGGGATGTTATTAAAGTGAAAGAAACCGGAGGGAACAAGAGCTCTGAGCTATGATATTCTTTTCTGTATAGCTGATGAAAAGAGAGTATGAAAGGTCAAACAATTCTAATTCTCCTCCCTGAAGTTAGTCATTCCTCCTGTTGTCAATGTTACTCTGCAGCCTACCCAGCAAAGTCAAGATTGCATCAGTTCATGGCTACAGCAAGAAAGACTGCATGAAAGGGAAGAATGGATGCATTTGTACATTTCCATTTTCCATTTCCCTGAAATGATGATGGTCTAAAATCCAAACCTCATGCTCAGCTCAGACTTCTCTTGAACAAAACAAATGCTATGGAATGTGAGAGGGAGTCCAAGTTTGGTCCTTTCTCCATCCAAAATTTCCCTGGGCAGTGGGAGAGTGCTCTCAGCCATTCATTCCTCTTGCAGAGCAACTGCATATTGTGTTAGCCCAGCTGTAGTCCCACCTTTCCTTTCTACTCCTTTTCCTTTCTGCCCCTCATACTTCCCACAACATTCCAGATTTAGGCAAAAGTACAGTGCACAGGACTAAGACAGAAATTGTGGAATAACCCTACTCAGTGAGAAACCATGGGGAGTTACTACCCTCCCTTCAGCAAGAAAAGAATTCCACCCAAAGCCTCAGACCCACACATACACAAGAATGAATAGGCACTGTAGGTGTAATTTCTAGGATTTTGTGATGCCCTAATCCAGCTGGGTACAACGGGTTGAAAAGAAATATTTACTCAGGGAAAAGAGAGATGTATTTTAGTTTGTTTTTTTTTTTAATGAGCTGTATGGCTTCTGAAGATAAAATTGGTTTCAGAACTTAACATTTCAATGTCACGAACATACTGCTGAATTTTCTTTTTGTGGAACGTGAAAGTGTGGGTAGGCAGCTGGAGAAGAAAACACAATCTTGCTTCCTTTCCATATTCATGATAATATTTGTCATAATAATTTAGTTTTGTTTCAGTAACAGGAATGTTGGTGTTTTTCCATTTCCCCAATGCATTTCCATTTTCACACTTCCCCATCTAACATTAAATATATTGAAAATGGTGCCAAAATATTCAACAGCATTGAAAGAGCAGAGGAGAAATGAAATTATAGTCACAGATTTCATTTCATTCCTTTTTCTAAATTAATCAATATTTCATTTTCCAATTCCTTTATAGAGAACTAGCAATATACCCCAGTGAACCTCCACTCCCAAATATAAAAATTTGACAGGTTGAACTTGAAAATTTGGTTCAGCGAATAGACTATCTTGAAAAAGCAACCATGATTATTGCAAGCAGTAATTGTCCCCACAGGAACAAAAGAAAGAAAAACATTTAGATTTTGTCACATCATTCTGCCATTAAGCTATCTCCAGCCTGAAATATTTAACAAATCATGTCAGGTCACCTTGCCACTGAAAACACAGGGAGGCTGTATCTCAGGGTTACTGACTCTGGGCAGAGGTGTGTCAAAACCATGCTCATAATCATGATTAGGTAGGGATTTGTTTTTTCTCCTTTTCTGCTCCAAAACACATTCTCATCTCTGCTGCTATAAAGCAAAGACCATAGTGACACTTGCTGGTACAGCAAGGAGTCTGAAACAAAATGCAGAAGGAAGCAGAGCAGACTGCAATTGTTTTTTTATTCATATATTCTCTTGGGGATAAATGTTCTGAGGATTCTGCTTCTTGCTTGGCAGATCAAGAGATGTACAACATGTAGAGGTAATTATTCTTCTCCTGATCCTACCAGTGTAAGCATTGAAATAGCAGACTTGGCTATAGCAGGAGCAGTGTGCCACTTTGCTAAACTTCCTTGAGTCAATCCTCTCTTTTTGCCACCTTTTAAAAGGATATCTGAGAAGAAAAATAATGAAAAATATAGTCTGTCCCTTTTCCTTCCACCTCTCTTACTTGCCTCTCAAATGGCCCAGTGCTCCTTAAGTACCACTGAGTCTCCTTTCAGTGAAAAAGGGCAATTTCCCTGCCTAAATAGATACACTGTAAAAATACATTGCCCTCTCCATCCAAAAATGTCATTGTAAAGCATTAATGAGTTTTAAAATATTACAATTCATCTAAAGTTTGTTGAAAAATGTGAGGAAATACATCATTTTGGCTTGCATCAAAACTTCCCAAATGAAAATGACTTGACTTAGTGAGTCTTCTAGATGAGGCAACTGTACAAGCTTAGCATCACTTCCTAATTTCAATCACTCACAGCCTGACAAAGGCAAGAGCAAAAAAAAGCTTCTTCTTTCCAGTCATTAGATGAAGGTAGAACACAGGCCACCAAATCATAAAGTGCTCCAACCTCCCACATAATGGCAAAGGGAGGCAGAAGCTGTGATACATTTCAGTCTAGTCCTTTATTATTGCGTTTAGCTGTCAACACTTCAGAGCAAATACTTCCAAGATTTTCCCCAGCCTTTGACTGCATTATGATTTGCTATTATAATGCTCTCCTTCATGAAAAGAACATGCTAGCATATAATTTCCTCCTCCATTTTCAAAAAGCTTTCCACAAATTCCACAGAGTCCAGGAAAGAACTTAATGCCACCAAACACTCTCAGGATAACCTCTTGTCCTGCCTTCTCCAAGCCTTCCTGCTACCTCTAGGGCCCATGGAAGACATACTAATTTTAACACACTTCACAAGCACTGAGGATTCAAAGTGACTAAATTTGAGGCAGGTGCTTTGCAATGATAACAGTGATGGAAAGACAGGGCTCTACTTGATACAAGTAAGGTGTCCATTTATTGAGTGCAAAGCATCAGCTTCTATACTCTAAAATCCAAAGCCTTTTACATTGTGTCAAATATTAATTGGTTAGCGCAGCTGTGTACAGTAGTGATCGGCTAGCAACAGTTTATCAGAACACAACTCCATAGTCAGGACAAAATTCTTTTTACTTGGCTCCTAGACACTCATTATCTCTAACAAAAACATCTGACAAGTTTTGTCTCTTTAGACCTTCAGCAATATCAATCTGTGCCCTAGCAGCTGTTTTCCACCAGCTCCGTGGCACCCTGTACCCATAGCTTTCGTTCCAGTAAACTCAAAACATCCTTGTGCATCAGTCTCAGTATTCTGAGCAAAGTCTAACAAAGGAATTCCTACACAATGAGATGAACACCTCAAGGTCCCTCAAATGAAAGGGACAACAGCAAGTCCTATCCAAAGCAATCCTTGCTCCTTACAGCCCAAGAGCACTACAAACAACAGGACTAAAGCAATGGCTATGACAGGGAATGGCAGCAGTTCCTGAGCCTGACTGCAGCTAGAGTCAGGAATTAAGAGACCAAAATTTCTGACGTTTATCAATCTGAAACTCTGCATTAACATGAAAGTTCTCAGAATAAGGACAGTCTTTCCACTATATTTGAGCTGTTCTTGTGCAACCACAGGCATGATTTGGCCATTTACTGAGCCCCCTCTACATTACGCTGCAATACAAAAAAGATTAATTATTTATTCTGTTTTCTCAGCATTATGTATCCCTATGCTTGAGTACTGCAAATGCATATGACAGATGACTTTGTTTATATATTCTTGTTTATATGTTTTTTTATATATTCTCTTGGAGGGCAAATAGCTTTTTTAAAAAAAAGGATAAGAGCAGAGCCCACTACTGCTCTGAAGGAATTTTATTTTGCTCTCCTATTTCTAGTAGCCTTGAAGTTTATATTTTTTATGTTCATTATCCCCTACAATTATTCTCTTCTCTTCTAATTCATTGATAGAATAATATATATATAATTTGTTTATATATTTGATTATATATAACACTAAAACATAAATAAAAATAAAATTTGACCTTAAATCAACTAGGGTAGGATGGCAACAGAAACCTACACATTTTGGGACTAAATTAATTAATGACTGTGAATGGAAAGAGGTTTTAGTCAGGCTTGATTACTAAATATTCATAAACACCTTTAAATATCTAATATTAATTACCACAACACCTCTTAGTACAGCATCTGTGATCATATTTACACAGATCTAAAGGCAGATGTGCCACTAAATCCTCTCCTACTGAAAAGAACAGAGGTATGCACACTGATACCAACACTCAATAGTTTGTCTATTTGCCACAACAGGTTTGGATCTGCCCTGTTGTAAGTGGGTGGAGCAATTTCACTTGCAGCAGCAGAGTTTGGCTACTGAAAATCATAGATGGACTCAAAATTTGTTTGGAGTGTTACTGCTCAAGGTCCTATACAAGAGCCACATTTTTTCACTTCAGACAGGTTTCCTCAGAAATTAGTAGGTTTAAGTGCATTCATTAAGTAAGGAAATAATTGAGTTAATGTTATTATTAGCTTTTACCCATGCGAACACAATCCAAATAAAAGTGGGATTTATGATAGTGTGACCACATTGTCTCTCACCTGGTCACTTCTTCTGCCACAAAAAGGCAACAAGAAAAATCACTGACTGTGCTTGGAGTATGTCTACCTTCCTAATAAGAAGTTGGCCTCAGTTTTTTAAAATTTGGTTTTATTTTACTGATAAATTAGGGATAGCTGATCAACAAAGGTATTGTTTGGGTTTTTTTTAAAGCAGATTTTTTTTTCCTTTTTCCGTACTGCAACAACTGAGAAAAGACCATCCAAAATCTGTCAAAACACAGTTTTGGGGGGAATCAAGCCACAAAAGATAAAATGAAGTTGTCACTGAAAATTAATACAAAGCAGCAAATTGGTGGGAGGAATAAATACTTCTCACATCTAAAAATACCAGTGCAATAGCATACTGAGAGGCTATTTTTAGTTCTGTTTTAAACAAGCCTCTCTCACTGTGTTTAATAATAGCGAACTAGATTTCCAGATTCAGATATTGAGAAAAATGATTTACAGCATGCACTTCCAGATCAGAAAAACCTACTTTAATGGATCTGTAAGTTGTTATTAAGCTTTTGCTGGCTTTTAAAGAAATGGCTTTGAAATACTTTTCTTTTACGTGCATTCAGGATTTCTTGTAGCAAGTGAGGTCTCTATGTAATCAAAAATCATTACAGCATAGGCAATTTCAATGTCCGACTCTCAGTGAAAGGCAGTTTTCTTGAATGCAAGTATGAAACAAATAAACACAATAAATTGTTTCTTGTGCAAGGAAAAAATGGATTTTGAAATTAATTCAAAGTTCAATTAAGAATCTTTTAGCTCTCTTTTGTAATAAATAGCTCCTTATGATCAAATCAATAGGAAGAACAAAATCTTCTGAGCTCCTTTTAAAAATCTATATCCAATTCTTAAAATTCTATATCCAATTCTAAATACAGCCTTGTCCTGGAGCCTTGTCCTGGCTTAACCAGAGGGAAGGAAAAGTCTCATACAGTGCTGAACTGTAAGCACTTTCAACATTCTCTCTTTGGGAACTAGATGAAGCTGGATATAGTTTCAAGGTTATTCATATATCCCTTTGCAGTAGCTAATAAACACCAGAACTGTACACAGCTCACCCCCTATGCATTTGTGCATTTGTACCCTACAAGGACTCCCAAAATGGTGTTTAAAAATATATCTCTGCATCTACATAGACACACATGAATCCTTCTACCTGTATCCAGAAACCAGACAAGGCATGTCACTCCAGCCCAATGTGACTTGAGGGACCAGACCCAAGACCTTGTCATTCTGTTACACACTCCTGTGTTGGTTTCACTACTGGCAGACTTTTGGTAGGGAAGTACAATTGTGAGGCTGAAGAGATGAGAAGAAACCAGCACTCTGCCTACAGAAATAAGGAGCGGGAGAAAGGCAGAGAGAGCAGTGTGAGCTGTGCAGGTTGCACGCTGGGTGGCTTAACCTTCTGCCTAAGCACTTGCAGCACTCCTCATCAGCCAGAAACAGCACTGCACAGAGCTGACATTCCTATCTGCACCTCTTGAGCATCAAAGGGGTGATTTTTGCTGCCCCAATCTCATCTAAATTGACTTGGAAGATGTCACACACTATTCAGGGAAGTGCTGGATTGTGTTGCTCCCAGAAAGAGCACTTTTAAAAGAAAGAAAGAAAAAAAAAAAGTGCTTCCTGCAGTCTAAATATAAATATGTAGTTGTTTAAGTGTGTGTATTCCTGCAGTCTAAATATAAATATGTAGTTGTTGAAGTGTGTGTCCAAGTACTGCAACATAAATGGAGCTGTACTGGCAGTAGTTACAAACACACATTCAACTCAAATATCCTTGTTTATTCATTACAAGCCAACATGTACAAGTGGGCACATGAGTTAACTGAATGATATTCTGGAAAAAATCTTTTTAACCTACTCAGCAAGTGTTTATCAATGACTAAAATTACTCCTTAATGTGAAGGACAAATGTCAGAAAATTCATTAGTATTCAGAAAGATACGTGCATGCTGGAGGCATTCTTTTCTAAGAAATTTTGATCATAATAGGCATCTTAGAACAACAGGGCAGGGAGTGGGGGGGGAAGACATAGATGTTCTGTGAAGGACAGTAAAATAATGGTATTGCAAAGACCAGATGGTGTAATAGAATATGGCCCCCAAAACACTTGTGCTAAGCTATTTAAAAGGCTAAATATGTGTTAAACCTGGGATTTTGTAAGAATCCTATTTTTCTAAGAGGAATATTAATATTATTATTGGTCCAGTTTAGTGAATTAAGAAGTGCATGAACCATAAGATGCCCAGTGTGCCTTCTTAACTCAAACCTCACAGCTGTCAGCTAACAAGGCAACATGAAATATTCTAGCCTGTTTACTGACAGAGAAATGAAATGAGGTCCATTTCATATGATATGCAAGACATTCCCTCTGGCCAGAGAACTTTTCCCACAGTTTGCTGTACAGTGACTTCTACTCAGTAACAACTCAAATTGGAATGATGATAGTAGAGCAAAGGGAAATATTTCAATGACGCAAACTGTTTTGTTTTTTTTTCTGTATAATGGAGAAGACATGTGGCAACCACAAGTGAAAGAGAAGTCCAGCATAATCTAATCTCCTCACCTTTCAGATATCATCATAAACAGTAGTTTGCAGCTGATAAGTTCAGATTTCATCTGCTAATGCTGGGCAGTGATTTTTTTTTTTTTTGTTCCAAAATCAGACACCTGCACAAATACAGTTCCAGTTAGGACTGTAAAAATTTCCTATGACTCATTCCAACCACAAACTGAAAATCTTTACTAATGTCGTGAGCTAGCCCTTCACAGTTTGGAACATATAAAATCATTAGTCATTTCAAAAATCACGGTCTTTGTGAAGGCTGCCTGAATGTTTCGTTGACATACAGAAAGTCACAATCTCACTTGAGGCAAGGAGCAAATTCTGTCCTTGGATCTCTTAACCTCCAAAGGTGGATGCAGCAGCAAGGGCAATGGCCACATGTGAACCCAAAGCAATATTTAGCTTTCAGATCTAATAGACAAAAGACGGGGTTTAATCTACAGATGACAAACTAGCAGATCTTTCTAACTGAGAATAATACTGCCTCCTCAATCCTCCCTGTCCTCTGTTCTGTCTGCTGCTAGAACTTCATTGAAGCCAGCAGAGCCACTCCATTTGTTATGCTACTGTGTGCTTAGCCTCAGCATCTGAATACTGCCTCTAAGTTAAAACATTATTTGGAAAAATAAATAAGAAAAGCAAACTTAGGGTGAGATGCCACCAGTGCTGCTTGCCAGCTCTCACAGCAGCCAGCTGCATAACTGCCTCTGGCAATCAGCCTCCCTAAAGGAACCGATAACCCTTCTGTTCTTCAAGGGAACACAACCGTCTAGGCATTGATTTGTCACTTGTGTATAAAAATAGACACAGTATGCTTCCCTTGCCTTTCCCTGTCCATGTCTTATCATGTTCCTATTAACACCATCCTCTTTGCAATCCTTGATTCAGTAAAATCCATGCCTCTGTCCTACAACACTAGCCCCACAACTTCTCTTGTTGACCCAAAGGGTTAGTTATGAGATGCATTAGTTAGAAGATGCATTCAGGATAGGGATTTTAACTTCCCTTTCAACATCTAGTGCCCACAGAAATTGTATTCATTGCCTTAATAATTTCTGAGTAGTTTTTTTTCCCCATTCTTTTGATTTCTTATATAGTGAATTAACAAATAATATTCCAGAAATTCTCACAACAAAATTCTCAGGTGACCAGAAAGAAGGAACACTGACTAATTAATGGTCTACTATCTGCTAATTCAACAGGAGGTACTGCACCCATGCTTATGTGTGGAATAACATACAATATCAGAAACGAGCAGGGGCCAAGGTGAGCGTTTAGCACCACAGAACTTGGATTTGCACAAGAAAATTACTTTTCCAAAACACAGCCATTAACATCATTTTGAAGGTTGCTTTACAAGGGCACCAGTTATTTTTATACCCAAAAGAAAACCTTTGCCTTACCAAGACTTAGATTTTTATAGATATGGAAACACCGCAGGAAAACTCAGACTCTTCAGTGCAGGAACTCAGCCTATGCACAGTTCTGCAAGAAAGCAAGGTGATACTGTATGGTTTGCATATGGTGAGAAAATTCCTATTCTGAGTGCCATAAGCTAGAGCTAGTAAGGCACAGGTATGAATTCAGCCCTCTCCTGGCTAAGAAATCATGGGCAGTCCTGTCCTAATTACTGCATGACTAATATTCATAGCAATTTATTAGAGAGTTTTACATTGTATGAATTCTTGCCACACTTTCCATCATATCCCTGTGCAACTGGTTCCTTGAGTAATGTGTTGCTGTTTCTCTGACTGCTTGGTCACAATTTCTAGTTTTGTCTGAAGGGCAACACAACGACAACAGCAACAAAAGAACTTCAGGTACAAACTTCTGAGCAATGGATGGCTATTGCCACAAGTTCTGAAATGGAAGGTTTCAATGACAATTTATCAGAAGATGGACAAGCCAAATTAAATAGCCTAATACTAGCAATATGTAGTTAAACACCGTTTAAATCTGACTGACATCCTATGAATTCTGGAGATTTCTGGCTGCTGTATTTTAATAATAGATATTAGGAGTATACACCCATGGAAAATTACTTTCTTCTCAGCTCTCACCCTCATGTTTGACAGCCAGTGGTTGAACTGGCCAATACTTTTTGGATTAAGGCAGATCCAGCGTTTGCTATTGTGGCAGTGGACATATGTTAAGAAAGAATTCACTGACCACATGTAAGGGGGTGAGTGAAAAATAGAGTAAGATCAGGACCAGATGAAAGAAGAGTCAGAGATCCATTGATTGTGAGATCATTGAACAGCAATACAGCAGGATAAAACCTCTACAGAAGGGCTTCGCAGTCTCTCCCCTATTACTACATCTGCAAACTGCAGCAGCAATGAAGCACTGGGTCATTTCAGAGATTACTCTTAGCTCCAGCAGCAGTCAGTATAAAGCTGTTATATGAGATTAAGTCCCGTGCACTTTCTGCTGGAGATGCAGCACCTTCTTGAAAAGAAGCCTCTGTAAAAGATGAGAAGATACAGAGAGGAAATTATACACTTAATAAAAGTTTTGCATGTGCCATTTTTGCTTACCAAAGAAAATTGCAGAGAAGAAAAATAAAGCTGGCTGCTGAACGGATTGTTCAAATGCTCATTAGCATCAAGCAGATTTATTTGAACAGATAATTATCCTCATATTGTGCTTTCATCACCAGAATTGTTTATGTTAACTGTCAAGCAGCCGTTCTCAAATTTTACTCCTCGATGTGTTGAAGGTTTGTGGGTTTGTTGGTTTGGGGTTTTTTTTGGTGTGTGTGTGTTGGTTTTTTTTTAAATTTCTTTTTAATGCCTGGAAAAACAACAACAACAACAAATTTTTTTTAAAGTCTTGCGTTTTCATTTCAGATGTTATGAAAAGCTGACTGTATAGGTCGTCCCACAAGAAAGACAACACCATTCAAGTTTCTCTGATCTGCCTTAATTCATTCCTTGTATTAGCTGGAGGGCACATGCATGTGTGTACACAGAGGAGAAGGTACAACTTTTAAGTGGCAGCTTCCCTACTTCCAGAAGCTGATTTTGAAGCTGACAGTTCCTCAACCTTCGCTTTGGCTGTTGCCATCAGGATGTATAGCAAACCAGTCTATTTGCAGTTGCAAGTGATTAGAGCCCTACGTAAGATAGAGAGCAAATTGCGATGCCTAATCAAAACAAGCCAACCCATGCCTTTAGGCTCCACTTAATGCAGTTATCTGTTGCTAAAGAAAGCAGTTTGACAATATATATGTGTCCTTTTCATTTCCTCTGCCTGTCAGTCACCTTTATTGTATTCTACATACTGCTCATCCACCAGTTTTGCTTGCCAGTACAAATACACACGTTCTTCAGTGGCAAATGACTGAATGATAACAATGTTCAACATTTGATGCTTAACTACATAAGTCCTTTACAAATGGAATAAATTCTGTTGGGTTTTTAAAACTGCAATCTCACCTTTTTACCTCCCACAGCAAAGAGCAGAAATTTTATACAGGAAGATTTTTAAGTATTTTTATAAAGAACCACTGCATAACCAATCCCAATTTTTTAATATTGCTTTGCAAGGTAAATAATCCTGAACAAAGTAAAATTTTCCTAAGTTGCCCCTTCCCTAACTTCAGCTACATGACCTCCTATAATATTTGTTAACATGGAGAGTATTTTGGTCTATAACTCATAGTCAGTAAGGTGTAGAGAACTATGGTTACTTAGAGCGCTTTCATGTAGTCAGCCTAAGAATTTAATAGCTGATAGGAAAAAATGGTGTTGACCAAACTTTGCCCAGAAAGCAAGGAAGAAGAAGGATTAACTCCTGTGTGTCCCCTGTCTCTTTTCCTCCTAAACCCCCTTTCAAGCATTTTCTAGTATAAATCTTCAGTCTTGAGTTTAAATTCCCCCCAGTTTTGGATAGCTATCCTCATGAATCTTACCATCCATGTAGCGGTCCAACACTGTCCAAGCTTTTCAACCTACTCTGCTGCTTGCTGTGAAAATAGATGCCTTACCTTAATGATAAAGGCTTTTTTACTTTAAAAAGCAGAAATCAAATCTCATGGAGGAAATGTGCAAAGCTACAAGAGCACTCTACAAAGGAGCATGTGAAGATTGGCATTTTATCATTTCATATCCTGAGCAAGAAATCTTTACAGCTCTGAGAGATGACAGTGGCTGCTGGCCCTAGCACAATTAGTATTGGCACCAGCCATCAGACAGAGATGTAGCCACACACAAAGGCTGCCCTGTTGCATGGGATTGTAACTTCAGCTCTGCTCAAAGGTCAGTCACAGGAAGCTGCTATCCTAAAGGGAAATAAATCAGGTAGTTTAACTCTATGGAGGAGAGTAACTTGCTTTATTAACTGTTGTTTTTGAGACTGCACAGGCAGTGCTTGAAAAATGAAGTGAGGAGGATGTCTGTGTTTTGCATTATAATTCAATTTAGCAATACCACACACACACACAAAGCCTTATTGCTAATGGATGCACCAAGCAGACCTGACTGCTCTACAGCAACAGCAAAACAAAGAACTACACATCAACAGTAAGGCTATCATTAGCAGTAATGTTATTCCAAAGTGTGGCATATCTGTCAGGCAAATGCAACCACATCTGACATCTACTATGGTTCTATTTGCCTGGCTGAGAAGATAGGTTTCAAATTGAGAAACATTTGTTTTGGGCATGTGAGGAATCATCCTCACTATATTTCCTCTTTCCTGATATCCTGTAGGATCATATAGTGGATAAAAGTGCTAGACAATATTATGATCATGTTGGTTTTCAGTCCTTCTGAAATTTCAGATTTCTTCTGACCTACAGCTCATTTCATGGTTAAAAAAAAAAAAAAAAAAAAGTAATAGTGTTCCCAAAGAAAAGCACTTCCATTGCTAGAATAGAAATAAGTTGAAATAAAAAAGTAATAGCATTCCCAAAGAAAGGCACTTCCATTGCTAGAATTCAAAGAAGCTGAAATAAAATTTAGTGCTATGGAGATTCTTTCTTTCCCATTGATAATATGTTGGCTGAAATGGCTCACCTATCAGAAGGTAACAGTTTCTAGACATACAGTGTGATACTTTGGCCAGTGTCCTGGTCAGATGATAAATTATCTCACATGCACTAGAACTGCAGCTGGTCATAGGAGTGTGGGACACCAAGGAAGAAACAAGGTAAAGAGTACGTTTGATGGATCCACCAAAAAAATGGAATAAAAAAATACCATGTCACAAGCAGCAGGGAATGCTGTGAGAACTGTGGTGGTAGAGGAGTTTGTCAGTTAAAAATAAGCCCCTCCAATTGAAGTGTAAAATCCCACACATCAAAAGAGGGATTAATATTCAGGCAATGGGACCTGACAGCATATCAGCACAGCACATGCAGAAAGTTTAATGTAGGACTAGTGTGCATGTCTTCTGCATTTAAAATGGAAATTGAGAGGTATTGAGAAGAATAAGGCTGTTTCAAATGTGTCGTGTGGTGAGTAGCAATACGAACACCTTCATGCATGAGAAAGCACAATTTGCCAGCACTCTGAGGAGGATCACTATGTATTTAGCTTGTACACTTGCTGATCTAAAAAATATTTATTTCTCAGAGCATAGTATTTATTGTATTCCAGTGATTTGCAGTGTGAAAGAAGCGCACCAGATCTTCTGTGCAGGCACAAGTTTCTCCAAAGCTTTGCATGCTGACTTCAAATCGATGCTTTACACAATGTCTTCACAGTTCCAAAAAACCTCAGAGCATTTAGTTTAGTTGCTCCACTTGCAGAAGGCAAACAGTTTTGCAGCTTTTGACATTCACTTCAGTTTCTGGACACATTACATTCTCCTGAACCATAGCAGGTGGTCTATTTCTGGCTAAACAGAACTGTCTCTTTTGGTAAGTTTCACATCCAAACAAGGATCTCAGCTTCCTTTAAATGCCTTGGAATCTGAAGACCAAAATTTTGTCTTGGCTTCTAGGCCACTGCTCCAGTTAGTCGGTGTTTTGTCCCTGGTTAGCACAAAGCAGAGTGTTGTTGGTAGCATATTCAGCTTCCAAAAACGCATGTATTGCAGCTGACCATAAGCATCTCTCCAAAAGCGAAGTGCCGTATCAGCAGGCCATCAAAAGCAGCCAGACCATTTGCAACAGCACCATCTGGTGTCTCTGAGTGATTTTATCGTTATTGTGAGTGCAGCAGATGAAAGAAGTTAGCACAGAGAAATTAACACTGTATGAAACGGTCCTGTCCCATCATACCCACGACTCTGTCCCAGCTCTCCACAACGAACAAATAATGCCATTTGCTTCTTTCACTGTCATCTCACACTTGTCCATGTCCGATGAATTTAGAATTTGCTTTGTTGCCAAAAGGAGGCTGATTTCTATCTTCTTTGCTTGCAGTCAAACTTGGGCTGCATGACAAACATCAGGAAGCTGCCTTTGCAGATCAGTTTAACCATGTTAAAGGTACATCTGGAACAGCTGCCAGTCACCTTCTCTCCTGGCTGGCTCTTTCCCAGAGTACACCTGCAGCTCTTGAACTTTCAGAATATAAAGAAGTATTTTTTTTTTCCTGAAGAATGCAGAGCTGAAGTGCAGCAGATCTTAGTGAACTGGACATTAGACAACACTAAGGGGTTTTTTTTTCCATTTCCAGGCAGAGCAGTGACACAGTGACCTTAGAAAAGTGAGTTCAGCATTTTATTCATCTCTACTTACTATAGTATCCTGCTATGTTTAAGTGTGTGTCGTATCCCATCTAATGGGGACCAGCCTGTTAGAGATATGGACACCAACTTTACATCTTTCTCAGTGTCTCCAATGACTGAACTCTCAGGGAGCACTATTGTTGAAATTAATCTTGAATGCTCTAATTAGAATGGCAGCAGTTACAGAAATCTCTAATGGCTACTTTGAAGGAACAATTACTGTCTTTATTATGATAACCCTGCAGATGAAATACTGCAGTTGACAAAAGATTATTAAACAAGTTATTATTCAGTCACTGACTCACTCAGCCAACGTGGAGTGATGAAATCATGTCAGGAGCTAAAGTGTGGCCAACTTTTAATACTTTTTTGGGCAGTACCATAGTGCAATAGATTATGGTTTCTTTTAGTAAATCATTGGTAATTCCTCTATGATTAGATCTTCCTATGATTGTATAAGGTGTGATTAGCATACAGAATGGTAAACCTTTTGTTTCATTTTTCACAGAAATTAGCATAGAAAGTCAGAATTTAAGACAGTAGGCATTAATTCCCAGAGCAAAGAACTGAGTACATCCAATTTGTGTCTCTTTATAGTTATTCTAGTCAGTCAGCCAGAAATGTGACTTTAGGATAAGCAATGTCAAGTCTATGCTGAAATCTAGCTGGGGGCACTGTACTGCAATAAGAAGTCTTTTGGACAAGACAAAATCCTTAACATTTATGGCCAGTCAATCCTTCATAGCACTTTGCTAAGGATGACATGGAAATCTTACTGCTTGGTCCAATTTTTTTCATTTTATCTGTGCACATTGACAAAATAAGGATAACCTTTCCTCCCTGTCCTCCAGTGTTGTTTGTCCTAGTGTAAGCCATGCTATTGGGCTAAATATTTTTATTTCTACAATGGTTGAGTTGTAGCTACTTATACAATACCTCGGCAAGAAAGACACTGGAGGAACATAAAGATATTATTGTAAGACTACTTAAAACCAGTTTGCTCAGCTCCTCTCTAGGGATAGCCATTTGAGTGAGTAGTCATTGAAATTTTGAATTAGTGTTGTGCATTATAACTTCACTGGATAGTTCATTTTCCTCTGCTATGGATAACACAAAGTTACTTTCTAAAAAGACAGCGCACCAAGTATTCTAATCAGGTTCCTATACCCTGCTGACCATTTTCTAATAGAACTGAGGCGTGGGCTATGGAGCTAAAGTAGAATAGGCTATTAAAAATGTGATCTCTATGGAAGCTTATAATAACAACACTAAAATAATTATGTGATAGAGAACTCACTCACAAAAAAA
>VWZI01010881.1:1670558-1682115 GCA_013396835.1 Psilopogon haemacephalus
AAAAAACAAAAAACCACATTTAGTCAAGTCAGAGGCACTGGAACTTCCAAAAAAGCTTCAGGTGAGAGAGGGTAGGTAGGAAGGCCTTGTATCCAGGAGAAGAGATGCTTCTCTAATGGCATCACCCAGTGGATTCAACAATGACTTTTAAAAATCATGTAATAATGACCAATTCATTGATGTTTGCTTTATCTCATCTCGGATAGGCTGCACAATTATAATTGTCATACTTGAGGTTCTCTATATAGATTACTTATGAACAAAGCACAGAAGCAATAGCACAACAAATCTGAAAAGTTGTTTTCTGCATTTTGAAGTCCTTCAATGCTGAGTTGTCTCACTTGAGCTACGTTCTGTGTGGTCAAGTCTCCATTCAAGCGCTAGTTTATGTTAACAGACTATATTGGGTTCTCAAAAAGAGAGCATGGATAGCTCAGCTGCATATTTCATTGGCATTGGCATGACACCCTATTTCAGCACTGTAGGATTGTAGTTTGTCAGTGCCAAACTGGAAAATCTTCTGCTGATGCCCTGTAAGGTATGATGGTAGCACAAAATCTGTGTTTTTTATCAGAGAGATCTTCGAAGTGCCCCATCTGTACTCTGATAAAATAAACAAATCTCTTAAGAGATTTCATTCTCTTCAAATAACACTATTTGCTTTTTTTCTAGTTGAAGGTATTTGTGAAATGAAGTTAATGCTTTGCCAAAATGACTCACTGCCTACCCACATTGATGCTATATTCACTAATCCTTCCATGGCCATCATCTAGCATCTGGAAAGAGTCTCACAATAATCTTTTAACTTCACCTGTGTTTAGTTACTTTTAAAAGTGTGGTGAATATGAGATAAAAATTCCCATTAAAAATGTTAAGTATCTTGAACAAATTAAGTGCCTGTGCCTAAGAATAGGAACCCTCACATCAATGCTGAGCTATCACCAGTCCTTACTACAGAGCTGTTTCTCATTCATAAAAGATCTGCTTAGAAATTCATAGCACATTTTGGTCCATTACTGTTAGAAAGCCTCATGGTTATTGAGTGTTGTCCCTCCTCAAGGTTATGTCCTTACAGTGGTGTCAGGTCCAAGGTACTTACTCTCCTAGGCAGAAATTTGGCAGTGTGCCCTCTTGTAGCTGGGTAAGAGCTCCTGGGTAACCGTTGGGATTACTTCAATATGTTCATCTGGAGTTTAGTTATTGAAGGAGTTTTCAGTAAGAGCCAAATCACATTTATTTAATAGCAAAATATTGTTTGTTCACTAATACAAAGACTTCAGGACTAGGTGTCAAAGGAAAAAAAAAAAATCTTTCTTTTATATGCGTGTTCTCAGTCTAAACTTCCACACTATAATTTACATAAATCCAGATTAGTCTTCCTCTCAGGAGCAACAGCCTACATTGCTTGCAGCACTTTCTGTGAGTCTTCCCAGCCTGTCAGCTCTGTAATTGACACATTCTGGGAAACCTCTCTTGGCTCACCCAAAGCTCCCTCCTTTTTCTAGTTCTTTGAGGCTTCTTTGATCCCCCACTTAGCCATGGGAAGAGTACCCATTCTAGCCTGGATGGAGCCAGCTCATTAGCTTTTCTCCAAGTGATGACCCAGTCATTATTATCTTAACTACTTTGAAGGCACATATCTGAAGCTATTCTTATCTGTGTCATTGTTTTACATTTCCTCTTTGCTCCTTAACAGCTCCTTTGTAGTCTGCTTTGATTTAACCCTTTCCGTGCAGGCAGGAAGCAATGTCGAATTGAACAGGGAAACATTTATAACAGGAATGAATCCATTTAACACACAAAACGTTTTCTTGATAAGAAAAATATGTTTTGTTTTCTTCCCATCACCTATTTCACCTTGCCTCTGTAATGATTAAATCAGGTAGGTAGGGGTGAAATCAAATAGGGAGTGCTTAACAATTTCCATTGAATTGGAGTAGGTCTGAGATTTGACAGACGATCCTCGTGAGCTAGAAGAACAGAGTAAGACCTGTTTGTTTTCTCAGCATACACAATGTATGGTCAAATTCTGTGGCGACTCCTAAAGTGTTGTAAAACTCTCATAAAGGCATAATATAGTATATTTCCTCTAAAATTCCAAACACTTTAATAATAATGTTAGGGTATTCTGAAAATGCCACCCAAAATCTCCAAGTAACTACAGCAAATTGCTTCATTATCTTTAGGTGTGAGGAGGGCATCAGTATCATCTAGAACAAGAGATGGTATTTTGTCACTGTTGTTCTTCCAGATAATTTAATTACAAGATACAAGAGTTATTTTCACAGGTTTGATCTAATTAAAATTAAATGTTCAAGTTCAAGAACTGTTTATGAAGGACAGGGAAATACTGGAGAGAGTCCAGTGCAGGTCCAGGAGGGTGATTAATGGACAGGAGCATCTCTCTTATGAGGAAAGGCTGAGAGACTTGGAGCTCTCTAGTGTGGAAAAGAGAAGACAGAGAGGGGATCTTAGAAATGCAAATAAATATCTAAAGGGTGGAGGTCAGGAGGATATAACTGGGCTCTTCTCAGATGTTGTGCTGGTTTGAGGCTAATTGAAATATTTTAATGAGAAAAAATAGATTATAGGCTGAGAAAACAATGGTGATGTTTGCTTCATTCATAGGTTTGCTGAGATGTATAAAAGCAAGGACATAAACAGAGATAAGACAGTGCCTGAGATCTATCTGTGGGAGTCTCTCTCTACCTGGCTTCCAGCTGGATCTGTATAACTCAATTAATCAATTCTGATTCTAACTCCCCTTGCTGATCTTTCCAGATCACCTTGCACATAAGGTAGATTCCAGGATAATGTTGGGGAGTGGAGAGAAGGTGGAAGAGTGGTTGGGAACCCCTCTCGGGGACACTGATTTCTGAGAGGGATATTGTGTTTCTGTATTACTTTTAACTTGTATGTTTCTGTATATAGCTGCAAATATTTGTAATATAAGGTAAATATCTGCTTGTATCTTGTGCTAAACTGTGAATATAAAGCTCCAGTCCTTAACTTCCAGCTGGCTGAGTGAATTCAAAAGTGGGAAGGGGGAGGGTAACATCCAAACCATCCCAGCTGTGGCCAGCGACAGGACAAGGGACAACAGGTATAAATTAGAACTTCATTTGAACTTAAGGAGAAAGTTTACTTTGAGGGTAATGGAGTGCTGGAATAGGCTGGTTCTTACATTGTTATTTCTCATCCCAGTGATTAGTGCAGGAATGAAAACTCAGATTATCTATTGCTTGTTGTGACAAACCCAATATACTGCTGTGAAAGTAGTTAAAATGTATATGTAATATAATGGAATACTTCTGTCATCACTAGGTGAAAGGTTGAGTCTTCTGCTGTCTCCAAATCAAAGAATTCTCTTTCTACTTCATTAATTTAGCTAAATACATCCACAGCTCCATTCCTGCAGAAAAATAAAACATAGACACAATTACAGTAGTTTTTCTGAAATGAATTTCTCATATAGAAGATAAGGTAATATTTTTTATTAATCTTTGTTATGTATTTTGGAGTCAGGTGCATGGGTGCTAGTAATAGGCACTAACATTTTCTCTACAAAATCAGATGATAAACATGATTTTACTTTACATCGAGATAATTTTGTTGATAGCTTCAACAAATTCAGGACCAGTCCCCTTTCTTGGAAAATTTTGTATGTTTTATGACTCCTTTTAGTACACGTTGAGGCCCATTGACTTTTTATAGCTGCCATTGTGGAAAATAAATTATTCACTAATTATTCTACGGGTGGGTGTGACTCCGTGGCACCATAATGTTAACATATTGCATTAAGAAAAGTGTGGAACATAGCATGGCTTGATTAAACCTGCTCCCTTTTTGATGGATGTGTCCTTCCCTGTACATCAGACTGGGACAGAGGGCTGTGTGAATGGCAAATTGCTGTCATCATCATGGTAGCTAGCCATGAAGAAAATGGCTGTCTGATTTCACTAATTTACTTTTCACTCTGTTCCCAAAGGACAGATTTAGTTTATCATACCATCGTAGTTCTGACATGTTTGCTTCCCCCTATGGATTAAGCACGTCAGTTATGCAACAACTGCCTGAAATTTCTACAGTGGTTGGGTTCAAGATTCAAGAAGCTTTCTGGGGCTAGGTAGAAAAGACAGAATATCAACTTTCCACAGGGAATAACTCCAGTGGATTGTCTCTTCTATAGGGATAGCTTCAGGAAAAAAAGTAATGTATTTTATTGTCTCAGGAAAGGGAAATCACCAGGATTCTAAACAGAGAACTACCTCAATTGTATAAAACACTCTTAATTCATCCTGGATCTCATGCCTCTCCAAAAGAAGATAACTACTTAGCAAATTTCTTTCTTCCCCAAAATAGCTTTTTCACTCTTGCTGGTGTTCCATCTCTACTTAACTGACATAGCTTCCCAGCAGAGCTTCCATCTAATATAATAACTTTGTTCTGAGATTGCATCAAGAATCCAGGAGGGATTAGCAAACCACAAGGCCAAACTTTCTTGCAGGAGATAAAATGTCTCACTGATTTCACTAGGCACCTAAGGAACCTCTGCACTATTCTTCCGTGTTTTGGGGAAAGTGTGAATTTTGTTTCCAAGACTAATTTCTGTTTCCAGACAATATCTATAGATATTTATATGTCCTATATAAATACATCCCAGGGTCCAGTCAGCTGACATGAAGCAACATTATTTCACAGATTTCCATGGTGCATGGGTGGAAAGGACAAATAATTTCATTTAATATGCTGTAAGAATATACCTAATTATTGTCTTGGTGGCAATTATACAAGACCCTACATATAAAAAAATGCAACACATGCCACAGAGCCATGTCTAAAGTGCAAACATTTCAACAGTAGCTTCTGTTTAGTTTGCAGTGGTTTTCCTCACCTCTTTGCTTCAGTTGTGATTCACCCACATTTTAATTAACTCTCTTCAGCTGGATCCTCTATCACATTATCCTTAATGCATGACCTCTATCCGATGTTAGCTCTACCTTCAGCAAATACATAGTTGTTTTATTCCTGGATAATCCTGTTGCAGTAATGGGAGAATGAAGACTCCCTAGGAAATATGTTTTCATTACTGAGAATTGAGTTTTAGACACAAAGACAGAAACACACAGTATTCAAAGCCCTAGTTTTAAACACCTAAAAGGGCCTTAGTCAAATGCCTATGGGCATGAAGTAGTATTTGCAACTTATTTACAACTCTCTTGTCCAATGTCTTCTCCAATGTGTTAATGGCTCAGACAATTCAATTTATGTACAAAAGTTCAAAGTGGAAAGTAGTTCCCTTTGAACACAAGCAGTACTTTTTCTGGATATATTAGGGTATATTGCAAGCGCATCAAAAGAAGATATATGAGGAAAGCACTAGGAAGAGTTCATTAAATTCTTTTACTAAATACCAAATAATCATGTCTAACTTGAAGATTTTTCATGTTCAAAGAGATCCTACTTTTATCTTCTAAGTCTCCAAAGAAGGCTATGGGAGAAAAGGCTCAAGCACTGTACCTTTCCTTTTCTTTAGCTAAAAGTACAGAAAAAATCCTTCAAGAAAGAAAAAATCCTTTCAGTCAGAGCTTCTTTCCCTTCTTTTTCTTCTACAGAAAGACTATGCATATTTCATCACAGTTTCTTCTTAAACTATTTCACACCTATCAGATGTCTGTAACCCATCAACATGTGGTCTGTTGACTGAAAAATACTCACTGTGTCTAACCAATTTCCATAACAAAGAAACAAAGCAGATAAATAACAATTTGGGAACTGATGATGACCAAGCATTTGACATTTAGAATTCTGTTCTCTGCATTCTGCACATGAAATTGTGCTGTAGAAAAGACACAGCTACTTACATCCATTACCTATGCAGGGAATTTGAGGACATCTTTACAGATTAATTTAACTTGAAGTCCCTACTAACTGACAGGTGAGCCTTTTGAAAATGGCAGATTCACTCCTTCATCAGCCTTTTTTTTTTTTTTTTTAATTGTTAGATTGACCTTAAGTCAGACTAAATAATCCTCACCCTAATCTTAATGGGCCAAAGCAAGAGTTACCCTAGTAGGTGCACCATTACCATGATCACAGCATCACAGGATGATAAGGTTTGGAAAGGACCTCTGGAGATCTTTGGGTCCAACCTCCCTGCCAGAGCAGGATCATATAATCTTAACTGTAAACCATTTGGTTAAAAATCAGTAATAGAAAAAATGTAGGAAAAGAGAGAATTGTCCTGTTCATAATTCCAATAATTTATTTTTTTTTAACTATACCAGCCCATACTTTCTGCTCCATCTTTTAATTTATTAATAGCTGCAAGTTGAATACTCAAGATAAACTAAATCAGAAATGCTTTAAATTTGTTAGTGCCTGAAGATTTTAGGACCTGGCCCTAGAATCTGGACTTTCTCTATTAATAAATACCAAGGACATTTTTCCACAGCTCTGCTGTGCTGTTTCCATGAGTTGAAAGTGTATTATTTTGCAGTCAGAAGAGTGTTAACCTTTCAGTTATATGGAAACAATAATAAATCCATTCTCTTCTAACATGGTTTATCAGTAAGGATGGTACTTTAATAAATAACAACTAGCTCTTTATTCAACTGCACATAAAATATAACCAGAATTTTGTTTAATGACTCATAAAAGTAATTCCTTATTTGGCTAATTTTTTTAGTAAGTAATTCCCTGACCTGTTGTCCCCAGCATCCATAAGATACTTATGTGTAATCCTTAAAAAGTGAGATTTACCATCATGTCTTTGGACAAAGGATCACAAGCCTCTTTCCTGATGGCTAAGGTATATTTTTTTCAAGTCAGTGCACAATTTTTAAGCATTTCTTTTCTTGTTCACATAGCACCAATGTCATTGTACTCTGCATACAGTAATTTCCCAGTGCTCACTATCTGTGGACAGCTGTAGGAGAGGATCAGAAGGAAAAGGAGATGTTTAAGCTCATACTCTTAGTGATTTGTCTGAGCCGTTAGCTTGTGAGCTTCTTGTGTGTTATGAACTAAACAACTCCGTGCTCAGAATAACTGATGACTGTAGTATCTCAGACATTCCCCACACCTCTGGCAATTACTGGCTGCTTTTAAAAAGAGAGTTCTCTATTACAAAACTAAATGTATTTTCTATAGTGACCAGAAGCTTCAGGAAATGCCAATACTGCAATGGCTGCTGCTGAAAAGCATTTTTTTTGTATGGCAAGACCACCTGCAGGAAGGCTTCCATAGATCAGAGGTCAGACACATCTGCTTGTCTATGTGCAATTACAGAGGGGTATCAATTTTCTAGGAAACTGATCTGAAGTCCATGCAGTACAATGAAAAAAAAATATTTGTCTTGACTGTGATAAACTTTGGGCAAACATTGCTGACCTATGGTGTCCCCATCAGGAAAGTCACACTTAGGGAGTGACAATAAAGGTACCAGGCTTTAAACAGAAGAACTGAAGGAAGAGTTCATAGTTGTTTGTAGAATCATCCAGGCTGGAAGAGACCTCAAAGCTCATCCAGTCCAACCTATCACTCAGCCCTAGCCAATCAACTAGACCATGGCATTAAGTGCCCCATCCAGGCTTTTCTTGAACACCTCCAGTGATGGTGACTCCACCACCTCCCTGGGCAGCCCATTCCAATGCTAATCACTCTCTCTGTAAAGAACTTCCTCCTAATATCCAGCCTATACTTCCCCGGGCACAACTTGAGACTGTCCCCTCCTTCTGTTGCTGGTTGCCTGGGAGAAGAGACTGAGAAGAGACCAAACCCCACCTGGCTACAACCTCCCTTCAGGTAGTTGTATATGTGTGTTTCATTTGGAAGACATCCTGATTCCAGAAGAGCTGACATGTTAACAAAAGCACATAGGAACACTTCTGCCAAACCTGCTGCTATACCAATATAAAACGCACAGTTCAGCTTGCCAGCTTCCCATACACAGCACTGAAGCTGGGAAAGAAAGGGAATAACAGTGAATTGAGGAAAGGAAAGGGCTGGATTTTTCTTCAGAAATCGGTAACAACTTTAGCTTTGGAAAACTGCTAAGGGATGGGTATACTCATTTTAATAGTCCCACTTTCTTTGGAGATGGGCAGACGAAACCAGTCCAAACCTCCTGCTGCTCTTGCTAGTGCAAGATACAAGAGAAGAAAATTAGTAAAATGGGCATCTACACTGATGTTTTGGAAATCAGTGTTTGTGTGTTATCTGATTGCTGAATTCTTCTGGCCTCTCTGCAGCTGTGGTTCTGCATAAAAGCAGCTAAGCTGCAGTGTTATGAGCAAAGGTTTAACAAATAATAGCCTAGAATCTATTTATTTCCATCTGCAAATTTATACGTCTTGGTATTCAAATTTGCATAATGAAAAGTATATCAGAATCCAGATGCTCATCAACTTTGGTATGTATTTGCTCTGTTGAAGGGATGAATTTTGATGACTCAGCTACAGACCTGACCTAATGTTCTTGAAAGTCAATGAAAACTTTTCCATCCATTAAGTGAACTCTGTCCCAACCTTTTAGGCTTTTTCAGTCCCTATCAAGCAAAATTCCACAATTCATTACTTGAAGACTTTTTTTCAGCCTTCTTGAAGACTTTTCTTCGGCCACTTTTCTTAAAAGTCTGAGTAAACAATCTGTTACCCCGTAGTGAAGAGAACAGCATACAAGACACCATTTCCTGTCCAAAGTAGTAAATAATAACAATCTCACATTCCCCAGGAAATTATTTCAAGTCTACACTATCTTAGCTCCAAGGAGGCAAGGCAGGCTTTTGGTTGATCCTTGCACTTGCAAATAGGGTCAGGTTTCTTGACCTGTATGCCAGTTTTCTCTGATACACTATGTGCTCTTGTAGAAGTTTCTTCATCTCCCTGTTTCTCCTTTACTTTTCACGACTTTTTAACTAGGCTGTAAACTCTACTTGCCAACTGCTAGCTAAAGTGAGACCTCAGTCTTGGTCAGGACTCCTTCCACCTTTAAGAGTGAAAATGGCCCACTACAAAGATTTAAAACAATTTGTTGATGAAGTGATGAAGTTGGGTTTGTCATCTTCCCCACTGTCTGAAGACTAATGATTCACTTCCTTTTAAATGAAATCTGATACTTAGCATATTAAAAAATATATTAAATATTACAACAGAAGATTAATTTTCGCTTTGTCCCATAGTAGCAGGATATCAGCAGAAATATTTTCAGATGCTTTGACACACTCCTCTTGTTTGCTTTCAGATATAGTTTGTTTCCTTTACAAACTTTATTAGGATGCAAGACTGGGTCAGTATTTACTGATTTTTTTTTTCCTCTTGCCTGATGCATGAGGAAGTTTTCTGTGGTTCTTCAGTACAAAATCATAAAGATGACAGCACAATGACACTAGAGGCATAAGAGCCAAGCTTGTGGATGTAATTACATGGAATGAATCAGAAAGTGGGGTGTTGAGTAAACCGAGATACCGCATCATAGTGAGGAGATAAACTGCAAACTTATATACAGCAACAAGAAATCTGGGGTGTGGTATCTGTCTGTAACAGGAAAGGAAGATCTGGAAGACAAATCCAAAAGAAAAAATCCTTGTTCAACAATAGAGAAAGGAAGTTGCAAGGCGAAAAAAAGGAGAGAATCACAGACTGATAATGCTCATTCACTGAGTAGCAACTGGCTATCAGAACTCATCACCTTTGATTTCACTTGCATGTGCCAAGGGTTAACCAGGACAGTATGAGGTTGTTTGCCCAGTGTTCAGGTTAAAAATACACCCAGAAGCTTTAGACTACAGATAAGAGTAAGTCTAAAATGTTACTCTGGGTAGATTGGGGGAGAATTAACTATTCCATCTCATCAAACTCCTTTTCCCATATCTCCTTTTCCCATAAGAACAGAGTATGACAGCCTCGAGTGCATTTTTTTGGCCAAACTTTGGAGGAACTAGAAGTATTACTTGAATTAGATGCTCCTCTCTTCTTGGAGGTGATGGCCTGAACAGGACACTCACTGGCATGGACTATACTCTCCTACCCAGGCTATGGTTCATGTGGCATATCCACTCATGGTTCTTTTCCACCCTTTTTTGAGTCCTTCACCTTCTAATTTGCTAACCCAAACATTTTTCTCCCCATAAATTATAGCAAGAGCTATGTGACAATGGCAGTTCTGTGTGGCTAAACAGAAATGGTCCTTGGACATAATTTAATTGTATTGTGAGGATCATACCATGGAAGCCTTAGGGATTAGGGTTTCCAAGCAACTCTTGAAACCTCAGGCTTGGACCATTTTACACTCTGCATTTTCCCAATTCATCCATGAGAGAATCTTTTGTAACCTCTTTGGTAGTCATAAACTGTGTAGAATTCCAGTCTTGGGACACAAGTCAGAAGCTGGTTCTGATATAATACTTGATAAATTAGCTTATATGCTTGCACAGCTTTCCATCAAAACATTTTGCCAGCTGTTTCAGTCCACTTTTGATTTGTCCCTGTGTTACTCAAAAAAAAAACCCCAAACATCCTATTTGTATCTTTTTCTATAGTGGGGTAAGGTGGAATAATACCACTCTTCTGGTTTTGTAGCACACTATGTATATTCTGCATGGGTGTAAAATACTACATTAATTATTAGAGAAGCTGCTCCTAGTTTGAATTTCCTCAGCCAGGAAATGTTCTTTCTCAACAGAGTAATTAATGTAAGATAATAAAACTGCACTTGCTCATCATTCTGCTAATGGCTGGTGTTTCTGACCTGACCAAAAATGACTGCATATGGCCAAATGCAAGCAAGCAACAACTATCCCAGCATCAGAAAATGAATGGAGCTCGAAAAAAATAATATTCTTGATCTGCAGCTGTACCACAGGGCCCTCTGCCGTGCAATTCATAGAAATAATGGAATAAACATAGCAGGTCAGAAAATTATCCTCCCATTTGTTCTAGTGGTGTAGGCTGCACAATTGACATGTTAGGTTTTCACTATCGTTTAAAAACCTTTTTTTTTTTTTTGGGAGCAAGTGGCAAGTGGGCATTATTTACCACTCACTCTGGGTTCCTAACAAGGTCAGACAGATCGCCTAACCTTGTCAGGTGGCAAAGCCATCTGGCTCCATCTCAGTTTGATCTGATTTCTCTTTCATCAACTGAACTCCACAGTCCCTTGAAAGTGAGACAATAGCCTTTTCAGTGGCCTGAGCCCTTTCACCCTTTGTTTCTCTGTTTAAATAATATATGTCTTTTGGCAAGAATGCTTGACCTTGTCAGTGTGACCATTCACAGTGCTCTGTAGTGCTGGAATGCGCTTTCATAATACTTGAAGGCTTCTTTATATTATCTAAGGCAAATGTTTGTTTATGAAAGTTGAAGTAAAACATTTACTTGATCAAAAGAAAAATGAACAGGCACCTGGAATACACAGCAAAAAAGATCTCTCCTAAGAGGAAACTTCTCTCATTTCAGCTACTGTTCTGAATCCAGTTAGGACAGATGAAAAACATTTCCCTCACTTTACTCTGAAACAAAAAAAAACCCAAACAAACAAAAACCCCAGGAATGATTGG
>VWZI01010881.1:1682153-1694937 GCA_013396835.1 Psilopogon haemacephalus
GGGAGAAGAAAAGAAAAAAAATTCTAACTAATTATCTCTCCTTCTGTATTTGTTAACTGCTGATCTTTGTTGATTTGTTAACTGTTGCTGCTAACAGTTACATAAGTTCATTATAATAGCTGTAGAAAGGACTCTTTTGACCTTTCCTTGTGCCCTGGGGTACAGTTCCACAGTACTGCTGAAGCAGCCTAACAGCTTGCTGAACCTGAAAGGGACAGACCTATTTTTTCTTCCTTTCTTCTCTGCTTCTTCCTTCTCATCTGCCTGCTTACAGCTGTGTCTGCCTTGCACAGACTATAGCGCTTTTTCAGAATCTTCACTGAACTGATTTAATTTGTCAGCCAAACAGGAAAGTACTTCTGCTTTCTTTATCAGATCTTCTTTTTCTGCTGCTCATGTGAGGTGCAACATTCTAGTGGGGGGGCAACTGAACATCAACCTGAGTGGAAGGGAACCAGGAGACACATGCAGTGCAGAGGCAAGGAAAACAAGTGAATCTGGCACAAAAATACGGTGGGAAACAAAACCGCAGGGTGTTAAGACTTGCTGCTCTGCAAGATGTAAGGAGAAAAGGCAGCAACTGCTGCAGCTGCAAGGAGGAGCCTATCCTTCTGCCCTCCTTCCTGGAACAAGTTGTTCCTGAACCATCCCCCTGCTGTAGCAAGAGCGACATGGCCATAATCAAAGCAGGTGGCCAATCTAAGGTCTTCTGTGGCACCTGCAACCAACAATCTTTTGCTAAAGGCCGTTGCTCACTCTGTGGCTGTAGGCAGTTGAACTGCTTAGGAGCAGCCATGATCAGCAGCTTCAGTGTGTGCTCAGTAGCTTCCAGCCTCATACTGTACCCATTAGCAACCTCTCATGCAAGCAAACTAAAGACATACTTTGACTAAGCATCCTTTGCCTTAGATAACTCCACAGGTCTCAAATTCAGATTGTCATAATCTCCCAGCCATGAAGGAATACCAGCTGCTGCAAACTTCATTAGCCTCCCCTTTATACAGCTGAGAAACTTGTTTTGCTACACATACCTCACCGTCTACTACAGACTCTAATGTAAACCTATGGTTTTGCTTTTCCTCTTTAAAATATTACTCTGTCCGGTCACTGAGTCAATCCGCCAAAATTCTCCCTCTCTATATATTTCTCCACCCTTTTTTCCAGTGTTAGAGCCAATTAAATGTCTGACCTAGGAAAAAAGTACTTAACTACCTTTGAGTCTGAATAACTTCTCACTTTGAATGACCATTAAGCTTCTTAATAAAGCACTATGGGTAATATTAACCTCAATGGGAGCATCTTGAAAGGTATAGATACTCTTCACTATAATAAGTCAGACCAAATATAATTTCCTTTCTTTCATGTGATTATTTTATGGCATTGCTGTCATTGATACTGTGCACTGATATGTAAATAGCTTAAGCAGGTTAGGGTTTTTTGGTGTTTGTTTGTTTTTTTTGTTTTTTTCTTCTGTCACTATCAGACACATTCAGCTTGTTCACTGAAATACACTTCTGATATTCCTAGTACTTCAGATTCAATCTGCTTAATATAAAACTCTTACTTCATAATATGACCAAATTGTGTTCTGGGAACCATACATGTGCAGATTTTGGAAATGACTCTATCTAGTGTTGACAACTGCCAAAGCTAAGATATGAAACTGGAAGATGCTTAAAGGTAATCATGCTCTCTTCCTACTGTTTCTTCATCTGAAATGTGCACCTAGTCCTAACTGCTACAGTACCTGCAGGCTTCACAACAGAATGTCTGCAGCACCTGAGAAGATAAGGAAAAGCTGTTACTTACCATAATGTAGAGAACTGTTTTGTAGAGAACCTAAAGTCCAGGCTCTTCTAATTTGGTACTCAAAGGGAACTCAGATGCTGAAATACTGTTTTTAGTTTTCTTTGCATCAGACATTTCAAATTAACAGAACCCAGGAAGTTAATAGTGGACAAAGTGAAAATCCAACAAGATCAGTTTCTGGTTTGGTTTGCTCACCCAAACAGTGGCATAGGAAGCTCATCAGAACATGATGCTTAAGCCATTGTCACCAATCAGAAGAATTAAATGACAGTTCTCTTAACTAACTGATATTCTAGAAGACAGAGAACACTTCAGACTTGCAACTGTCCTTGCACTTCTCTGGATTCTACAGAAGTTTTAGAGAACAAGATTTGGACTGCTACTTTCAGGAGAAAGAAAAGGGCATTAAAATTTCCTACTGTCTGCTCTGCTGAGCAAAACCATCCCACAGAACAACGTCCTCCAGAAAAGATACAGGCATGCTATTTATAGACATGTTAAAAGTCTGCAGTTGATTTGGCTTCCTCTGGATGAAAGGTACTGCATTTTGGACAAGAAATTTCATTTGATATTTGAAATCAGAACACTGATTGAGTGTTTTGAAAGTACAACACATGCCTTTTCAGTAGAAAAATACAGAGAGATCCCATTCCTAAGCTGCTGATTGCAAGCTTTTGTGTCTAGGATATCTGAAATACAGTTTTGTACCCTGTCTAATAAAACATGGTACGTCAATCTGTAGCTGCCAAAGCAGGAAAATGGTTTAACAATAAAAGATTACTGAAACAAGCTACACAACCATGTATTAAACAAGCTACACAATCATGTATTATACATACTACTAGAGAAATTACGAAATAGGTAATAAAAATAAAATTAAACTTTTAATACTAGAATTGTTTCTATTGTTTTGACAGTAAAATCTAGCATAGGACAGCATATTCTAGAATGGTGTCCCATGTAGCTTTAAATGAAGCCTCAAAATTAGGAAAGCAAGGGTAGCAAAAGCTCTCACTAGTTCAACTCAGAAGCAGCTGCAGCAAGTGATTTAGGTTAATGTAGTTGACAACTGATTCAACTGAATGTTAGATTTACAAACTAAATTAGCTCTGAAAATCCAGGAAATAACCTTTTTTTTTTTTTTTTTGAGGGGGTGGGTGCTATTTTTAATGAAATATTTTCCCAGTTACAACAAACCTAGGAAGTTATTGACAAAGAAGTTCTGTACTATCTTGTGTGTGATTCAGAGTAAGGCATGAGGGATAGCTGTATATTGTTACAAGGTAATTACCCCCAAAATAGAGTTCTATAACTTATTTGGTTAAAAAGTGGCTAATACTCTGACGAATGAAGGCTTACAAAATTTCTTCTACTATCGTCACTTCAGATGTTGTCAATATAAATCTCCTGTGGTTTTTTTTTAATACTACTAATCTCTCCCCCCAGGAGAGGGGATCACCCCCAATTCATGAGGGTAATTTAAAAATTGCTGTCTTGCAATTGTTCTTTGGCCTTGCATTAATTAAAAAAAATTAATTAAATTCTTGATTTACCTTTACTTTATTGTTCATAATTTATGTCATTTAATCATCTTTACTGCAAACCTTAATTTAACTGTTGTATGTTCTTACCCTGTAGCTACTTCTGATGGCAACAGAGGCAAAATATGAGGTTGTGTCACTGAGCAATTTTAATTTAGGTTAATACATCTTTGAACGCAGTTGTGGAAATTTGGGCAAATCCTGCTTTGTGCATGAGGGGTTAGGAGGTAGAGGTGCAACAACACTCCTGATATTATACAAATCATTACGTCCGCCATTACCTTAGATTTTTGAGCAGATATTAAAGTCAAGGAAGCTTTTAAAAGCTCATCCACAAGTCTCTGTTTTACAAACACTGCTTTTTGGGTTAGCAGGCAACAATTATTTCATGTAGGATCCATTTTGGGTGTTAAATGTGTGAGCCATAATTCAATGGAAAGACTAAAATGCCAAATTTCCATATTGATGCTACAGAAGAAAAGTCCTCCTGTTCTGAGTGTGACCTATCTTTGACATTCAAGGGTTAAACAAATATGTCTGCTTTGCACATGGGCCCTGTTGAACCATCCTTAGAAGTCTCACAAGTGGCTGAATGGATGCAGCTTAGATCATCAAAGATTAGCTGTAGAGTTAGAAGTTCAGTCTATTTCTCTCTGGGCATCTTTAGGTTTCTTTTCTACTAACTGCTGTTGGCAAAGATATTAAAAAGAAGCAGGGAGCACTGACAGGAGAGTTAAGTGGAGAGCTTTCTGCCTTGATCGGCTCAATCTAAATAAAACACATCACTTCAGGAAATTGAGCTGCTTTCTGTAATCACAAAGTCTGATGTATCTGCTACTAAGGAGGGAAGTGCAGGCAGACTTACACACTGCCTCATGAGTTCCTATTGATCTCAGGGGATGTTAGGGAGTGCACATCCCAATTCTGTGGATGTCAGAGGATGCTAAACTGTGGTCTTCAGACCACAAATATTTAATGGGAATGTAATAAGTAGCCTGGGGCTCATCTGCAGAGTCATATTGCCTTTCATTTTTAACTAAAAGTCTCATCTGAGGGGTGGGTGTCAAGTGGATGGAACCAATCTCTTTTCACTGATCAGCAGCAATAAGACAAGGAACAACAGCTACAAACTGGAGCACAGAAGGTTTCACCTCAGCATGAGGAGAAACTTCTTTACAGTGAGGGTGACAGAGCACTGGAACAGGCTGCCCAGAGGGGCCATGGAGTCTCCTTCTCTGGAGACTTTCAAACCCTGCCTGGATGCATTTCTGAGTGAACTACCCTAGGCAACTCAGCCTTGGCAGGGAGGTTGGACTCCGTGAGCTCTAGAGGACCCTGCCAACCTCTAAAGTTCTGTGATTCTGTGGTTACGGTGATAGTAGTAGTATTTTGTGCAAGAAATGCTCAGGGACCATTGATTCAATAGTCTGCTTCATTAAAGCTTCTTGGGTTAAGTTCTTCCCTCACTTTAACCTCCCACCCTCAATGCCAGTGATTTCCATGGGATAGCTGACACCTGCAAATCAAAATGCAACCATTTCCTTCTGGTTCTACCCTGAAATTCATGTAAATGAGTCTGGAGACATATTTATTGGGAGCTCAGAACAGACAGTTTTTACTCTTTTTCTTTTCTTCTTCTTATAAAGGAGCGTGGTTGTTTTCAGGTTCACATAACAACACAGAGCCATAGAATAGTTTAGACTGAAATAAACTTCTGGAGACCATCTAACACAAATCTCGGTGACAGGAGTCATATCTGAGGTGATTTCAGTGTCTCTGCAGAGAACTGGAACGCCCTAGTAGAAAAACTTTGTAGCCTGTTTCATGCCTGCTAATTAATTAGTGTATAACAAAAGTGCTGAAGAGTGAACACTCAGTAGCGAGTCTGAAAGATTTCTCACTTTCTGGAGTCAGTCGTGTCTTAGTTCTACAAATGTTTCATTTTACAGTTTGATTTGGGCACTAGGAGGAAGATTTTTGAAAGTAAATAGGCAAGTCAAAATATAAAAGGAAGTCTGTGGGATCTCCAGAAGAGCCAAGAGGTTGCAATGCTTTCTGCCATGTGCCCATTTAGATTGTTATCTTAATCCATTAAATACCTAAACTGTTTTTTAAATACTTTCCAAATTCTGTTTTGTTTTGTTCTGAATCTGCTCTAACACAGGCAAGAGTCATCATTCCTAGTAAACTGAGAGCTGGATCTAAAAACGTCATTACACATCCATTTGTTATCAGTTTCCTTCATGTGATCAAAACAAAACCAAGCCAAAAAGCCCAAACCAAACCAGACAGAAGTAACATCTGAAAGTTCCTACCCTTGGCTACATTATTATTAGTTTTTAACAAGGACTATTTAATTGCATCTTCACCAATTTACAACAGTTATTTGTCACAGTAATCGAACAGCTCCTAAAGCAATTTGAAGTATTATACTCCTGTAAGAAGTATTTCTTTTGCAATGTTTTCTTTCTAAGCAGCATGCATTAGGTTGGAACATTATCCTCGTTAGCCTAGGGGACTGCTGAAAAGCAGCAGTTACATGAAAGATTGAATTTCAGCATTTCAGGTCCTGTTATGCTAGGTAATTAAATGAGAACTTCTGCTAATTGTACTGAATCAAAGCCTGACAATGGCTAGGAAGAAATGCCATGTTCCATTCATTAAGCAAGGATAATATGCTTGTTATGACCAAATAATCCATCATGATCAGAGCACGAGCAGCAAATTGTTTATCTGTATGCCACATTAACGAGAGCTGATGCTCTCCTATGGCTCCTGCGCGGCAGCAGCCCCGGAGCAGCAGCGCAAGAGCAGGCTGCAGCCCTGCTGCCGCGGGTCCCCCCGGCGCGGAGCACGAGGGGGCACTGCTCGCCCTGCAAAGCCTCCGCTCGCCCGCGGCGCAGCGGGAGCGGGGCTGGGAAACTCTCATCCCCACCCGGGGCTGAACTCGCTCGGGAGAGCTTAAATCCTCCTTAGGAGATATGGCTCTGAACTCCGGCTCGGATGCTCTCGCCTCCGTTATGGCCGTTCGAGAACATGGTATTAATATACCCGCTCTGAGGTACGTTCACACCAGATCTGGTTGTGGAACACAACCTTAGAGTCCAATAATAGTTACCAGGTGGTTAAAGGAATGGCTGAACTTCATCTAAGAGTCAAGGGGCTTACCTGGATTAGCAATTTATCCTGGGCATAGCACCTTGAAGCAGCCATCCTTTTTCAGAATGCAGCCTGCCACAGGTGGGTCTTGAGCATCTCACAGCCTTAACGTCAAGCAAATGAAAATATGCATCAGTAAAGTGACAAACCCCTTTGAGAGGTTTTGTATCTGACAGAATTTCTGTTTATGTCAGTAGGTACGTATTAAGACTGCAGAAAACATATCAGAGTGATCCACAGGGTACATATTGATTGGAATAGCAAGCTCTAGGCTAGTGGTTGGACGTGATCATCTCAAAGATCTCTTCCAACCTTGACAGTTCTATGATCCTATAACCTATGAAAGCTTGCCAAGATACCTTGATTTTACTTGATGCATCCAAATACAACAGAAGGAATAAGAGTGATCAGAAATACTTGTGGATGAGTTGTCCCAAACGTTATTCATATATGTAAATGCTACAACATAAACCCACAAAGAATGCTGTATAAAACATAGGTATGGACTTTGTGTTGTTACAGAATCTAGAGAGAATAATTAGCCCATCACAGGCCTTCTCAAGAGTATGTAGACTCAGTTTAATACTCAGATAAAACAAAGAAACAAAGAAACATTACAGATGGAAAAGCACTGCCAGGGATTTTAGTAAGTGTTTGCTGTATGAAAACAAATACATAGTCTTGGCTCTGTTCAAAGTCGGCTCACATTTGCTTTCCACACATGATGAAGTTATATTTGCACTTTATGTCTCTGAAAGCAAATAGTCCCAAATGTTACTCTTAGTTTGGGTATTTACTACAAATATGGACATCTTGAAAATCTGACCATTATAATATTGTTCTGGAATAAAACCCATTAAGGAACATGACATCACTATGTATGTAAAAAAACACTAGTACTTGTTCCTGGAATAGACTGCAGTTTTGTGGGTGCTCAAACGCACAGATGGGTTCAAAAACAAATGGAGAAATTCAGGGGAGAGAAACCCATGAAAGACAATAACACAGTTGTTGGCTCAGGAGTTCACTGAGCTTCAAATCTTTAGAGCCTGGGAAAGGACTATATCTGTACGCTTGCCCTCTGGCACTCTTCCTAAGGGATCTGGGTTTGGCCACTGTTAGAAACAAGCTGAAGTTAACCTGGGCTTTGATGCATATTGCAAAGATTCTTAGCATTTTGAGGAAAAAGGATCAGATCCTTTAAAATTTCAATTACTGAAAATTTTGGAAGCGCTTTTGCACACACATAGAGTAGTCTAATATAAATACAGAAAACTAAATTTGCACCTAGCCAATGGCATTACTTTCATAAAACTGATGTGTCAGGTGAGGCCTTTGCAACAAGAAATAAAAATGTTGAGAAGATTCACTTTTATCAAACGCCCCACTTGAAATGATGCACCCTTTACCTTGTAGCTGCTTTATTAAGGCTTCTCACTGATCAACTTGGCAAAGGGTAGAGTCAGAGGAAAGACACTTCCCTTGTTTTAATAAACTACTTGTGAACAGGACTGGGCAACAAACATCTAAACCCATGTTAGCCATGTGGCATTTTCTCCCCACTGCTACCAAAATTCACCTTATTTCAGTAGCAGTGTTGAAGGGAGGGACAGAAGGCCACACGTTTCATCCTTTTGGTGTTGGTGATTTCAATATGTACTGGATTTTTTTATACTCAGTTGTATTTTGAGGGGTGATCTTCTGGCCAAAGAAACTGTACCTTCAGATCTAAAACTGAAGGCTATGCACCCACAGCACCCCAGATTTTTGATCCATGTAACAGATATACATTGTGTACATTGCTCACAGTCAGGAGTATAATAACTAGGAAAGATTGTAGTGACTAGATGAGCTGGGTCCCTTTGCAAATAATGGTATCTTGTCATCTTAAGTCCTTGCTAACAACATTTGTCAACCAAAACGATGACAATGCCAGGCACTGTGATAGAGAAATGCATTTCAGATGTACTGAGTATAAACCTGTGCCGTTCTGTCTGCATGCAGCACAAGAGAATAACTGTAGGAGATACAAGTTATGTCTCTATTTCAAGGATAAATGCTGACACTGAAGTATAATAAAATCACTTTAAATGGCAATACTCCTAACTGCAAAACAAAGCACAGAAGACAGAAGAGAGATGATAATGTGCCCAGGTAAAAGGATGAGATAAAACTGAATGACTAATATTTTTTTCATACTATGCCTTTATGTGATTTCCAATCTCTTGGCAAAGTGAGGGGTGCAACACTCTCCCTTTCTTTCTGTTGGAGCCCTGTATCCAGGGAACAGTAAAGAATGAGATTTCAGTATGGACACCTGCAGCAAACTGGCTGTAATCATGTTCCAGGGATTTAAAATCCTGTATTTAAAGAAAAGCAGTTAAGAAAAGCATCATTTGGAATAACTGCAAATGAGAGAAGGGAGAGGCATACATTAAAGGAGGAAGAGATTTATTCACCCGGCCTATTCATATTAAAGAACGGTAGAATATGCAACATTTTTCTCTATGTGCCCATGAACTTGATGAAACTACTTGGTGCTATTATCTCATTATACATGTAAGGACATTGAGGGATAGAGTTGGTGACTCGTTTAAGGTCACACTGAAAGACAGAGCCATTTGCATGATATAGTACCATGGGTGATAACGCCTGGCAAGCTAAAAAACAGACAACAAGTCAAATGGGCCTTCCAGTAACAGGCACAGTCAGTGCTGAATGATCACATCCCAAACCACTCACATGTATCAAAGCCAATCTAGGATTTGGGTAAATGAGACAGTAGTGGCCAAAGACAAGTTTCTACTGCAGAATGGTTAAAATCAAGACTACAGGCTGCTATGTTTGTTATACTCATGTCATGAGTGCTGAGCTGCTGGCAACATCACAAACCCAGCATCTGCTTTCTAATGTTCTATTAGATTATTCCTTCAGACACACTTTTGCTTTCATTCTATTCTTGGGGTTATTTGACAGGTTTTTTATTTTCTTTTGTTATGGAAGGTTGACGTAGCACAAAATTTGGTCATTTTTTCCCCTTACAAAAATTTTCATGCTAAGAAAAAAAAATTGTAAAATCTTGTATTTCAACTATTTTCCATTCGATGATGAATGTTATATGTTCTCATGCTCAGTATAAGACAACCTCATAGCTATTTCACTCTCTAACAAAAATAACAATTTGGGTAGCTGCAAGTACCTATTGTAACACTCAATCACCTCCACAATATGTTCCTCCTCGAAGGAGATGATCATGTTTTCAGCTGAGAAAGGCTGGTGAGGTACATTGGCCATGCAGAACTTCTGCAATAGGTGCATCCACAAAATACAAATTGTATAGGCTGGGGAGTTCTGCCATCAATTTCTATCTGCACATGGCAATACAGACTTTTATTTGATGGAAACGTTCTTTTCTGCTTTTATATTTTAGCATTGGGTCAGTGAATTGGCACGTGATTGCCAACGCTGGTTGGTGAAATACAAAGAGGAGGTTGTGAGAGACCTCAATGCAGGTTGTATTTTCAGCCTAACATACACTGTATGGTACTTCTAAAATTTTTAGTGGTCTGACTAATGCTGAGAAGTCAGCTTTGAGTCACTGTCACTTTATTTATTTCTGAGCATGTTCCTTATTTCCTTACCCTCACTGCAGGGAATATGCTACCTGTAAGACGGAAAACTTCTGCCTTGCCTGCTACAAGTTACAAGAGCACATAAAGATTTCAAAACATAAACTCCTGAGATTACCCAAAGTCATGTGACTACATTAAATGTATCTGTTGAAATACTTACTGCAAGTAGAAAACAAAACAATTATGACAAAATCTATGCAAAGTTAAGTTACACACTACTCAAATGAAGACAAATACCTTGGCACATCGTTACTAGGATGTGCTGAAGTCTATGGCTAAGCTAGTGGCAAAAATTCCTGCAAATAAAAATAACTAATCAATTCTTGCACAGCTGAGTGACAAGATGAGACATGGACTTGGGGATGAAATTTCCAGAAACTTGAGTGAGAACTCAGTGGAACTCTTTGGACTAAATTAATATCTATTTCTGTTGCAAAGTTTCTGCAAACTAACCTTTTTAATGTCAGCTGGATAACCTGAGCAGCAGCACAATAATAATCAACATTAGTACAACGTCAGAATCTAACTTTAAACATACAAAATCACTCTGGAGCAATTAAACATCACGAAAATCCACAATCAGGAGTACATATAATTTAACACATAGAGAATGCCTTCACTTACACGTTTAGAGATGTGACTTTTTCAAAGGTAGCTAGTGACATTTCCCATAGTTTTCCATCTCAGTGTTCCTGTTTCCTCTTTCAGGACTCTATATACTCTCCTTTGCCTGCAAATACATTCCCTCTGCGGTGTTTTGTTTGGCTATACTGTTGTCACAAATTGTCTGCAGCAATCCATGTTTTCATTATAAATGTATTAACAAAGAAGTTGAGCTAGGTTCTTTGAATTTAAGTGTGAGTTGTGTATTTAACTCCTTTGGTTTCCTTTGAAGTCGCCTTGGAAAGAAATGGAATTTTTCTTCACTCTGTCTGCTCTAAGTTAGATGGATTCTCTATGTATATTATGTACAAATTCAAGTGCAGGACATAAATGTTTGTTAGCTGCTGCGTTTTACTGTTGGCTGCTGGATACTGATACATAAACTCCTCTAACAAGTATTTGTAGCATCTAACAGAACTTACAATCAAGCAGAAGGGACTGAAAAACCGTTACACCTTTTTGAATGAGTTTTTCACTGAGGAATGCTTCTTTACATTATGTTCAAATTGCATCCCTATGATACCCTTTTCCTGCTTTTTCCACATTTGAATTAGCTAGTACTGAAAATAAAATCATGTAAAGCATGACAATACAAAGGATACTCCTGAAAGACTCTCTGCAGCTCCTCAGAATTCTCTAGATTAAGCTAATCTCCTTGCCTTGGCTTATCCAACTAAGAATAATGTCTTGAATGGACAATAGGCCTTTTAGAACCAGCCAAAATATGTTTTACTCATTTTATTTAGGGTGGTATCTAATAATAAACTCTGACACCACGAATGGAGAGAAGCTCACTGATTTTGGTTGATTAGCCAGCCTTACTAGCCTGAAGGGTCGGAGCCTAATTTCTCAGGATAAAAGCAGCATATTGCGAAGCAAGTTATAATTTCAAAACATTGCTTTGTCATAGAGTAAGAGATATGTGTGTTTGAGCGTCCTCTCTGCTTAGGTGATTTCTACAGGCAGTACTTTTTACAAAAAAAATACTTCAAATATTCAATACTTCTAACTAAACTGCCCCTCGTTTGTTGTATGCCACATCTGTAGCAAACACCATTAAAAGTAGGTTTACTGGTGGGCCACAAATATTTACACGTGTTGCCACAAGGAGGAAGAGATGCCAGATGAAAGCACCAAATCAAATTAATAACAAGAAAAATATGGACTGAGAATGATGCTTACAAAATTGAACGCAAGTGTGCTAAAAGGAAAAAAAACCCAATCAACCAGCCAAAAAAAAAACAACAGAAGAGGGTGAAGAGGCGATGCCAAGGTTGGAGCGAGGTGAAATACACAAGTGCAAGCTATTCTCTTCATTTTAGGGCTTGCAGTGGGCCTTCCTCTCTCTGGAGGGAAGCATATGCGCATAGTCTGATGCTTTGGGAAGGTTCTTTTGGTGTCCTCGTTGGAATAGCTGTTGCTTTACAGCGGGACTTGAGAATAGCCGGAGCGGAGGAGCGGGGCGGTGAGGTCAGCGACGGTCCCTCGTACCGGGGAGGAACCTCTCTCCTCCCCAGGGCCAGCTGTCCCTTCGCTCCCGTGCCCCTTTCCTAATCTCCGCCCTCAGCCCCAACCCTGGCCAGCTCGCACCCGCCGCAGGTCTCCCCTCTCTCCTGCCACGCAAAACTCCTTCCTCTCCTGGCCGCCCCGGGGCTCAGAGCGGGCGTCTCACATCGCCTGCGGGGCAAGCGACAGTCTCCCCCGAGGGGCCGGGTACCGGGCCCCGCTCACCGCCTCCCGCCCCGCGCTGGAGGCGGCCGTAGGTAGGGCTCCCCCCGCGCCCCTCCCCGCGGCAAGCACCAACAGCCGCGGCTGGAGCTCGGCGGTCCCCCCGCCTCCCCCCTTCCTCCCTCCCTCCGCCGAGGGAAAAGTCTGTGTGTGCGCGGCTGTCCGGCCCCTGATAAAGGCTCAGGGAGCGGAGCCGGCTGCAGGGGCGGCGGAGGGCGCTCGGGGCTAGCGGGGGCAGTGAGCCGTTCAGCG
>VWZI01010881.1:1694970-1719064 GCA_013396835.1 Psilopogon haemacephalus
GTGCGCTACCCAGCCACGCAGGCTTCTCCTGGACCCTTCCCCGCCCTTTGCTCGCTCGCTTTGAAAAGTTTTTCCCGCGGAGCGCGGCGGTGCTGGGGTGTCCATCAGTCTCCCAGCCCGCTATGGGCGCTGCACCCCCGGCCCGACCCCGCTGGCGCTAGGGAAGGGAGCCGAGGGGAGCGGGAAGGTGCAGAGATAAGGAGAAGCGGCGGAGCCGGCATGGGCGGGAGCCCGGCGCGGGGCTGAGCTCCGGAGCGAGGTGTGCGTACGGAGCTCGGCGATGGCGCGGCCGCAGCGGGCGGCGGGAGAGGAGAGCTAGCGGCGTCGGCGGAGCTCCCCGAGCCGCACCCGGGACGCGTCCCCGTGTCCTCGGCATGGCCGGGGCTGCCCGGGGCGGCGGGCCCCGCTGCCCGGCTGTCAGCCTGCTCCTCGGAGCCCTACTATGTGGCGGTAAGCGGGGAGGCACTTGTCGCTGGGCGCTGGCGGGGCTGCGGGAGGGGGAGCTGGCTGGTGCTCGGCTGGAGCGAGGAGCGGAGTCACCAGTTGATCGCGGACGGGCTGCGCTGGGCTGGTGTGAGGCTACCCAGGCGGCGGCTTCAACTCCTTCTTAAGCAGCGTCTTGTTTTCCACCGTAGCGGCGTGCGAACTAAATTACTCCTTCCTCCTTTCCCCCTCCTTGTCTTTTCTTTTAATTCTTGCCTCTGCTTCTCTGCTATTTTAAAATTTCGCATACCCCCCTCCATATTTTTTCTCTCTTGCTTATTCGGATGCAAACCTTGCAAGCTTGCGTTTGACTAGGGGGAGAAACGGTGAAAGTTTCTTTCTGCCTCAACCATGATGATATTTACAAATGCATCTTACTGCTTGTGTTAAAGGCACCCATTCTATGGGAGAGAGTGTCCCAGTTTGGAACGGAATACGGGGAGTGGTGAAAGCTGTAAGAGGCACCAAGGAGTACAGTGACAGTGTCCAGGAATAGCATCCTTGCAGTTATATTGGAGTTGTGCCTGGATAGAAGCCCTGTTACCTGGACTGGACAGGATGCTCGTTATCTTGATTCAAGAGACAGCTGAGGAGCAGATTTGTCTTGGCAGAGAGGTCGCTTGAATGATGTGCTGTTCTTTCTTGTCACTGAACTTCTGTGATCACAGAGTCCCTTTGACAAAGCCAGATCTTCTCTAAAGTGATTCAGGGATGCGAATCATGCATGATCCAAAGAGGGATTTCCGTGCAGAATAGTAGGTGGCTGCCATGCCTCAGTGCTTCTTGCTTTCTTGCTCAGACAAGGACAGATCTGGATATTTTCTGAAGACATATCCTTCTCCCCCTTTCGAGGAGGGGGGTCGGGGGCGACGGGGGGTGAGGCAGGGAAGTGGAAACTTACTAAGCTCTAATCAATTCCTGCTTTTGTTGCCATCCCTAGGAATAAGAAAATAAATTTTCTTTTTATCCTCTTGGTATTAGTGATGCTGTTTGACTGATCTAAGAAGATTACTAATAAAAGACTCTTCACTGTTTAGTTTGGTGCAGTCCTGCCAAGGTCTCTCCCAGGGTAGTTGATTGTAGAGGCAGCCGTGAAAGATTTGAAAGTATCTCAAGAGTGAAACAAGGGTGTAATCAGTAGCAATTCATAAAGGGACATTTTCCACCGTGATTGGTAGGGAAAACAAAGTGCTTGGCAGAAAATAGCAAAGCCTCTTAATGCTGGTCATTTTAATATAGTACATTAAAATTAATGGACATCCCAGTGACTTGACATGCTTGAAAAGTGCTGATGTGAAGAATCTGAAATGCAGGTTTTGGGTTTGATTGCAGCAGCCCGGAGGTGAGAATTATATTGGTCTCATGCTTTCACCTTCAGAGACTGCATGAGATGAAGACTTGTAAAGAAGGTCTGGCATTTTTTCTCTCCTTCATGCTGATCTGACTGTCACAGATGCATCTTCTCCCATAGCATTTGTGTTTTACTTAAGGTATTGAGTTGGGCACTGGTCTATGGGCATTTTCTATTTGAAAATATTTCTCCAAGAGATATACTCTTAAAAACTCTTAGGTTATGCTGCTGGGGGGTGGGAGAAAGTGCTAGAGAGAGGTTATAAACAACCCAACCTCGTTAAGCTGTTTCTTACTGCTGGAACCTGGGTTAGTGTTGAGTCACCCATGCTGTAATAGAGTCCATAGTGGTGCCACTGCTAGCAGCAGCTGCTGGGGGTTTCTGGGCAATGCTCTTTAAGAATAAAAGAGAAAATACTACTTTCCTTCGGGGAAGAAAAGCAGAGCTTCTGAGTAGGGAATTTGCCTCTTGGCATTGCAGGGTACAGGATGATTTAGAAAAGAGGCGGTTAATTAAACTTATTAAATAAGGTGTTTGTATAGGTTCCTTGTGAGGCCCTAACAAGCATTTCATTTGCGCTCCTCTTGCATATTTGCACTCTTTTTGTTGGCGTGTTGGGATAGTGATTGTTCTTGAGAGCTAAAGTCCAACTAAATGAAAGTCACTTTATAGCTTGCGAGCGAAAACGTTTGTAAATGTGCTGAGAAACTTACTATTATGGACAAGTTGTCATTTGCTATTTAAAGAGCTATATTTACTTCTCTGAACTCATTAGCATCTCCTATCAGGCCTGAGTTTCTAAGAAAATTCTCCTGAAATGTTGCCTCAGGCTTCAGTGTGCCATTATGCCGTGGTTATTATCTGGCCAATGATGTTAGTTCATTCAATCTCAAGAAAGAAGCTTTGGCATTTAATTTAAGCCATGCCTCTAGTCAGGCCAGGATGTATAAAAAGTCAGTGTGCAAAAGCGCTCCTGTATTTAGGTAGGAGCGCATGTTTTACATACCAATTATTGGATGCCTGTTCCCTAGGTGGAGAGTATGTGTGTGAAATCATATTTACATAAGTAAATCCCTGGTGTATATATATTCCTTTCAGGAAATGACCTCTTTTCAGCAAAGTGCTAATGCATGTGCTTAAGCCTCTTTATAGCCAATGGGAGGTATTCATGAGCTTGAAGGAAGATTTTTTTTTTTTCTTTATTTTTAAACTGTTCTCTTGAGTCAGAGCATAAATGCCAACACGAGTGTAGAGATTTACTTTATTCTATAATGCGTAGATAAGTAGGAGTCCTCAGTTTCGTATTAGCTGTGAACTGGAACAAGAATCACAGAAGCTGAAAATACAGGATGTAATAACTCCTAAAAAAGAGTTTGTAGGTGGCTGGATAGGGGATTGATTTGACTGCAGAAGTACCTATGTGCAAGAAAGTATGGAACATCAGCAGATGTTAAAGGTGCATCCATAATTTTAGGTACGTAACAAGTTTTTGGATGCAAATGCAATTGTGCATCTGTAGGTTGGTAGACCTACTTTGATTCTGCTCTTCTTTATGCCATAATGGTGGGCTAAGTCTTTGTTTTTATTGTACTAATGTCAAAACTGGTTGAGGCTCTTTGAGTATTGTTTTATTCCAGTTTCCAATTGTTCCAACTAGTGAGCTTATTATCTCTTATTTTGCTAGCTCTGTAGCATGGCATACACTACTCATAGGGAAAAGTTCCTAAATTTTCCTTTCCTTAATTTCATCACATTGGTGCTAGCAAAGAACACAGCAGGAACTTCCATTATGTGAAATTATAGCTGCATGGAGTTGTGTAAGTGGCTAATCTCTCTTTTGGATATAACACTTTCAAGATGCAGATAGTGCTATTAATATTCTAATTTACTTTGTTTTCATATTTGGTAGCAGATCTTAAAGTTTATTAGACACTGTACTTAGCTAGTAAAATACCTAGCAGTTGTATTATAAATGTCTGTTCAAGCATGCTTCTAAATGCATGAGTGTGCGATATAAAATGTCACACCTGTAATTGCTTTTCTAATGCATAAATATGTGTCTGGCTCTTGAATTGGGAAGCTAAGCATTTGTATGAAATGAAGTACTGAGCAGCATGCCATTATGCTTCCTTAAATGGCTAAATATTAGTAAGTATTGACAAACTACGTTCATTGAGATGGAAGGATGGGGATTGTACTGAGAATTGGGATTTAGTTCTGTGTTTTTCTTTTTAAACTCTATTGCTGAAGCATTAGTTCAGCACCACCGGAGAGGTGGCTTGTAAGGAATAGCTAGAAACTCTCTGTATGGTGGCAGGTTTGCTACAAGTGTTGGTATACAAAGTTCCCTGGGTAGAGTTTTGAAGGTAAAGCCCCTCTGCAGTAAATTTCTCCAAGCTGTTGTTTGGAACTGTGCTTAGGGTCATGTCTGAGGCAGTCCAGACCAAATAAACAAATATAAGTTTAAAATCTTTTACAGTTTGATCACACCACTGAAGAAGTGTCAGAGATTTGTTGTCCTAAATCCCCATTTTCTTTGAGGCTTTGGTAAATGCTTTGCTTTGCTTTGCTTTACTCACATCCTGAGTGCAAGTTTGTGCTGCCACGCTGAGATTTTGACAGTAGTTCACATCTGGCAGGCTCCAGTAGATGTGCCGTAGCTATTCTGAAGAAGACAAAATGTGTGTTTTGATAAAAGATGTGAAAGTAAAACAGCATTGAGTTGAGAGGACTTTAAGTGTATAAAGACAGTAATTGAAAATTGTCAAATATGGATTTTAAAAAGCCAAACTGAGGGCAGAAGAGAAAGCAAACACATGCTGTGGGTGATTTAAAATAGTACTCACCCGTGTTTGAATGAGATATTTACTGTATACTAAGTTGATTTGATACCAAAAAGGAAAGTGAATTCAGTGAAAGGAAAGCTGAGTAGTGGGAATCAGACCTTGCCTCTACTGTCAGGAATACCATGGACTTGTTACCAGTCATTTCCGCCTTTCTCTCCCTGTCTCTCATCCACTGTGGTTCTGATTTCATTGGTGAAAGACTTGACCCTGCTTTGGCTGCTTTGTCCAGTGAGAGCTTTTTACTTGCTTAATATCTAAGCATGGTAGTTACACAAATACAAGTAGTCTTTTCTGATATTCTTGTGAGCTTAAGGTATTTGGCTGAAATTTGAGTGCTCTGTCCTTCATAGTGCTAAGCAATAACTTTTTGGCCAGCAAAGTTGCTTATGTCTAGTTCAAACTGTTGTCCTGACTTGCTCTTACAGGCCTGAGTCCTTTATATTTTATTCAGTCTTCCTTACAGACTCAGTACCCTAGCATAACAGTTTCACAGTGTTCAGCTCTTCAAGCAGTTGTACTGTTTTGTGTTCTGTGGACTGGCTCAGGCTCTAGTGACAGATGTGACCCCTTTGAAACAGGGACGGACAAATGGTGCATTGAAAGTTCATAGCTTCTGCAGTCTCCTCACTTAGAGGTATCTGGTAAAAGCCTGCGGATGCATCTAGCTTTGGAAATAATTTCAGTCCAGTAGTGCCCGTGTCTGTTTTAGTTAGCAAATGGAAATACTCTCTCTTTATCTATTTGTTCACATTTTTTTTGGGTCAATACACAGCCTCAGGTCACCATTTTTCTTTTCAACTGTATCTAGTGAAATGACCCAGTGAGTCTACTCTTCTATTTTCTTTGCTATTCTACAGCATATTAATCTGTTGAGCTTGAATTCCATAAACAAAGTGTCATCCCCATCACTAAAATTACAGGCATCTTTGTTGCACTGGTCAATTAGGCAAACTTTTCTTTAGGGAAGTACGTTTTGACTAAGTGGTTCTTTGCCACTACAGTTAAGAGATGTGCTCATGTCTTGCTGTTGCATCACTGACGTCTTGGGTCAGTAACTGTGCTTGGAGACAACCTTTTCTGGCATTTCTTTTGCTTGACTAACACAGATCATACTAATCGTGGTTCCACTGTCATTATCGAAAGTGTTCACTTACAACTCTGCAGTTTTAGTGGCTTGGCAGATGCAAACGACCAGACAAGTCTCCTGGAGTGGACGTTTTATTATAATACTGCAGCAAGAATTTAAGCTGCTTTTGCCATCTCCTGGTGTTACAAGTGGCATGTGGAAGGGCAAACACCTTTTAAAATGGTTTCTTCTCATGTATTTTCCATTTTCTTCTGCATCTGTTTAGTGTAGAATTTTATGGAAGTGTGAAACTTTAATTTTTAGCATGAATGTATTAGTGTCTGATACTAATAGAATTTCTGCTTTTGTTGCTTTTGGTCCTGTGTTTAAGATCAGGAAATACAAACGTGCTGTAAGGGGAAACTCAAAGTAAATTGCCCTTTTCAATACTGTGAAGCAAATGCTAAGCCCTAAAACAGTGGTTAAGAATTTGACATTTATATGAAAATGTTTAAAAAAAAGAATATTAAAGGAGGGAAGCTTGCTTAATTGTAGAGAAAAAACATTTACTGGTCTCCTGAGCACATCTAAAAGTCTGTTTCTCTGTTCATGAACAGAAAGTCATAGCTGATAGCTCCTGACACTGGTGCAACGGAGGGTTGGTCCACTAAATTATGCTTGCTAACTACAACACATGATCATGGAGTTAGATGTGGAAATGGGTGCACCAGTACATTTTATGTTGTATTACTTGTGTTGTTGCTGTACTTTTTTGCTTGATAAACTTTTTTAACTGAGCAGGTCTTAACTTCAAAATAGTTTTGGAGCAGCTACAGTTTATAAAATAATTTTGCTTTTAAAATTGTACTTGCATCAAACAATTAGGTAATTTAATAACTTTTGGGAAGTTAAATATTTCACATCATATTGTCATTTTGACTTCTAGTAAGTGTATTCAAATAGAAACTGACAGCAGAAATACTCTGTAGAAGACATCATTATTATTTTTCTATAGTATAGTTTTGGTGTTAAAGTAAAGAATCAGCTTTTCGTAACTGCCATGAAAAGATTTGTCATTCCAAATGACTTTTGGAGAGCATTTTAACTTTATGTAACACTTTAATTTTTTTTTTTTTGTCTGATTGACAATGCTAGTAAACTTCAAAATGTTTATTTCTGCCCTTGTGAAATCCCATTTTTCAAGCAGTTATATTGCCTGAGGATGCAGGTCCTTACCAGTTCGAGCCAATGTAAATTGATGCTGCCAGGTTTCTGCCCTCTCCCAAACTGAGCAACCTTCTTTTTGTGCCAATTCTGGCATGCTTCTAATTCCTCTGGAAGCTGCTTCAGGGAGATAAAGCACATAAAATANTATCACCTTGGGATCAACTTGCTGCTTGTGTAAGCAAAAAAGGGAATGGGTCTAATGGGGTGGGGGGATGGGTTAAACAAGTACAGTGCCTGCAGGCCAGCACTTGCAGCTAGATGGCTTTAATTTGTTTGTGGGACACTACACTAAGAAAAAGAGATTGTTGGGAGGACAACATATATTTATATATAATGCAGGACCTTAAACACTGAGAGTTTAGAGATTGTAAGAGGCACTTGGTAAATGGCACAACTTTAATTTCTGTATTGGGTGTTTTCTCTCATTTTACTGATTCTGTAACATTTTGAGCAATTAAACGAGGCTTACATTAATCTATTGCCATTTTTTCATGCAGGTAAAGTGTCCTTTTTGGTGTGTAAGATAAAAGTATTTTCCTGAACTCAAACCAAACTAAATGGACCTCATCACCACACTCCTCCAAACCTTCAACTTTCTTGCACTGCTATTATAAACATGAGTGGTAGCACTGCTGCTTATTAGAAGTGCCATTAAAAGACTTTGAGTTTACTTTCTTATGAATTCCCCAACCATTAACTGTTTAAGCTAAAATATTCTGTGCCAAGCATCTGCCAGGGATCTGAATAAATTTTTTTTTCTTTTCCAGAACTTCAGCCAAGACTTTGGGGGTTTATAGTAACAGACCTAGTTGGGGGGTGGGAGGGGAAATGTTGATTTTTCCTTTGTTTAAAAATAGTTGGTGATCGCTTATTTGAGCAGCATTGATACCCTGATGAAATTCACCAGGAGATGGCTGGTGAGATTACTGGAAAAAGTCCACAGTTACTTTCATGGATGTCAAGTTACCAGCATTTGAAAGAATGAATTTGCTTGTGACAGGGAAAGACTTGATGTGTCCTTACAGCTAAATTTATCGGAACTGCTACACACTGGGCATATGCCATGCCAGGGTGAGCTCCACTTTCCTGCAGTTACAGAACTTCACTGCAGAGGTATGATCTGGGCAAACCATAAGAGGGTATGGGTAGGGATAGTGTCCATCCTTGTGCTCTGTACACTCCATCTTCTTTCCTAGGGAAGATTTCTGGAATAGGAAACTGCCTAATTTGAATAAATAAAGGACAAAGCTGGAGCATAACGTGGGAGTGAAATGGCTAAAAGGAGAATGGTGCAGAAAAATGTGGTCTGAACACTGGCAAGGACAAGAATAAATTTGGGGACAGGCAAGAGGGAGAGTCAGGCTTTCTGGGTAAGGAAAAACAAGCAATTGGGGGAAGAGTATCTAGGGAAGGGTGGTGCAAAAAAAGTGAGGATAAGGGTACCCAGCCTGTAGCGCTGCCTGGGGTTGTTGTGGCCAAAGTGTAGAAACCTGCACTTAGCCTTGTTCAATCTCATCCCATTGGCCTCTGCCCACCTCTCTGCAGGGCCCTCCTATCCTCCAACAGATCCACCCCTGCTCCTAACTTGGTGTCATCTGCAAACTTACTGCTGGTGGCCTCAATCCCCTCATCCAGATCATCAGTAAAGATACTGAAGAGGATGGGGCCCAGCATTGATCCCTGGGGCACACCACTGGTGACTGGTCACCAGCTGGATGTGGCACCATTCACCACCACTCTCTGGGCCCAGCCCTCTAGCCAGTTCTTGGCCCATTTCAGAGTGAATCTGTCTAAGCCCTGATCTGCCAGCTTTGCCAGGAGCTTGTTGTGGCAGATGGTCTCAAAGGCTGTCATTAGAGCTGTGTTGAGACAGTGAAACTCTAGCTGACCAGTGAGCTGTATTTACTGGGCTGCTCTAGCGTCTTTGTTACACTTACCTGTAGGCTCTGCTCAGTTGGTGGTATGTGTTGGTAAAGAAAGTAATTACACATTATCCATCTTTATTCTTTTAAACTTGATTTACTTTGGCATCACTTGATGTAGCATGCTTTTCTTTTTAGTTCCATGTCTCTGTGGAAGGAGGCAGAATGTTGTTCTGCACTGTGGAAGCAAATGGCCTATCACTCTGCTGGCATGAAATTAAAGAGTAGCAAATACAATAAATAACTACTGCGGAGAAGGTAATATAGTATTGACTTCTCGGTACCTTCTAATTTTCACTGATCGGAACATCAGGGGAGAGGGAGATTGAATTTGGCTGCCCCTTAGTGAGGGTGGATGCCTGCTTGGGAATAGTATCAGCCTGAAAACTTAGGAAGGTTTCAGTTTTGCAACATATTTATGTGAAAACTTGTAGAAGAGCAATTTGTATTACGTTTTTGTCATACTTCCTAGTAACTTTAGGTTGGCATTCTGCATTTTTAGTGAGTCGAATTTAGGATTTCTTTCTTCCCTGCTTGGCTTTTTTCCTGTGTGCTCTGAAACTTGATGGTGTTTCACAGCTCCAGGTGTGCAGCATTGAACACTTTAGATGGGGAAGAAGCTTTGCTATGTGCATGGCTGTAATTTGGGATTTGAACTTGAGTGATAGAATCACAGAGTTGTGGAACTGCTGAGGTTGGAAGAGACCTCTGAGATCATCGAGTCCAGATGCTTGCCTAGAGCTCTCCATCCCACAGTTACTGCTAAACCACTACCACTAAGCCATAGCCCTTTAGTACGACATCCACACGTCTTTTAAATTCCCTCAGGGCAGCCTCTTGCAACACCCAATAAACCTTTCTGTGAAGAAATTTTTCCTGATACCCAGCTTGAACCTCCCCTGGCAAAACTTAAGGCTGTAAGTATGGGTAGCACAACTGGAGAAAAGGCTCCACGTTTTCTGAAGACAGCATCTGTGTTCTAAAATGCTTGTTCAGTGAGTTTCTGTGTGACACGCTGGGGCACTGATAGCCAAAGGGAGCTGCACATGCGTAACGGAAGGGTAAAGCCTGTGCCTCTTGGAAAAGCAGATGTGGCATCGCATGAGTTTGTGATTGCTCTTGACTGGCTCTCTTGTGTCTGCCCTGGTGTACCTTTTCTGTATATATTTGAATCTTAGCCTTTAGATGACAAAGCCTAGTATTAAAAAAAAAAAAAAATCAGTTGTGGTTTGTTTGTCAGAATAGCTTAGTGTTGTATTTTCTGTTTTTGAACACATAAAAGCTGCAGTCTTTTTTGAGAGAGGCTACTGAGCTCACACTGTTTTTAATGCCTTTTATGCTTCTGTTGTTCATAATCATCCCATGGACAGTTTCAGAAAGGAATCCAGAAATAGGGGAACTGTCTTCCCATATATTTACGTTTAGAATGCTCTCTTGCCATTCTATCCTGGTGAGAAAAGGGATTTTAGATTACTCTTCCCATTTGAAAACATACAGAGTTCCCTTTTTGTTTAATCATTTCTCCAGCTATGTGTGCAAATGTAAATGCTTAGGTAACTTCTCTGATTTAATTTGTTTGTTGGTAAAATGGGAGTGACTATAACACTTGGTTGCTTTTTTTTTTTTTTTTTTTTTGCTGATTGCTGTGTTTTGAAACATGCAGACCCTTTTCTGGCTATTTNAGTTCTTTTAACAACCATACCTGCACCTGATTAGATAGTAATGTGAATGACTACAGTTCCATTTTGACCTAGGGAAAACCCAGTGGTATCAGACCAGTATTGCATGATGATACTCAGCAATTCACTGGAGATGCTTATTAGTCGTATTTTCACTTTGATTCTAGAAGCTAATGTGTTGTGCTTTGGAATAGCAGCAAACTAATAGAAGGAATTTTTCCAACTGTATGTGACAGAGTGGAATTAGTACATTTTTTTTTTTTTTTCCTCCTCCTTTTGGAGTGTTGCAAACAGTCTGGAGATGAAAGCATCATGCTGACTAGTCTTGAAAGACAAAGGTGGGTCTGGAAACACCTATAGTGCCAAGTCCATCTGGAAGGTCTTACTTTATTACATTATACAGTTACTCAAAGAACTGTGGAGTCATGGTACTGCCTTGGCTATTTCACGGATTAAAGTTGGATATCACTGTATTTCAGGCTCAAAGCTTCACAAATCCTCAAAGCTCTGGGCTCCTATTGAACTTTAGTCTTGGTTTTGAAAATTCATTTAGAATTAAATTAGCTGTAGTGATGAAACTGTGGCACTTCTAATAGGAACCATCAGATGACATTTAAACACAATCATGTAGCGCAGTAATGTCAGAACTGATGTGAGGTAAAAATCTTGCCCTTAGGCACTACTGCTCAGAAAAGTCACAAAATGCAAATAGTTTGTTTGAAGAGTATTTATAGTGGTTTGATTGTGGTTTGTTTGAGGAGATGACAAGATATCACTTTTGTTAGCAGCACAGGTGTGTGCAGTTGGAGTTGAATCTACAGTTCGAAGGTGCTCATAAAAATCTAGATCCTGATCTAGATGCTAAAATTTCTCACTTAACTTTGTGTATGAAATCAAACTAACAGTGGTCCAAACCCACCTTTAGAACATACTGACCTTTTATTGTACTTTGTGTTCTAACGCTAAATGAATAACTGCCAAGCCGCTGGCATAAGCTGTTAGCTGATCAAGTTCTGGCTCTTCTGTTGTGAAGCAAATTGTGCTTTGTGGGCACTCTGTCATGCCCTACATACTGCAAGTGAAATCTTGGTTCTACTTATTTTGGTAGGAGACTTTGCCACTCATCAGAAATTCAGCCCATGTCTGTTGCTCTGTCTATATATTTATCCAGCAATACATGTCTGCTTGGTAAGGTGTCTTCAGTCTAGCTCATTTTACCCTGCAATTTCACTTCCTATGAAGGGAAACAGATTTGGTAAAGACATTTGTAGTGCTGTCCACAAGTGAAGAACAGTTCAGTATGAATTCTTCTTTTACAGCATTTACGTATCCCTTTGCAAGAGGGCAGCTAGTTCAGGATGCCATAGAGAATTTGGCACTGCTAGACCCTGACAGAGTTGAAGTGATTTTGGAAATCTCTCTCTTTTTCTGCTAATTCATCTACGTTTATATGTGATAAATGCAGTTCAGACAGTTCTATTTCATCATTCTCCATGGGAGGATGTTCTAAAGAATTAATCTGAGTCTACTGTTCAACTCATTCAAAGTAATTTACAGGTAAAGGTAATTTTTTTTTGCCTTATGAGGGGAGGCTGAGGCACCTGGGGCTGCTTAGTCTGGAGAAGAGAAGACTGAGAGGGGATTGAATCAATGTTTAGAAACATCTGAGGGCTGGAGGTCAGGAGCTTGGGGACAGGCTCTGCTCACTTGCTGCGTGGGATAGGACAAGGAGAAATGGGTGTAAGCTGCAGCACAGGAGGTTCTACCTCAACACAAGGGGGAACTTCTTTACTGTAAGGGTCCCAAAGCACTGGAACAGCCTGCCCAGAGAGGTTGTGCAGTCTCCTGTGGAGACTTTCAAGGCCTGTCTGGTTGTATTCCTGTGTGACCTGGGCTAGATTGTCTGGTCCTCCTCTGGCAGGAGGGTTGGACTCGATGATCGATTTGTGTCTGTTCCAACCCCTGACATCCTGTGAGCCTGTGATTTGCTGTTTGCTTATTTCTTTTGGGGTGAAAACTGAAATCATAACATGTAAATTTCAAAGAGTAGATGGTCCTGTAAAGGACCTCCTCTATGAAGAGGTCACCAGTTTTTGGAAAACCATCCCCCTTGCACAGATTTAAACTCTACCTTATGCCATGTGAGTTAAGATCCTATTTTACCTGATGTTCCTATGATAACAAAAGAGTAAGAAATTCCTCTAGAGGGTGATTCAGACTGAAGTGTTGACTCCAAAATGGCCTATGTTCTTCCATCATCAAACTCCTTGGTAAGTAATGTTCACCTTTAGATGCCTCAGCTATGCAGGATAAATCTGGGCGTATGTGACTGAAGTTGGACACACACAACAGAACAACTCCCAAACTTGAAAAATAATGAAACACAGCTGTTAGGATTTCTGTGCATTCAATGTTGAAGGACTTAGCTGGAAAGCTCCTTTCTCTGTTACCTATGCTGTTTTCTGAATTTGGTTATCCAAAGCTGACACTCTAATATATGTCATCCAACCTTCCACCCTCTTAAAAACCAGCCTGTGGATTGCCAGCTTATGATTTTCTTTAATTTCTCATCATCTTTGAAGAAATACACTTGGGTTTACATTGAAATTTAAATCCTATACTAACATGGCACAAAAGCAGGTGGCACTCTGCATAAATACAGGGTGAATATGACCCCACCATACCTTGCTCTTTTGAATTTGTCTCAAAGCATTTCAGAGTTTAGCTCCTCTTAACTGAAAAGGAAATCAAACGGTGTGAGCTTTTGGGAAACTGTCTGAGAGAAACAGAAAATGCAAACCACATGGTATACTCACAATGTGAAGACTTAGTGGAGAAATCTCTCTTCATTATTGGAAAAATGAACTCTGGTGGGTTTACTAAGTGACATTTCAAAGCAGCCTGAGATGAAAGGTCTGTGGTCTAATTCATTGCACATGTGATATTTCCTAATGGATCAGTGTTACGTTGGAAAAGAAGTGAGGGAAGTGCAGTAAAATTGAAGGTTTATCTGGTCTGGTAAAAAAGGAAAAAAAAAGCTTAATCACAGCTTTCTCTCTAAAGTGGCAGCTATTTGTATATCAGAAAATCACATCTAGATTAGCTGCTCAACAGTTTTCACTGGAATACCCTTTAAAATGGAACTTTCTCAGGCTGCAGCACTTTCAGCTGAAGTTTTCTGTGCTGAATATTTACTGACTTATTTGGAAAAGTTCTGTGGAGTGATTCAGTTGTTTCTGAGGACAAAGCCAGCTAGAAACTCTGAGTCGTGTCCAGCTAGAATAATTTCCCTGAGCAGCACCAGCTGGGTTAAATCCTGTGATTTTCACTGTTAGAGACAAAGATAGATGGTGTTTTTCTTATTCTCTCCTCCTGAAGTGATGATGAGGGTTTATGAATGCTGGCATTCATTTTTGCTAAGTAAGATTCAGAAATGCAGATAACTCCTGCATTAGAAAAGGCACATTTAAAAAAAAAAAAAAGGAGATAAAAATATTTTGGAAGACACATAGCTTTTGGTCTAATTACATGAAAAAAAATCTGTGCAAAGTTGCCAGACTTGTAAGTCTGAAAATTTTGGTTTAGTCTGTTCTTAATGCAGAATTGAGAGGGTGGCAGCAGCATTATTCTTGCCTTTTGCAGAGCATGCTGCATCTCGGGTGCTGGAGCTGCATACGGATTTGCTTGGGTATGTTCCTGTTTAACTGACATAAACCATCGTGGCCCAGGGCAAAAGCTTGCAAGGCCACAGAGGCTGTTGCACGTTCTCAGAATGCCTCCTTCCTCTATTGTGTTTCATGCAGAAAAGGAGGAGGAAGCAATCTCTGGGCATGACAAGGGTTAAAGAACAGGTGGTTATCTACGGGACTGCTGTCTCATTTTGTACACAGGATGGATAGCTTCCTGGGAAAAAATCCCAGTTTTTGTACTGAAGGAGGTTATTGTTTGTGGACTTGAGCTTCATTTGTTACAGAAGCTGGAAGGTGTGTAGATGTAACAGGCTGAGCAAGAGTTTAACCTCTGAAGCTACGTGGAGAGGAACGCTGATATTTTGGAGTAAAAGCAGCCTCTGTGGCTGTCACTGTTTTTCCTGCTCATAGAACGTGTATTTAATAGCCCTTCAAAGACTACAAGATTGCTCCCATGAATCAAATGCAAACTACAGGAAGAAGATAGGCAGAGGATATCTGGTTCCAAGCCTCCTGTGTTAATGCCAAGGGAAGTTTGTGAGAGGTTCAGGGCTCCCATTTTCTAAATCCCTCCTTTATCTTTACTGACTACAGGCAGAAGTGCTGGATGAGTTTGCAGGTTCACAGGTAACTCACAGAAGGAGCAAAGATGGTAGAAAGATAAAAAGGAGTTCAGTAACACTCTGGGAAATTATATTCTGTTCTTCTTCTTGGCCCAGTTTAGTGCTGTGCTCATGGCGGGGAGAGTGCTTGTGTAGGGAAAAAAACGGTAGGAAAGGAGGGAGAGTTTTTGTTAGGCTTTCATATTTTTTTATAACTGTCTATAAGGTAAGCAAGAAATTTGCTCTGAGCTTTACACTAAAGTTGTATTCTTCAGAAAAGCAGGGCACAGGTTTTCGAAGTCAGGAATTGCTTCCTAGAACATAGTTATGAATTTGGCAGTGCTGCAGGTCCTCTCCCTTTTTATAATGATACAAAACCTCTCTTCCAGGAAAGTGTTGCATAAGTAGGTGTGGTGAATGGTGCCACATCCAGCTGGTGACCAGTCACCAGTGGTGTGCCCCAGGGATCAATGCTGGGCCCCATCCTCTTCAGTATCTTTACTGATGATCTGGATGAGGGGATTGAGGCCACCAGCAGTAAGTTTGCAGATGACACCAAACTAGGAGCAGGGGTGGATCTGTTGGAGGGTAGCAGGGCCCTGCAGAGGGGCCTTGGCAGAGGCCAATGGGATGAGATTGAACAAGGCTAAGTGCAGGTTTCTACACTTTGGCCACAACAACCCCAGGCTGGGGACAGTGCTACAGGCTGGGGACAGAGTGGCTGGAGAACAGCCAGGGAGAAAGGGACCTGGGGGTGATGGTAGGTAGGAGCTGAACATGAGCCAGCAGTGTGGCCAGGAGAGCCAATGGCATCCTGGCCTGGATCAGGAACAGTGTGGCCAGCAGGACAAGGAAGGTCATTCTGCCCCTGTACTCAGCACTGATCAGGCCACATCTTGAGTCCTGTGTCCAGTTCCGAGCCCCTCAGTTTAAGAGAGATGTCGAGGTGCTGGAACATGTCCAGAGAAAGGCAATGAAGCTGGTGAGAGGCCTGGAGCACAGCCCTGTGAGGAGAGGCTGAGGGAGCTGGGGGTGTGCAGCCTGGAGAAGAGGAGGCTCAGGGCAGACCTCATTGCTCTCTACAGCTACCTGAAGGGAGGTTGTAGCCAGGTTGGGGTTGGTCTCTTCTCCCAGGCAACCAGCAACAGAATGAGGGGACACAGTCTCAAGTTGTGCCAGGGCAGGTATAGGCTGGATGTTAGGAGGAAGCTCTTGCCAGAGAGAGTGATTGGCACTGGAATGGGCTGCCCAGGGAGGTGGTGAGTCCCCATCCCTGGAGGTGTTCAGGAGAAGCCTGGATGGAGCACTTAGTGCCACAGTGTAAGTTGGTTGGATAGGGCTGGGTCATCTTGGAAGTCTCTTCCAACCTGGCTGATTCTGTGTGTATTCATATTTCTGAAGGGTTCTGTACGGTACATGCTGAATCGTGGAAGTTTATTAGAATTTTAGTAATTCAGTGCAACACTCAAATGTTGTATCTTGAATTAAGGAGTGGAGTTACACAAAAGCATAAAGGAACGGTGAGCAGCTGCCCATTGTTTCAGCCTGAGGCAGAAGCTCCCTGGAAGACATAAGATGTCATTAAAGGCTGTATCTTAATGCATATGTATGTGGGGATGAATTAAGTCTAAGTCTGGATTTCCTTATTACTTTTTTAGTGCTTTCCTTGGCAAACTTAACATTCGGTTTTGTGAGGCAACCTTCTTGCTCATTGTAGGCTATTCCTGCTGCTTTTAATATCCTTTGGGATTGATTCATGAGGTGCCAACGTCTTGAGCTTTGGAAAAATAAGAGTAAGAATCCTAAAGAAAGACCTTGGATACATGGGAATAGATTTCAACTCAGGCTTTTAGTGTGCCGTTTTGATGTGAAAGAGACATCTTGTGATTCAAAGAACCTTTACTGTTAATTAAGGCCATTAGTTCAATCAGTTCCGTTTTGAGTAAAAAAACCTGATAGCATTGGCAAAGTGTTTAAAGGCAGCATCTGGATCAGGTTTATTGGAGTTATGTTTTACTGAACTAAAAGAGTTTTCTCAGGTAAATTTTGAACGTGAGCCAGCAGTGTGCGTGCACAGCCCAGACAGCAACCCTGGCCTAGGCTGCAGGGCAAGGGAGGGGATTCTGCCCCTTTGCTCTGCTCTCCTCACACCCCACCTGCAGCACTGTGTGCAGTTCTGGAGCCCCCAGCACAAGCAGGACATGGAACTGTTGGAGCCAGTCCAGAGGAGGCCACCAAGATGCTGAGGGGGCTGCAGCAGCTCTGCTCTGAGGACAGGCTGAGGGAGTTGTGGCTCTGCAGCCTGGAGGAGGCCTCGAGAAGACCTTGGAGTGGCCTTGCGGTACCTGAGGGGGCCGCAGGAGGGCTGAGGAGAGACTATTGGTAAGGTCTTGTAATGACAGGATGAGGAGTAACGGAGTTAAACTGGCAGAGGGGGGACTGAAACTGGATGTTAGGAAGAAGTTCTTTCCAGAGAGGACGGTAAGAGACTGGCACAGGTTGCCCAGGGAGGTTGTGGCTGCTCCCTGCCTGCAGGTGTTCAAGGCCTGGTTGGAGAGGCCTTGAGCGACCTGTTCCAGTGTGAGGTGTCCCTGCCTATGGCACAGGGGGGATGGAACTGGATGAGCTTTGAGGTCTCTTCCAACCTAAATCATTCTCTGATTCTGTGATAACTACTTAGAGAAAATATTCTCTGTAGATGAGCTCAAGAGCATTTTTATATCAGTGACATTCAAGCGATTGGTGTCCTTGAGGTAGGATAGGTCAGTGTGTGTGTTTCCATTTCACTTGCTGACCGTTCATCACAGGAGAATGAAATTGTGAAGAAACAAAAGAAAGTGGGAGAGAAGACTTCAGTGTCAGAAGAACTCATGACATCTTCTCAGTAGGTCTCTGAACAGAGTGTTGGAAAACAAAGAAAATCGAAGTGATGTTTCCCTATAAACCAGAGAAGTGAGTTGCTGCATGTGCTCTGAGTCATGCCAGAGGTAGCTCTGATTTAGGGACACTTTGATACGATGTCTCGCAGTAGTTTTCTGGTGAGATGGAGCAGCAGAAACTGTACACAAATAAATGCTAAAACTTTGTTTTTCTCCTACCTGTGTAGCTTTACTGACCTATGAGGAAACAGATAATGGTTTCTCATGCCCAGCCTGAACAACTAGGATTGGATGGAATTGGATTCTGTGGCAGCACTGATGTCAAAGCTGCTACTTCGACATTGTCTTGTCAAGGTCAATGATCTTGATATTGAACTTGCAGCTAATATAGTGCAGTGGCTGGGACTTAGTAACTTTAAGTTCAATTCCTGCCGCTGTTCTGTTGTAATTCTGTATCTTTGAGCGGTTAGGGGATTCTTTTCAGCTGATTGTACTTACTAGCTGAAGTATGGTTAAGCAGCTGTCTTATTTTGAAGGAAGAGGAAACTGAAAGGTTGCCTGAAAGACAACACTGGATAATGGATGAGGCTAGCAGAGATCTGACTTTTTCTGGAAAAATCCTTGTTTCTTCCTTGATGAAGTGCTGAAGGAGAATCCAGTTTAAATGCATAGATTTAATGGAGTTAATCTTTGCAGGCATTTATGATTTCCCACTTTATTGCATTCTGTGGTGTCACACTGTGTGCAAAAGAAATGTGTTTATTTTCTCCACCAAATTTCAGATGCTGTAGAATCCTCTAAAGGTTCTTTGCAGCTGATGTGACTGGTAAAAAAGCTACAAGAACCTCCCCCAGTTTTTAATCTGATGCCTTTTTTCAGGTCTGCATTGAAACTTTTTTTTTTTCCTAGGCTCTTACAAAGAAAGCAGTCAAACTTCCTTTCAGATCTTTGTAAATATTCCTGCTAATGAAGCTATTAAGAGTGGCCTTTAGGAGAATATCTTTACAGGTTTTTGAATGCAGTGGTTAATGTTTTGAGAATGGCTTTGTCTTGTATGAAAAAGTTTTTAACAGCTTACAAAACAAAACTTTGTTCTTTGGTTGTCAGAGTGGTAACTTCCTTCAGCAGGTAGCAGAAATAGGGTAATAAGACATTCATTCCATTGCTTCAGGGTTTGTTTTTTTGTTGCTGTTTGTAGGTTTGTTGTTTTTTTTTTCAAAAGATAGGGAAATACTAAGTGTTTAAAGAGAGAAAAACAAAGGTATTGTCTTTTAAAGAGTTGGAGAGTCTGTTCAATGGCTATAGAGTTCCTGGATTCTTTCTAAACTTCCTGTTAGTAACTTACATGATTACACTTTCATCTGTTTATTTACACATCACCAGCAAACTATAGTGCAAGAGATTCCTTAGCTGATAAATGCTGGCTTTTATTCTCATGTCCCTCTTGCAAGAGTGCTTACTTAAAAGGAAAAAAAAAAATTGTAGGCTCTTTTTGTTTTGAATGTATAAACACAGACCAGTTACTCCTCAGTTTCATGCTGTGTTTCTGGAACCTGGTTTGGTTTCCTCAGGAAAATAATCTTAAATATGATTTTCCTTCTTCCCCTTCTTTACTTCTGTCTTTTTTTTTTTTTTTTTTAAATCTAGGGAAATGATGGTGTCCAATAATTGTAACAGAGGCCAGACAGTACAGCAATACTGCCTGTGCTTCAAAAGCACAAGCTTTTTTTTAATGAGAAGTGAGCTGGAAGGTTTCTAATAAGTTTAGTGAGCAGTGTGCTAGCACAGGTATTGGATGCATCATGGTATATTATCAAACCCAAGCTGGAATGCAGAAGTTTCATGTAGGCAGTGAACCCAGAGGCGCTGCTTGATGCAAGTGTGGAAGACGGTCTGGAAAGCACGTGGGACTGTGCTGTGTCATAGTAGCATATCATCAAAACGACATCAGGCAGCTTAATTTGCAGCTATTCTGATTGAGACAAAGTGCCCACAGCCAGCTACACTTGCAAGCATGCAGTGCTTCTTACCAAACCCTAGACCTCAAGAGCTGTGCAGATGCAGCTGGTGAGCCCTCCGTTGTGAAGGTGTGTCCATCAATTCCATGCTGTGGGTGCCAGGTGCAGCTTTGGGTTCTGGTCACATTGTCCTTGAGAGGATAAAGTGTACTGGCTTTTTTTTTTTTTTTTAATACTTTGCTTGGTTTTTTAAAGTGTCTGTTACATTGGCCAAGTTCCCATAGTAAATTATTTTTATGTACCTAATTCATTCTCAATAAAACAGACCAATCCATTAAGGATTCTGCACTAAAAACTGTAGCTCATTATGTGTTCTTGTGGTGTATGACATCAGTAGAAAGCTGCAAGTTAATTACATTCTTAATTACAGCTTGGTATTGAATTAGGGACCTATTATACATAGAATAATTGAAAACCTGCTGAGATCACGTCTGGTAACATCTAATTGTGTCCCATGACTTTTTTCCTCCAAAACTTTAAATAAAACCTGCCATTTCATTTTAGCATGGTTTTAATTAATTGACGTGAGAAATGTAATTAGAGCTGAGGCAATGGACCGACTATCTTAAAACAATCACTCAAAAATTAATCATATTTTGGGGAACAATTAACAGTTTCCAGAGCAAGAACTGCTCTGCATTTCTGGAAAAACCTTCAGCAGGCACAACTGAAGAAAGGACTTGCTGCTTTTAGAAGAAAAGGAAGATTTCGATGTTCAGAGACATTCACAGTGCTCTTTCAACCTAAGGGAACTTGATATGCTTGCAGCTTCAGGCATCAGAAACCTAAGAATAGCACAGGAAGAGAACTGAGATCTAATAATTTGCCTTAGTATTGGGAAGGACAGGGCATGGCTGTGTTGTAGCAGGAGCAGAAGAGGTTAATGGTGGCCTGAAGGGCGGAGAAGTTCATTCCCAGCTTTTCTTGACTTCAGTGGAATCACCTGCTGCCTGCAAGAGCAGAAGAGTTTTGCCTCAGCATCAGTGAGAGCAGATTGAGTGTTGGACTTGCTGAACTTTCTACCTTTGCTTTCCGATTCCCACCTGTCGATATGGAAGTGGCAGAAGTTTTTTGGAAGCTGCTTTGTCATCTGCCATCCAAAGAGCACTATTGCAGGTAACAGGGGGGAAAAAAAAAAATCCTCTTTTCTTTCTGAATATGTTAGCCCCCTCTTGCCCTTAATATTAAGACTGAGTGAGCAGCTAAATTAGGTAAGACCTGGTAATGATAGTGGTGATCAGTTAGTGGACCAACACATTGGATATCTTTTCTCCTCTTGGTTGATAAAAATCTTGTCTGTCTTTAGAATTAAACCTAAATCTTTAGAATTAAACCTAAATCTTTAGAATTTAAAGAAGCTTCCTGAGGAGATACCTGTGAACAGTATTTTTGGTGACTGTTTCTGAGGCTGACATGTAATCAGAAGATTGGAACCTGTTAGTCCTTTTGATTTTCGTTTTATAGAAGCCGTGGAAGTTGTTTGCTTTTGTGTTTTGGTTTAGCTTTTTTTTTTTTTTTGTGGAAATTTACATTTTTCTGTTGCTCTTTTTTTCAGAGGCAAAGCCTTTCATTTAAATTAACCTGTGCCACAGCTTTAATCCCAGGGTGAAGAGCAGTGTCCATTTACCTTTTGCAGAAAAATTTATTTGCTTCAGGATGTACAGTTGTTAATTTCCTGTGTAGAGCTTGAGTTTGAAGGTCTCTTATATCTCTGAAATTCAGATCTAGACCTTCCTATAGATAAATATACATATGCTTTGTTTATAAATGGAGAGCATTTGCAAGGGTAGAACTGCTGTGTGAGAGCAGGTTTAAGAGACCTCGCTGTGCTTGGACACAAGCAGAAAAACACTGAGTACATCAGCTGAAAACTGGCTGGCAGCCATAGCACATAGAATGGAGGGAATGTTTGCCTAAAAGACTAGATTGTGTCAGGCGTGACTAAGCAGGAATTTTAGCTAAAATGTGTTAGCAAATTGAATGCTTAAAGGAAAATGAGAATGTTCATGGTCTTATCTATGTTCACTTGAGACTAGATTTGCTTTTTTTTTAATATAAAAATCAATGAAGAAGGGAGGGCAGGTTGTGCAGAGTGTTTCCTGAGTTTTTGTGGTTTTTTTTTTAGGAATGCTCATATAGGTGACTGCTGAATATTTTGTTGTGGCTCTGCTTACATTCCTTCTGGAATATGTTTGCCTTTTAATAGCCCGGCAGCTCATGGAGCATTGGGCTGTCAGTTATATTATAAAATACTTTCATTACTTCCATGCACTAGACAGAGTCAGTGAGGGAAAAGGTGGGACTGGATAGAAGGAGTGCCCTTGAAGCTCACTTTCTGACTGTCAAAAGAATGCTAAACTGTAAGTCTTGACTATTATTATCCTTCTTTTCTCCATGAATGGCATTCCTGATGGAAAGAGGTGTCAGGGTGTGTGTGTACTCTGCAGTTCCTCCTCTTTTCTTAATCTTTATGGGAATGGCCAATACCAAAGGTTAGCTTCAAGGATTAAGTTATCTGGCAGGTCAGATAGTGTGGAGCTGACAATGGAAGAGGTTTGCTCCCCTTGGTGTAGGACCATTATGTGTCTGTAACAGACTAAGATAATATTCTTCTTAACCTCTTTTTCTCCCTTCACACTCTTTTCATGTCTTTGAATGTGTGTGATTTTTTTACCTTTTTTTTTTTTTTTTTGGGTCTTGACATCAAAAATCCTTTCTCCCAGGTAGAGGTCTTCAACAGTAAAATTGTGCACATGTTGAATAAATGAGAACCCCTGTTGCTATAGGGTTTCTGAAAAGCTGTCTCTCTTAATTAATAAACCAGTAGGAAACTTTGATGGAATACATGACCCTGCCTGCTCAATCTTTTATTCATTTTTTCTTTTGTGGACTGTCATGGTCTTTGTTCCTTCTTTTTCTCATATTACCCTTATTGGATATGTATGTAAATTGATGACCAAACCACCATGTAACATGTCATCTAGGCAGGCTTAGTGTGTAACACTATTGCTCCAGGAGCTTCTGGAATGTGGAAAACATGTGGGGTTCTCATTTATGGAAAATGCTCCTCTGTACATGGCAGGGGTCTTGGTTATGCACAAAACATGGATTACAGATCCAAAAAAATCATCGAGGGTGAATTTCCATCCAGGCTGTTTGAGTAGAATTGATGTTTCAATAAGCTTTAAGAGACAAAAAAAAAAAATAAGGGCAACCAATAGGCTAAATTGGTAAATTTTGTAAAATCAGTTTTTCTTTGCATGCAATTTCAGGAGGATTCCTGTCTTCTGAAGGTTGTGGAAGTGGGCATGTGGAATAAACTGATGGTAATGGACAACTGTCTTTGTCTGCCTCCAGTTTCGCTTAAGCCTTCCATTTTTCAGTGATAATACTAAATGAAGTATGAGTCTGGACAGCAGCCAGGTGTCAGCACATGGCAGAAGGTTTTAATTCTGCTTTCAGAAACTAGATAAGTGGTGTACTAATATAAGCTAATATAAGCACAACCTCCCTTCTCAGTTGGACAGCTTGAGAGGGAAGATGATCATGACATTGCCATGTTGTAGTGTTTTGTGTTAGAGCTTGTTAAAGCTCTAATTGTTACAGCTGTCTCTGTGACATGCTCCCTCAGTATTACATCTATTTGATTATATGCAATGACAGAGAAGCTAGAGAAGCATTAATTCCCTGTGAAGCTTTTTGTCTCATGTTACGTACCCTTTTCCTGGTTGGATTTGTACTCTGATGCTGCTTAGGATTCATAACTGACCGTGTCCTTTTTTGCTCCCTCACTTCCCAAATTCCGTGCTAGAAGCTGTGTTTCTGAGTAATTGTCAGGCCATGTGTTTAGTTGCATTCTCTCTGAGATACCCTAATTTCTTCAGAAGCACTGGAGCCACGAAGCAGGCTGCACCTTGTGCCCAGGCCAGGCTGATTAGTGTATGCATTCAGATGACCAGTGAAGGCATCTGCTTTCAGTGAAGAAATCCAAACCAGAGTGACTCTGAATGTGCAAATGGACTGAAATTAGTGTTCTTAACATTAAACAGCAGTGCTTTCCAGCCTGCTTGTTCATTATGGGTTTTAACCCCTTCCACTCTTCAACAAATCTGTGATTGAATTTATTCACAGTTTTCTCCAGCAAGGGGAAAGGTTGCTTTGGTTTGTGGCTTCTAATTTGTAAACATTTATTTTTATTTATTTTTTATTTTACAATTTATTATTTTAAACATTTGTGTATTTAAATTTTAAATTTGTCTAGAATTTTTTAAATTTAAATTTTTATGTATTATTTATTTTAATTTATTCTAATCTATGTATATTTTTATTTTA
>VWZI01010881.1:1719278-2021882 GCA_013396835.1 Psilopogon haemacephalus
ACAGATGCAGCAGTCATTTGGCATATTTTTGGCGCTGAGGAATTTTAGAATACGAGCCTGGATTCGCACAAGATAGTGCTGCTTAGAATGAATTAAAGAAAACTGGATCTCAGTGGTCTGGCTATTGCAGTGCTGGACAGGCGCGTATCAAAACCTGCTGTGCTTCTCAGCGACTAAGTTGATCGAATACAGGACAAAGCTGTGACAGTACCCTCGGAAGTGGTCTCGATCAGTCCTTTGCCAGGCTGCTGTTTGCCAGCTGAATTTAGTATTCTCATTCCTCTGATCAATGAATAGATTTTCCTCAGATCCTCTCTTACTTCTCTGCTTCCTGTCCAGACTTTTTTTTTTTTTTCCTGTGGAAGATGAAATCTATCATAGGAGCTTAGATTTATTAACTGCTGCCTGATTTGCTTTGTGTAATGTCAGGGAAGGAGAGGAACTGAGCATGTCTTTAGAAGTAGCTTGACAGAAAGGCTTTGGATAATTCCATAGATTTTTAAGAGGTTGGCTTGGTTTAAATGGTTAGTGAGAAACCTTCAGAGAAGATTAAATATTTAAGTTTCTATTCTGCCCTTATTTGTACCCATGGATATCTCTGGATTTGCAGATTTGAATGCAAAAATAATTTTGTCTCTTTCCCTCTCTCCCTTTTTCTCTTCTTCCCCTCTGAGATTGCACCTAGTTGGTATTCTCTCTTCCAGCAGTTAGTGGGTATCTAGGGAATATTGTACAGAGGGATGGGGGAAGGGAATGTGCCTTCATCAACAGTGTTTTTACAGATATTCCTTAAATAATAGATCCCTTCACTTCTAACAGTTCAGAATTCCACTTCATCCTCATAACTCCTTCTACTGGGAATCATCATCTCCCTTCCTCCAGCTCTATTCTTCTACTTTCCTGGCAGAATCTGTTTTCTTCTCTTCCATATCCCTGTATGAGCTGCCATTTAAAACTTTTTTTTTTTTTTTTTTCTGGATGTACCTGGAATGGTGGTGGTAACCTCATATGGTGAAAGAAAATTTTGCCAGAGGCATTGATCCTTCTTGTAGTTTGCATGGGACAGGGAGACAAAGATAAAAGAAACAGGGGAGTCTGATCCCATGCTGCTGAGACATCTGCCACCAGCTGAAGGTCAAAATCTATGTGATGGTTAAAAGAACTTGGTAGCTGATTACAGAAACTTTTGTATAGTTAAGTAGCTTTTTTGTTGGCATGCACCATACATTAACAGTTTTGTGAGGAATAGAAATTTCCTCTTTGTCTACCTAATGCTGCTTCTTAAACCAGGCTTCTACTCTTGTGTTTGAGTACTTAATCATCTACCAGTTCCTTCTAATTCTTTGCAAGGTGCATGGCTTATGGGACAAACAGTGGGAAGAGAGTTGGTGTGTCGTTGGTAAGGCATCTAGAAACACAGCATAGATAGTAACTGGCAGTCATTTCCACTTGATTGGGCTAGTAGCTGGTATAAAGCTATTACAGTTCTTGGTGAAATGTTTTAGCGCTGTCCTTAAAAATGATTGATGAATCCTATTCCTGATTCTATCTTCCATCTGCGGTAGTGGTGTAAGTAGGAACTATTCAGTCATTTTCTACAGTCTCAGGTGTAGTGTGTTCATTAGTGAAGTTAATGTCCAATGTGGGGAGGACTGACTTGGTCTCCTCTGTTCCCATGGACTATTTTATTTTGTTATTATATTATTTTATTAGCTTTTCCTGGTTAGGTGTGAGCTAAGCTGTGGGTTTCGCCTAAGTGGGTTCTAGTTATTCCTTTGACCTTCAACTCCTCCTTCAGAAGTTTATGCATCAAGGAACATGTTTTGATTCAGTTCTGAGGCAAGTCTGTGTTCCTTGGTTTTCAGTACCTTCACTGCATGAAGGTATCAGTCAGGGTATCTAGGCAGATTGGCAGCATGACTGGACTGGATAACATAGATAAATCCTGTAGGCTCCAGACAAGGTATCAGTCTTTGTCAGTGAAGATTGCTTAAATGATCAACAGGTGTCTTTTACTTATTGACTCTTCCACATGGTGACTTAGGAGGCTGAAGAGGTTGGGTGAATTGCTTCAGGCCGATTGCATTAGTAGTAGCCAAATAGTGCAGCTGTTTGACTTTTGTCTTTCAGTCAGCCCTTTCTGACAAGTATTTTCATGCCACGTGAGCCAGGGCTGTATATCCTGTTAGGTCCAAAAGTGTGATCTAGAGAGATGCTGAGTATTCACCTCATATCAAATTGCCAAGTACAGAAAGCTCTTAAAAGAGCACTCCTGGAATTGTTTAGAAGAACTCTTTGCTGCATACACTCAGAAGTTATAGTAGAGATGCTTTTATTGAGAAGGGTCTGTTCAAATACACTCAGCTGATGTATGCTGTGCTGTGGCCGTGTGCATGATGTGGGAGTCTGTGAGGATTCTCCCAAATGTCTCTTGCATGAAAGTTGATCTAACAACTAGTTCTGAGACAGTTGCATAAGCAGAGTATCTAGATTGCAGTTTGTTTTTCCAGGACCTCTGTCCAGCCACAGCATGAGGAGAAGGTTACTAATGTGCAATGGATAAAGCACTATGTTGATGTGGAGGGAATTCTACTTCTGAGAAGCCTAGAGGACTTTTTTTAGAATGACTTTGAAGAGCACATCGTTTATTATGATGATTCTTCTGCCAATTTGTAGGTTTTTTCCCTTTAAATCTTTTCTTACTTAAAAGCATTGCTTTTCTCTCAGCTGTGCACAAAGTGAATCTGGTTGCTTTCTGTTGTTCCTTTGTGGAATTCATTTATGTTCCTGCACAGTAAGTGCAGAATTGACTGACTTTTCATTATACTTTTGTTGGTACAGATTGATGTATAAGGCCCTTTTTGATCTGCTATGAAATGGAATCATGTTATTGACAAGAAGGAAGGTAGAGAGAAAACTTAAGTCTCCCTCTCCCTGCCAGTGTGCATTTAATTATTTGCTGCTGCTTAAGAAAATGACTTGGAGTATACCACCAAGCTGACAACTGGTAGAGCTTTTGAAGTCTGTAGAGCTTTGGTGCTGATACTGAAAGATAATGAGCTCTGAGGAGGGTCTGACCTCAGGAATCCTGGATCCAGAGAGGGCCCCTGGGTCTGTGGGTGAGTTGCTAGATCCAAGTGATACTTTGGAATAACACATGCCTCTTCTTCACTGGTACTTGAAAATGAAGTAAAACCTAACCTGAAAGAGGAGTGTACTTAATGTGTTTCATTGGAGTGAGTAAATTTGCTGAAGTCCTTATTCTCTTCCTTTTGTAAAGGATGAGACTTCATTTTCTTTTACTATAATCAAGCTACATTATGTTGGGGAAACCAGAACATTAATTTAGCTGTCTACTTTGGCACTTTTTAAATGCTAAAAATACACAGTTAAACTGTATCCCTGACTTTCCCCTTTGCTCCTTCTCTTTCTGCAAAACAATTCTTTGTGTGCATTCAAAATATGTGATGTGTGTAAATACACGTGGAAATATTTTGGTGAAGTACTTCTATGTCTGACTTATATTTGACATGAACAAGTTGGTGTGTTGAAAGGTGGTGGGGATGTTAGTGCAGCTTTGTTTGCTTAATGATACACTAGTTTACAACCAGTAGGGATGAGGAATCAGAAGGTTGCTTTTAAACTCAGTGACAGATTGCCAGGGGAACGAGGGCTATAAAGCCATTCATTTGGCTGTCCTCTGGGGAGAGTCAGCCATCCATCCAGCTGAGTCAGCTACAGCAGTAAGGCAGGAGAAACCTTCCAGCTAGCCAGCCATTTAGAAAATGTGCTAGCTGCTTCTGGGGATTAATTTAGTTAATCAGATTAGTTTAGCAAGTGTCAAGAAGAGAACTGACCAAGTGGCTGCTAGATAAAGTAGTCCATGTGAAAAAGAAATAATCAGTGACAAGTGTAATAACTAGTATTTGTCATGAACATGTAATTTCAAATTATAGCCACTTAGCAGCGTGTTCCAGTGCAGTTATACCTTCATGGTAACACCTCTATGTGGATCAGTTTGGAAAGATTTTGAACCCACTTCTTCCCAGCTCATCCCATATTGCTTTGGTTTATATTGTTTTCTATACTGTTAACCACCCCTCATCAGCTACCCCCTTGTTTAAAAGCTCATAAGTTTGAAGAAAACTCTTGATAACATTACCTGCATTTCTGTCCATTCTTGTTTTGTGGGGTTTTTTGTCCTTTTGTCAGCAAGAACTCAGGCCTTCTCCCATTTTGGTCAGGATGTGGGTGAGGATTTGCAAGCTAAGAAGAGTGGCATTCAGAAATGGGTTTATGAGCTCAGTGGAAATTGAATAGCAAAAGCTAGGTTCCTAGGAGCATCAAAATCATGATTTATTCCTTTGCTGATGGAAGTGAAGAACAAGTAAACTGTTGAGATGCTGCCTCATTTATCTGTATCTTATGTAAAACCTTGTGTATAATTAAAATGCTATAAAAAAATTAGCTGGAAGAAAAAATATTTTATCTGTTAACATTGAAGGAGCTCTTTGACTTAGCATCAGATTCTCAACTGGTGTATATAAAAGCTGTTAATAAGGAAGATACTTAAAAACTGGCTATTTTTATGCAGCTTTTTTAAATGGAAGAAACCTTTTCTTTTTTTTTTAATTAATTCTCAGCATTAAAATATCATAATTGGCTATAAATAGTGGTTAAGAAAATTGAGACATTCATACAGTTATGTTTCCTCTCTTGATGGCTTGAACCTATTTTCAGTAAAAACTCTTTGGATACCACCTCCTTGCTCAGTGAGGTTTCAGTCTTTTCATTATCCTGATATGACATATTTCACCAGGAGAGTTTCAGCAGAAATCAATGCAGGATTCTGTACTCATTAAGAAGTATTTTGGAAGTGGTTTATTAATGGCAAGGAAGCCTCCCTCCCTCTCCTCTCCCCCCGCACCCCCCCCAGGATCTTTGGTTTGCTTTACTTTCAAACATTTACTTATTTTGTGACATCTTCATTGCCTTCATTCTCTAGGAGACTAATTGCATGAGTTCGCCTATTTTGTGTTTTGAGGAATTAGCCATTAAATAGCAACGACTTAAAATCTTCTTTGATGAATTACATGTAACTGTCTGAATTGCAACAGTAATTCAGTGTAGCAGTCATTGCTTATGAGGTGTAAAGTAATTTATCCCACTAATAAAACATCATTGTATGCTTCCTAAGAGAAAATATTAAATTAATCCTTGTTACTGTGTGTTTTTATATCTTAATTCTAGTCAAATTTCTCCTGTAGTGTAAAGAATATTCAATTTCAACTTTTTATGAAGGTGACTTTGAAATCCTTTGCAGTGGAAGAAAATCGAGACAAAGACCTGCGAAACAGAAGTTGTATTCTGTGAATGTAAATAGGTTCTGCACCATAATTAGTGATTTTCTAGGGCTGGACTGGAGGCTCTGTATTTTCATGGGAAAATCCGTTTGATGTGTACCATCCCTAATTTCTGCAGTACTGAATAACCAGCCTCTAATTCTGCTGTAATGAACCATGTGTTAATGCTACAGCCTTCTGTCCAGCCAGAAGCCAAAACACCATGTCTGACTTTGTAATGAATCTTGCAGACGTCTTGTTGACTCCATGGGTAGGCTTTTGTTCCAAATCTGTCCTCAAATATTGCTAGTTTGCATTGAAACATACAAAGCATCCTACATTGGTGCTTGGCTTTACTCACTTTGCTAACTTGCCTGGAAAGCCTCAACACTTCTTACCCATTAGGGAAATTCTTTGTTTCCTTTTTTTTTTTTTTGAAACAGTAGGATTTAAAACAGTGAAACTGACTGAGCTGTTTATATGGTACAGTTTAGTTTTCCTTTTTGATTTTGTTTGGGTTTGTTGGGGGATTTTGTTGGTGTTTTTTTTTAAGCTGAGTCAGAGCACAGAGCCTCGGTCAATGGAACCCTCCCTCCCCTCTCTGAAAGGCGGGTGAGAGCAGTTCTGATGCACTTGCATGCATCCTACAGTGGTGACAGCAATGTTTTTCAAGCATGGTGCCCTGATCAGCAGGTCATCATACCATATTTGGATGGAGTGGTGGCTAGGTTGAGATCCCACTAAGGTGACCATACACCCAGAGTGTTGGGAATGTGCTGTCTGGGCTCTTGTTTGTGCAGAAGCATTATTGGTGGCTCCCACAGGATGCAGGTAAAGAATATGTTTGTATAAACCAATGTCTGTTGTAAATATGGGTCCACGAGGTAGGTTTTTTCCCAGTTCTGTTGATTATCAGGCATGTGTATCGCACTCTTGGTTTACATATAGAGAGTCTAACCCAATTCAAGAGAGCACTTGTATTCTTTGTCTGCACAGCTTCTCCCCATTAGCATAGTTGTTACTCCTGAGAGTATGTGTTCATTCATTGCATCTCAGTGTGGCAGTCAAAGAATTAATTACTCTGAGAAGGGACAGGCCTCTTCTAAAGAGTTTCACAACTTCAGCTTTTAATGGATCTCTCTCCCCTGCTGAGGCTGCACCGCAGCTTGTCAAAGCATTCGCGGCGGCTCCACGGGTCAGTGGCTCCCAATGGAGAGACAGTGTTAGAGGAACCGTGACACTGGTTCCTAAGGCTGATTTACTTGGAATTGGGGGGGGGAGTGAGGGAAGAAGGGGAAGGGAAATTGTAAGCCTTTGAGTCATTGTGCAGAGGAAGCAGATTTTGAAATTCGCATTTTTAAAGCAGAAAAGTAGTACTTTTCTTTAAGCACACGTTTCTTGCACTCTCAAGCGCTAACCTCGCTGGTTGCTTCCAAAACTGATTGCTTAAATGGCCTGGCCGCGATGCCGCTGGATGTTTGTTTCATTAGATAATGTCACTTATTGATTTTCATTAAAAACACGTCAGCATTGATTTTTCTAAAGCACCCTCGGAAATGCATTCTGACCCTTTTTTATGTTGAATCCGCTGCAGAGTCTCCCACTGAATCAGTCTAAAGCAGGATTATTTTCTGACTAAGAAATGTTGATTAAATATTTTGATGTATGAGTGGTTGAGACTGCTTTAAGAACAAAGCATGCCACGGGGAAATGAACTGAGACAAGGGAAAAGCTGAAAAGGAGGATGCTATAAAGCAGGCACTTTGTTCATTCATGCATTGTTATTTAAAGTTAGTGATGTAAATCACCTGAAGATCTGGTCCTGTAGATTAGCATCAGTTCGCACCCCGGATTTTATTGACCTGATGCTGATATAAGGAGGGAAATGTTGTTTTAAAACGTACTTAAATCTGAGTTCAAACAAGTGTTATTTCTTCTCTTCCCTTGTTACCATGAGTTTTGAGGGAGCCTGGCATATTTGTTCCTTAAGTTTCAAAATTCTGGCAGTCACAGAACTTTAACTCATCAGCTGGTTTTGTCACATGCCTGTGGGATTTTTCCCTGCTTTTTTCCTGTGGCTCATTATGCTTATTTTTTCACATAAGAAAAAAATCAGTTACTAGACATGTATGGTGGTGTGCAATGACATGGGACCCTTAAAGTAACTCTAGCACAGCTGCCTGTGACTGCAGGACACTGAGCTTGCTGCTCCAAGGCTTATGCTAAGATTCCTGCATTAGTTAACACTGAGACTTCACAGCATTGACACACAGATGAATTTTGGTGACTGGAAAGTTCTGGTACTGGTGAGCTGGCTCTTGAATTTAAAGCTGTGGGATGGTTTGCCTAGCAGCGGGCCATAGAAATCCTAATTTATGACTGAAAACAGGTTTTACAACTGGCTTTGTGTGCACCTACTTTCTAGAGATGGACAACCTGGTTTCCTTGTCACTTTGAATTGCACTCACTAATTCATTTTGAGTAAATAATCTCTAGATTCCTGTACTTTATGGCAGAAAATGTGCTTGTAGATTTCTGTGCAGCAGATTCTAGTTTCTGAGAAACAGCACATTACATTCATTAGGTAATTATTAGTCTTGATTGCCTGGATTACATCCCATGAACTATGAAGGGAAATTTAGCATCCAGGTTGTTGTGGAGAAAATGAGAATTTGAAGTGTATGAATTTTGCACTGCAAATGATTTGGAGAAGAATGTTACCTGGTGAAGTAGAGTGAAGTGACTTCCTGGCTGCTGGACACAACTCTTGTGTTGCTGCTTCTCGGTCAGCTAACTGCTTCGAGGGAACTGATACACCTGTGGGAAGAAAAAATATTGATAGGAAGGAACACTGAGCATCTCGACACAGATAAACAGCTGAGTGCACAGAAGTCTCCAACTCCATTAAATTCTTACCCTGTCCTAATATTCCCTGTTTCTGAAAAGAGAGTACAGGGGAAAAGGGCAGTTAGAGTTTGTTGGTAGTGCCTGTTTGTTTGCTCTTTAAGAAGTAACACTGCCCAGGTTTGACTTGTGGTATTTGCATTAAGTGTAAAGCTCAGGACTCTCCTTGTGGAGATGAGGGTGATAGACAGTCGTGCCATAGTGTCTGTTGCAGTAGTTCCTGACCTTTTGATCAGAGATACAAATACCCCAAGGGGAAAAATTAGAGTGTCTTTCTGTGTTCATCTCAGTTGATGGCTTCAAAAGCTCTCTACACTGAGATCATGTGTGCCATATCCTAGCTCCCTGTTCTGTATACACTGGTTGATTGATTTGTTTGCCCCTTTTTTTTTTCCCCTCAGTTCAATTTCCTTCAATTTCTCTTTTAATCTACATTCATCATATTTGTTGGACTTTTACTGCTATTAATGCCTACTGGTTTGTGGCACAGTGGATTTTTAGGGTAGACATCTTTTCAAATACTTTGCTGGATTCCCCTAGGGTTTGAAAAAACATCTGTTTAAGTGGGACCAGTTGATACACACATTGCTCAAACCTCACCATACATCTACCGTGTTTGGCAGGTATGTAGGTCTCTAAAGGCAGCTAGACTGTCTTCTACTAGCTTCTACAATTGCACCAACTTCTTGCCTCTTCATGGTACAGCCTTCATGCAAGCTTAGCTATTGTCACACAACGCTGGGATAGAGGAACAGACGAGTGGTTCATCAAATCCGGTGTCCAGGCTCTGGAGGTGGCCTTTTTCAAACGTCTTGGAGGAATGCAGAAGAAACCCCCTAACGTGCCCAGCCAATTGTGCAACTCTATACGACCAGGCTGGAGGGGAGGGGACTGGATTTCTTCCTGACCCCCACCTGTCAGTCAGCTTAGCCCTGAAGGATAAGCTGATCTTTTGAAGTCAAGGCTTAAAATTGTTGAGACTGGAGGGCATTTCTAATAGGTTACTGGGTTAGCAAGGAAAAGCAGTGGTGCTTTGATCACATATTGTAGTGTTGTGCACACACACACACACGTGAATTTAATAGCTACTGCTTAGTGCATACCTACACTGTCCATATTGCTAAATCAGAACCAGAGGGTGTCTGCAACACAGTCATCTCCTTAAACAGACCGAGAACTTTTTCTGGAGATAGTGGCTAAGGGAGCAGTTCTTTTTACTGATAAAACAGTGAAGGAGTGATGCCTGAACTTTGGCTTTCCTGTAAGAGTGTGTGTGTGTGTGTAAAATGTTGTGAGGCTGCCCCAGTTTGGAGATTTCAGTGATAGTGAAATACAAAAAATAAAAGCACAAACTGGCACAAGCCTACAAAGAGCAACACACTGAAAATACAACTTCTGAAGGGGAAACACCTTCTTCTTCACCCCTCAAACAGCCACTCCATAAATTTTCTCCCTCTTTTGGTTTTAGTGCTGTTGTAAAAAGCCCAGGCCTTCTTTAACAACCTGAAACTTTCTCTTACAATGGCCGGGGCTGAGCTTTGAGACACTGCCACAACTCATTGTCTGTGGAAGAACCCTTGCTGGGAAGGCTGTGATTTATATCAGCCTGCCTGTCATAGGGTGAAAAGAATGCCCGGTTTTTCATTTTGATCAAATGTTAGGTTTGAAAGCCACCCACTGCTGTAAACTCAGTTGGAGTGGAGAGATGAGATGGAGCACATTGCATGCTTTGTTGCTGAGATAGTGTTTTAAGGCTGTCTGAATCTGTTTCCCATTGCTGAGTGCAGGGAGGATTTAAGAAAGGAAAAACTAAACTGAGGACTTTTTTTTTTTTCTCCTACTCTCAGTGAAGCAAAAAATGTGGTGAGGGCAGCTCAAGTCTTCAGTAAAGACATTAATGAAGGCAAAAATCTTTGGAATTCATTTGTAGTGTAAGTAGATGAACTTGCAGAGAAGATGGGGATGGAATTTTCCAAGGGAGTCTAGCAGAGATAATATCACCTAGTTCTTACTGAAAGCTGCTGGACCTGCCTGTCCTTATGCCTGAAACTGGGGGAGGGGACACCAAAACAATTTAATTCCATAATTGGACTTATTTTCTTTGACCAAATTTCTCCAGTTCCCTNCCATTTAGGAGCATTCACATGGACTTTCCTTTCTGAAAGGATGGATGCTGATACAGTTCTGGAACTACAATATTCTTTCTGTTTTAAATGCTCAGTAATTTCTGTGGCTTTCTGTTCTCTTGACTGTGTTGGCAACAGCACAGAGGACTTTCCCTGGTTTAAGGTTTCATCACAGATTTCCAACTTGGACTGCCCTTAAGGTATAAAAGCATCTGATCTGAGTTTGTGGCTTTGAATTTAAATGATACTCCATTTCTGATCTTTCTTAGGTTAAATCTTGTTTTGGCTGAGTTTTGTGATGTAGAGTTAGCATTCTTACCTCATTCGTCTGCTACTTTGTCCTAAAATGAGTAATTAAAGTTGGACTCTGCGATTCTGTTTACAGGAGTTGGAGCAGTCTTGCCCGTGATTATAATAAATAAAAACTATAATAGGTGCCTATGGACTCATGTGTTAAGAACATAAGAAATTCTGTGGTGTTGACCCCCTCTGTATACTGATGGTTATAGTCTCGACGTTGTATGATGCCAGTGAGCATTTTTTATGAAAGTTCACTACTGTGAAACTTTTTGTACCTCCCCTACCTTTGCTGGCGTTATATTTGTACATGTAAAATTAGACAGTTCCCCTGTTCTGCCACCACAAGCTGTGTAACCTTGGGCAAATCATGTCTGTGTTCACCTGATACGAGAAGACATAATATAGTCTCATAGGGGGTGCTTTGAAACTAAGCACGTTCAAGATTAAAATATTATCGTGACAGTGGAGAAAAAATATCCAGTGTACTTTAACCAGTATATTTGATCAGTCCTTAAGGTCAGAGCAGATTTAAAGGCCATCTGTGGTATGACTCCATTGACTTATATAAACCAGGATCAAATGTGATTCATGTATTTGTGTGGTCTGACCCCTTTGAATTCTCTGGTCAAGTTATGCTAGGAAGGGAGAGAAGCACAGAGGTTCTCTGTGGCTTGTATGGGTCTGTCTTTAAATAAAACAAAATCCTGTCAACAGCTGACCAGAAGACTTGTTTTGCAGTTTTTTATCGCAGTTTCAGGGATAGGAGTAGCAAGCTGAAATGTGTATTGTAGTGTCAAAGGAGCAACACCTCTGAATGTTTTAAGGGCAGTTCATGTGGGTGTTATAAAGTAAATTATTCCCCCCCTGCCAAGAAAACCCCAACCAACCAAGAAAAATAAAAATCCTCCTCAAACCAAAACCCCAAAACTCTAATGTCAGAGCTGTTGGACTAGAACTCTAATTATTTGATTGACCTGTTTTAAAAGCCTTCGTTTGCCATATATTTCTTTTTATCCGTAGACCATACCATTATTGGTTTTTGTATTTCCAGACATAAGGGGAGAGTTATCCTGTGGCTGTGTAATTTTAGTCCCAGCTGGAAGTGACCAAAAGGACTGACTGATGAGAGCATGTAACAATGCTCTGTAAAGGTAGCTTGCAGATGTAGAAAGAAATCCAAGCTCTGTTTCACCAGGGCATCAAAGCTGGGTTTCTGAGCATCACGCTACTAATTCCCAGCTGGAACATGTTAACTGCAGCAATTATTGTTAGAAATGGCAAACATCAGGTAATGTTGCACTGTGTACCTGGAAATGATTCTCAAACTTGCTCTCATGCTTAAAATCTGCATCCTGTATTTTCAACGTAAAGTTCAGGTCTCGATTTCTTGCTTTTTGGTATTAACTCTGCTCTGGTTCTTTTTAATATATGACTGACTTGGACAGAGCACCAAATGCCAGAGTTTGGGGGGGTTTTGAGTGTTTTTGTCAGAGATGTGGTTTCAGGGTGATGTGGTTCTTCTCTGTGTCTGTGATGTGTTGATTTAAACTGGCTGGCCTCACTAGAAGGGACAAGCGACAGGGCAACCCCTATACCCACAGTGGCACACTGACAGCTCACTGTATGACAGGAAGGGGTTGCCCAGGGCTTTTGAGACTTGAAATGCATTCCATAGCTTGTAAAGTTTCCTGCTCCAGGTTTTTATGGTTTGTTCCCTGGCTTCCGGGCAGGGGTGAGGACCTTTTTTGTTTGTTTCGATTTGAGTTGTGTAGGTCTGCTGCCTGTGGTTTTTCCCAGTTTTCTTTTGTGTGATATGATATCCCTGCAACAGAGTAGTAACAGCCTTATCTCAACTAACAACTCTGCATCCCGGGCCCTTTTTCTCTCCATCAGAGGGGAGGGGAGGTTGTGAGAGCAGACTGTGTTAACCTAGGACACATGATGTGCCTGTACCTCTGGTAGCAAGCAAAGAAGGGTTGAGCTCTTGACAGGTATGCAGCTCAGCAATCTGAAACTGTATTGCAGGTAAGGGTTTTAGAGTTTGCATTCATAGCCACTTGATTTTTAACAGCTGTTTGGAAACATGACAGGGCTTCTGCCAGAGTTCTCTTGGTAGTAAGAGCAAAGGCCTTGTGCATATGGGCTGGAGCACATTTTTGGATACGAATGCTTTTAGTACTGTCACCCCAGTCTCTGTAACAAAAGCTTGCACAGTGCATCTTGATGTATCATCAGTAAGATCCTTCCTATTTGATAAAAGTAGGGGTAGACAGCAATGAGGGATAACCTCATTGCTGTATATAACTAACTAAAGGGAGGCTGTAGCCAGGTGGGGTTGGTCTCTTTTACCAGGCAACCAGCAACAGAATGAGGGGACACAGTCTCAAGTTGTGCCAAGGAAGGTATAGGCTGGATGTTAGGAGCAAGTTCTGCACAGAGAGAGTGTTTGGCATTGGAATGGGCTGCCCAGGAAGGTGGTGGATTCACCATCCCTGGAGGTTTTCAAGCAAAGACTGGATGGGGCACTTAGTGCCATGGTCTAGTTGATTAGCTAGGGCTGGGTGATAGGTTGGGCTGTATGATCTTGGAGATCTTTTCTAACCTGAGTGATTCTATGGAAAGGAGATTATAAAATGAAAAATACAGTGTAAGCTCATTTAAAATGTTGCTTATCAAGTAGAATTATTTGGCAACTTTAGCATTTCTGCATTTTTGTTATGTATTCACAATTAATTGCTGCTTTTCTGTCACTTGGATCAATCATCTTCATGTATAATTTAATTTGTTTCATTTGTGGGCTTTCTAAGAGATGTGAGGCTATTCACAGCAAAATGGGGGGGAAAAAAAGAAAACCAACTTTATGCTAGAATATTTATTGCAAACTTATGTCTGGAGTAGTGCTTACTCTTACTATGCCTACGTGTATATCTGATTCCTTGGTATGAGGTTAAAATGTTTATGATAACTATAGCAGGGTAGGTTGGTACTTATGAATACTACTAGCAGAGGAAAACATCTGAATTTATGACTGTTATTTTCAGCCAGATGGCAGGTGTAAATTAAGGCAGTCCTTTGACTCACTCCAGTTGGGCCCTGAAAGTATGGGAACTTCAATATTTCATTGAAGTGTTTATGCCACAGTCCTGTGGTGGGGAGAGATCTGGAAGTAGCTGGAGGGGTCAGCTCTGATCTGTCTTGTGAGACTGGAATTCGTTCAGGAGAGTTCTTATCTGTGATGTCCCCTCCCACACTTAAGTTTTGTTGTGTACAATTTACAGGGCAGAAAAGGAGTGCTTCTGAAAGTTGCCTTTAAAATGCAGGCTCTGAAGAGACTGAGGGAAAAGAGGGCAAATTCTTTTTAATCCCCATTTGTACAAATAATTCACAGATTAAGGATTTCAGACCAGAAAGAGGTCTGAGGTCTGAAATGTATGGCCCCATGCGGGATTCATACAGAGCAGCTGAACAAAATGCTTCATTTCAAAAAGCCACTGCATGGCTTCCTCCTCTGTTCTCAGGGAGATGATGAGGAAGAAAAAAGACCATGACTTTGCAGCTGATTAATCACTGGGAAAGAGTAATCACCACTGCTGTGTTTTGGATCATTATTCAAGGACTTTCAGACAGAAATAAACTGGAGAACTACAACAGTAGCTTTCCCTAATTATTTTTCTGTGCTTAGCCCTACTTCATGTATTGAGCAAGCCATTTCTCTTCTTCCAATTTATAGTCAATGATCTCTGGGGCACAGATTCAAAACATCCGGCAGAATTTATTCTAGAAGCTGACTTGATGAGAGCATATTTATGTCTTTCAAAGAGGCTATTTATTGTGGGATGAATTCAGACTTTAAAATCATAGCTAAGGTTTTATAGCATACTTAAATGCATATATATGGTTGGAAATATTTTGAGATATGTCTTTACCATGTGTAAACTGGCACAGTGTCTCCAGAGCTGAAAGAAGCTAAGCTGATCTACACCCACTGAAGTTTGGACCCCTTTGATTTTTCTTTTCTTTTCCATGTGTATAATGCGCTGAGAAAGAAGACAACCCTCTTTAATCTGTAGAGAATTTAGACACTAATCAAGCACTAAAGAGGCACCATGCCGAGGCTGAGTGCTGAAATCCTAAGGATGAAATCAAGTAATTGCTTTATCTCCTTTCTTTTCAGGCATCTAGACTGATGCTTAAAGGCAAGACTAAAAGTAAATGAATGGATCTGGCCAAGTGGATTTAGCTGCTGATGGATGTGCTAAACATCCACTGGAAGTGGCAGCAAGTAGGTGACATGCAATACAGTTTACAAAGGCTAACACTAGGCAACACCAGTGTCCAGGCATCAGTGTGGTTTCCTCTGACTTGGTATATCCTGTAAGCACCCAAATCAAGGGAGAAGGAGCTTAATTTAGAGAAATTTAAAAAAAAAAAAAAAAAGGTTTGGTTATAGGGCATGGGTTTTGTAGTTAAAAGTAGAATCATAGAATTGTCAGGGTTGGAAGGGTCACCAACGATCATCTAGTTTCAACTCCCCCACCATAGGCAGAGACACCTCACACTAGATCTAGTTGCTCAGAGCCCCATCCAGCTTGGCCTTAAAAAATTCCAGGGATAGGAAGTAGCTCATAATCAAGAAACAACTGCAAATATTAAGTTTGTTCAGTAGTCAACAATCTTTGTCTGTAGGTTCTCTGAAACTCTTCTGTTTGCCCAGACTCTGAACAATAGCAGCAGTGATTTTTCTCATGGATATAATTTGTGACAGACTCCTGCTCTCAGGAAAAAAAAGCAAGACAAAATCTGGGGGAGGGAGAGCAGGGAGGAGTTGTTCACTTGTTTAAAACGAGCTATTGAGTCTGCATAACAGCTTGCCCATTTTACAGTTGTTTTGTTGCAGCCAGTTCTTCATACTTTGCTACTGATTGGGATCTGATTATTGGTACTGGAGGGATTATTTATTTCTTTTTCTTAGCTTTTCTCATCTAGATGGCTTTATGCTTCTCATCTAGCTTAGAAATGAATTTTTTTTTTTTTTTTCTTTTTTAGCAGACCTGAGTAATCAAGCTATTTTCAAGGAACGGGTTTGCCCAGACATAAAACCCCAAACCTGAAAGAATTTAGAATATTTTTGAGCTCACTTTTTTGAAACTGGTAACTTCACAGAGATATGGCAAAATCAAGTAAGATTAGAAATAGGTTGAAAAATTCTTGTCTGCATTTCAGATATGTCAGTTGCTTGTTCAATGTGTGGAAAAGTAATTTATATCAACTTTCAACTGCAAAACAGGAAGTTTACACCACAGGCTGAATTTTACTTAAAGCCCAGGGGCCAGATTTTCAACAGAGCTTAGTCCAAGTGAATATTGAAAGAAATGACCAAATATCTGGAGCCCTTTAGGTTGAGTTTTAGAATTACTGCCCCTGGGTGCTGGTTACTACTGAACTCCAAGTGTAGTAATGCAAGTTAATACCTGCAAGATTGCACCCTAGATGTGTTGTAGCTTTAATTTTGGTCCCTGAGTAGGGCAATTATCTCATAGAGACCTAATGACAGCTCATCTGCACTTTAATTAGCCAGGGATGCTATCATATTTAGTACAGGAGCCGTACTAAAATGCCACTCACATTTCACTTTAAGTGTTCTGTGTCAAAGACACCGTCACCCAGGAATGAACTGCTGCTATTAAATTTCACAAACAATCATTTGAAATAAAGAGTTGTCACAGAGGTAGGCTTAAGCAGCATTTTAATATAGTATCAAAGGCACCGTTGTGCAGTGGACAGAATTGCAAAACTCCCCTCCCAGATGGAAAGGAAAGGGCATCAGATCTTGGTCACTGACCTGAGTGACCAGGTATTACTTGTGCATGATTTATCTCTTCTTTTTGGAAGTTAGAGAGATGTCACTTGTGAGATTGTGAGGCAGCCAGACCTCTGCTGGCATCTGCATGTGCAAAAGATGAGTGTCAGTTGTGGCTGGTGGTGTGAGCTATTTCTGTTGCTTGACTAATTCTCAATAGAAAAGAGATTCTCAGCAGTGGCAGAAGAACAGTATTAAATTCAAAACAGCGAATGTTGTGGCCAAACTGAGAGAATATTTACATTTTCTTTTCCATATCCATTTCTTAAACTGTGTGCCTTAAGGGCACTATTACATTGTACGCTTCTCTGACTTGACTAGGAAATCTGAGTGCTGGGAGCACTCACTGATTTTAGGTCCTGTAAATCCATTTTTCTCCTGTGTATCCATCTCCTACTGACCATCAGCCAGCTGGCTCATGGGGAGTCTCTACAGGTACTGCCACTTATTTTAGAAGTGGGGACTGGAGAGCTTTGAGTAATGGTGGGAACTTCAGATTGCTTTGTAAAGGGATCAAATGGTCAGTGCAGAGGTGGCCAGAATGCAGTGCCTGGAAGCAGTAGTCAGTGTATGTCAGATGCATGTAAGTGGCCTCTTACTGGTCTAGTTGCAGTGTGTTTATGTTTGTCTTCTACGAACTCAGAACTTGATGCAGTAGTGCAGGTTTGGGCTCACTAGTGCAGAGGATTGCCTCTCTTAACCTTCTGGCAAGACCTCTGTGAGATTGAGGAATGAGATTCCTTTGACCCTCATCTATAGAGCTGTGTATTCATGCTTGCCGTATTCTAGGTTTCCCAATATCAGTGGGTGCCTGTGTGAAAGAGGCATCAGCAATTCTTCCACAAATTCCAAGTCCCTTGAAAGCAGCAGATTTCCCAAGACAAGATCAGACTGTCTAATGGAGGGCCCTCTTCCCACCCCAGCAGATTCTTCACTATGTCTGGTGCTCCAGTGTGATTTGGTCTTAGCCAGCTTTGCCGCACAGACTTACCAGCCTGTCTGCTGCTGCCAGAGGTCCCAAGCTTCCAGCTTTCACTGTCCTGAAAGTCTCTACTTCCCAGCCTGATGAGCACATGTCCTGCCTGCTTCTCCTTCACTGCATTTATTTCCTCCATTATAACAGCATGAGCAGAAATAGAAATTTATGACCCTTGCGAAGGTGAGATACATGACTGTGCCTCTGAAAAGACATCACCTTGCAAGAAATATAGATGAGAAGTAAATCAGACTTACTGTTCAGATCTGTGTTGGTTAAACTTACAGGGAACGATAGTGTTTTGGGATTCTTGCTTGGGTGAATCGAATCAGTCAGGGAATGGAAAACGCAAATAGTCTATTTGAGGAATTTGCAGTTCACTCATGGTTTTGACACGTGTGAATGGTGCAGTCAGGGAAGTGAAAGTATACCATTTGACCTGTGCCTACTCAGTGTAGTAGGAACTATGAACATTCACACAGTCCATGCCTGTTGGCATAATTGTTCTCTGCAGTAACATATAAACAGTTTCTAACAGTTAATAAATACAGAGTTCTTACTTAATATAATAGTAGTTCTCAGCGACATAGTACATACTTTGTAACTGTATGGCCGCTTTTAGAGGTACTAAACACAGACTTCTCTAATTCTTCAATCAATTAAGTAAAAATACTTATTTTTGACTGGAGTAAAACTGTGACAGGCTAAATCTCCATGGGTTTGATACCTTGGAGCAAGCTAATGCATGCTAAGAGGATCTGGCAACGCCATCTAGAGTCAAGGCAGCCTGGTGTTTCCTATTGGATTTTTCTCTCTTGTCTGAATACATCATAACTGGAAAAGAAATTTTCTCTACCAGTTACCTGTGTCTGGATGAATTTTACATTTTAAAAAGTAAGCACTACTCAGTCGGAGGAAGAAATTAGAGGAAAACTGTTTAGTCTGATAAATCTTTATTAATAGCTTGTCATTGAGACTCTTCAAAGCCTTTGTGTTCTGAAGAGAAAGGAATTTAAAAGCATTGGGAGGGTTTGTTTTCAGTGCCTGGTTCAATGCACATGGGTACTGTGAAGATGGTAGGTACTCATATAATCTAGGATTGCACAGGGAAATTAAGATTGCACGTAGACCAAACTCTTGCACTTACTAGTTTATTGATCTTGTCACTTTTGGCATAATTTTAAAGTGTAATTTAAAATACATATTATGTATTCTGTTTGGTAGCATGCATGCAACTATAACCTCTCGTTTCATTTTTATGCAGGTAGGACTGGGCTTATTATCTCTATTCAGGTGTTATGAGGTACTTGGTGGATTCTAATATTACCTTTTGGATTTCTAGAGCAGATCATGCATGCTAGCAATGACTTCTGTGCTAGCAGAGTATGCTAGGAATTATTTTTAGTTTAAAAAAAAAGGGGCAAAACCCCATTGTGACCACTCTGAATTACCTGCCCCCCCCACCCCTTTGATATAACCTAGCTAGGACTCAGATGGCTGGAAGCTGATAAATGAAGCTTTATATTTACAGCAGTGCTCAATATACAAGCAGATATTTACAATGTATAACAGATATTTACAGATATATACAGTGAAAAGGTAATACAGAAACACCACAGCCCTCCCAGAGATCAAAATCTCTAAGAGGGGTTTTCCAAGCACCCCTACCACCTTTTCCCCCTTCCCCAATCTTATCTTACCTTCTGTTGATGCAGCAGATAGGCAGAGGTAGATTGGCCAAGGGAATTAGCAGTAGGAAAGAGGTTAGTGGAATTATTGAGAATTAGCTACAAAAGGTAGAGACAAAGGAACCATGCAGGAGGAGCAGCCACAGCCCTGAGAGGTCTGGAGCACTCTGACTTATCTATATTTGGGTTACAACTCTAAAACATTTTTTTTTTCTTTCTCAGTAAAGCTGTGAGTGAAGTGACATGATGTATTTTCATTTCTCGGCCTATAGTCTATTTTTCTCCCTCAAATTCTCCAATTAGTTCAAACCAGCACAGTACTGTTAGCTGTTTGAGTCTTAGAAATCTGTGGAGATTAGTTTTTCTATTTGAATATAGTGTAATACAAACAAGCAAGTAATTAGCAGTAAAATGAATGATGTGTAGTGCTCTTTCCCTTCTAATCATTAGATCATCCTTAAGTTCAAAGGTATTTCTTCCTACCCTCAGGATATTTCTTTTCTCCAGATCTCCTGAGCATGTCTTATGAAACAAGAGGCCATTGTGTTATCTGGGATCACTTAATTTCAAGGCAAAGAGTTTTCTATTAAAAGAAATAATAAAAAAAAGGAATCATTAGTGATGGGAGGGAACCATCAGCACGAGCAGCAAAAACACTAAGCCAATCTGCACCTTGTGCTGCACTTCAGAGACTTTGTTCATTTCCTCTGACACTGGAGTCTTAACCGCTGCAATTACCACTGAACCTTCAGATTCCTAGCAACTAGCAAACGAAGACAGAAAGCAGTTACCTGAGTTACTAGGGAATTTAATAGGGGAACAGCCTTCTATTTCACTGGCACATTAATGTGCAGTGATTGCACACCCAGAAGACAGAATTTAGCAAAGTTTCTGGTGGGGGGCATGAGCTGGAGCAGCAATCTCAGATGTCTTTAAAGAAAGAAAAATGGCAGTTCTGGAAATAGTTGGGGTAGGATTTAGTCCTTAACCTCAGGGAAGTTAACAGCCTGATTTAAACTCTATCTACAGGTTTTCTTGTGATACATGTGAAATAAGTGAACATATTTTGATATGTATAAATGTAATTGTTCTCTGGATAATAGAGCAACTGCTCTAACCAATGTTTTTCTTCCTGGTGTCTGAAGTTTTGTGCAATTGCAGTGCCAGTCCTTCCATCCTGTGCTTCTGCTTAGATTTTGATCTTATTGCTGCCACGAGCTGGGTAAGTTTGCATTTGTTCCCTCAGTTTGACTATCTGTATAATTATGGAAATGATCCTGACTTCCACTGGAAAGGGAGATGCTGGTGAAGCATAATGCATCAGGCCTGCATTTCTTAAGTATAGCTGATGTATCTAATATACCTAACTGGAAGTTAAACAGCATGTCTTAACAGGACATGTTTATTTTAGAGCTCTTCCTTTTTGTGGAGATGCAGACTTACTCCAACAGTGGCTGTATGCAGAGCTTGGACAGATGTAAATAATGGGGAAAAAACCAACACGAACTGTAGTATCTGTCCTGCTGTAGAACATATCTACATTTTTTTCCTGTGTGTATTAAGCCTGGAATTGATGCTGGGCTGGAAAGCAGTTTGCATTGTTTGTCTTTCCATCTAGCAGAAGTTTAAAAGCCACTGATTCAGTTTTTACATCCTGGAGTACTAGACAGGAGTTCAATTTTGGTGGCAGTGTAGCAGCTGGGTCTTCAGTTGTCTTAGTATTTTACCAAGGTTCTAGTTTCATTTACAGTTCAGATGCCTAAATACGGAAACAGTGAATGCAAACTTCTCAGAAGTTCTTTGGCAGACATACTGTAACAGAAATAGATATTATCCATTAGAAGTGTGCCTTGTTAAATCTCACAGGCACTTTGAAAATGAAGAGATGTGCTACAAGTTTGTTCCCTTTTACTCTTGGGGCTGGGTTTAATTTTTCCTGAAGCAACCCTCTTTCTGCTTCTTGAACTCTTCTTTGCTATTGAGTGTCACATCTGGTAAGTAATCCCTCTCTCATCTGTAGTTATGAAAAACCTAGGCAAATATAAACTTGCCATGGAAACATGCTGCTTTAATCATGATTTTGATCAACTGCTTTGCTTTCCTTTCCCAAGTGTTTTAGGGTGCTTTCATTGTAGACGCAATGGAATTCTGAGACGAGCGTAAGGATTTGTGTGTAAATGGAGGATTTGAGAGAAGTTAGAAAGAAATATTGACTGGGTGAAATGCTTAGCTCTGTTTTCCTGCTGAGAATGTGTTTTTTTTTTTTCTGTTGGGAAGGCTGTTCTGAAGGACTGAAGCAGTAGTAGTGCTGTGTGTGTCCCAGCTGTCCTTCCTGCAGCCTGCTGAAAGCACTAATGGAGCAATGGATAGGATGGGTATTAACTCATGTTAGCAGGACATTTGTGACTTGCTACATGTCAGTCATGGTAAGAGTTTCATCCTTCTTTGCATGAAGAGCATGATCTTTACTTCAAGTAGTTAATCCTTAGATACTGGTTGTTTTCAATCTCTTCTAGAATTTTAGTGAACAGCCTAAGTGTTAGGAATCAAATCTCAGTGTGCCCATTGAGTTTGCTGCTGACCGTTAGATTTGTCTCAGTTGGTAGTGTTTCTGATGAGAATTGCAGAAACTTAAAAAGCCAAAGGAACATTTATCTTCTTCAGTTACTGAAGGTTTTTTGCTGCGAGGTTTGTTAAGGTTCAGTAGAAGCTTTTTGAGTTGGTGACACTCTTGAGACTGGGAAAAAAAGAACAGAAAATGTAGAGGAGGAGGAGATTTAACAGAACAAAGTTGTTAGTGCTGTTACTTGCTGCAGCCGTTAAGTATGCCCAAGAAGTTCCCTACTTGACTATATAATAATATTTCATCAAGGGGCCTTACTTCTGCTGTTGTGTTAGTAACTTTTTAAAGTGCTACCAGAAACCCATTGGTTTACACTAATAGTGCCAATAATATTTCAGTAATCTGTTGTGGTTATGGCTTGTTGCTGCTTGAAGAGTTGAGATAATTCAAGTCTATGAGACTGAAGGAAAATTGGGAGAGTTTTTTCTTACAGGAAGTGAAGCTAAAATTTCCTAGGAAATGCTTCCAGCCCACAACACATTCAAATACTGGTTGGTGTGGTAGCTAAGAGCTGATCCTGTAACTGCAGCTATAGAACAAAGATACTTGCCAGAAAATATTGAATAGGATTTTTCTTCTTATTCTAAGCACACACATTTTTCTGATACAGAATGTACAGGAACCACTCTAGATGGCTGGAATGACTAAGGAGGCTGAGTCCTGTCTGTGCATGGTTGAGGTTGGTAGAATCTTTCAGAAAATACACATCCAGTTTGTCTGGAAGCTTACAGGGAGCTCTGACAACTGCCATTAATCTTTTAGAAGTCGGTAGCATGCTTAACTAGTCAATATGGATGTACTGAGTAAGATTAATGCATTTAAGACTAGCCTAGAGGTTATTTCTTAGATTTCCATCCATGAGCAATAATATGGCTTAGGAAATAAATTGATTAATGTTTATTTTCTCATATTTTCTGCTTAGTTACAGTTAAGACTTGCATTTGTTCTGGCTTTGTAGGAAAATAAGAAGTGACCCAGGGCCTGTGGAACTTCCTCTGAAGTTAGGTTGCTTTCTTAAACATGTTAGCAGCAGATTTCCTGTACTGTAGCTAATGGAGATCAGATATTGAATGACTGTTGCTGTGGTTTTCGTGTGACCAAGCACACCTTCTCTGCTAAGGGTTTGAACCAGCAGACAGAAGAGTGTTATCTACCAGAAGATTACCCCACATGTACAGACATTACACGGCAGTACTTTGCAGTATCTCCAAGTGCAGAGATCCCTTCATGGCAGTTTGGAGCAGGAAAAGGGTTAACTATTGTACTAGTACTCGAGAGACCTGGGCAGACCTGAGAACTGGGCACAGAGGTTCAACAAGAGCAAGTAGAGTCGTGCACCTGAGGAGGAATAATAAACTGCACCAGTACAGGTTGGGAGATGATATGGGGGAGAGCAGCTCTATGGAGAGGGACCTGGGATTAGGGGACTGGAGCACTGACTGATGAGGAGAGGCTGAGGGACCTGGGGCTGCTTAGTCTGGAGAAGAGAAGACTGAGAGGGGATTTAATCAATGTTACAAATATCTGAGGGCTGGGTGTCAGTAGGGGGAGGACAGACTGCTCACTTGCTCCCTGTGATAGAACAAGAAGCAGTGGATATAAACTGCAGCAAAGGAGGTCCCACCTCAACACTTCTTTACTGTAAAGGCCACAGAGCACTGGCACAGGCTCCCCAGAGGGGTGTGGAGTCTCCTTCTCTGGAGACTTTCAAGGCCTGTGTTCCTGTGTAACCTGAGCTAGCTTGTATAGTTCTGCTGTGGCAGGGAGGTTGGACTCAATGATCTCTTTGGGTCCCTTCCAACCCTTGACATCCTGTGAGCCTGTAATTGATGGAAGATGTGTCTGATATAGAGGTATGGAGGTGGACTTTGGCATGTGGTCTGTTCAAGAGGTAACCTTGGTGTTGCAAGAAGGCTGATGGTTGAGGGTTTCTCTGTGGACTCATAGCCAGGGCAGGATAGGTTCTTGGCTGCAAAAGCAGCTGTCTTCTTGCTGTGTCAGTGTCAGAATTGAATGTGCAGTGAGGAAGGGCTAAGAGAGACTGAGGAGATAACAGTAACAGGGCAGCTGTGAGTCAGCACTGTATTTGTTGTACTTGGCTCTGGTGTTAGGGTGGACAACTTTAATAATGATATTTGGTAGCTTATTCAGCAAAAAGCAGTGTTTATAGCGTTCAAATTGAACCCCCCATATCCACTAATCAAAAGAAGTATCAGTGCCTCTAAAACCTTTTAAAAGTGAGATAAGGCTGGTGTGGCATTTTGAAATGCTGAGCAGTAAACATTTGGCTTAAGTTTACTTAATTGAATGTGGGCAGATTTATATGCAAATTTCATCAAGCACCAAACTTTGTTCAACCATTGCTACACGGATTTTTTTTTTTTTTCATCCAATTGAAAGCATTTAGGAAAGGAAAAGAGGCAGTGCTTTTCTAATTGGGTAGCCTAAAGTAAAATCACTAAATCTGCATGCAAGCACTACACTGATTTGTTTCTTAATGGGGCTAATTTTGCTGAGACTTGAGGGATCTCAGTGCCTACAGCCAGGCTGCCTAAGCAGGTGTTTAAGACAAAATAAAGAGGATGGTCCCATTCTTAGGTGTAGGCGCTTACTATGGGGCACATGAGTTGCATTTGCATAGTGGTCTTGGGGAAGCCATTTAAAATGCTGCTGGAATCCAGATTAATTTTATGAGAAGAAAGCATAGCTTTGTGTGTTGGAGAGGGTTTTTAATTTGTCTTGCCTACTTTTTCACAGATCAGTTCCAAGAAGACAGTCAGGAGGAGTAAATTCATTAGCTTAACGGGATTAGTATCACACCATGATCCCTAAGAGGAGTCAGACTTTCTTTTTCTAATATAAAACATTAATGAGAATGAAATTTCTCAATGACTGGTGTCAGATACCTAACCCATTTTGGTTTCTCTTCATCCTGTATTCACGTTGGCACCCTTTGTCACGTGGAGTGAAATGAAGGGGTCAATATTTTATGACAGTGTTTAAATATACACTTTTATCTTCTTGTTGACTTGTAATGTATCAATGCACTTTAATTTATTTTGGTTTTATGAAAACAACACTTCCCATTACATAATCACACTTTCAAAGGTCCCAAACCATTGTTCAGGCTTTGGGTATTTCTGCAAAAGAACTCTTCCTTGTTTTTCTGGGAGACTCCATCTGCTCAGAAATGAATGGCCTAATATAATTCAGCAGTGCTTCTGTTGTGGGATTACTTTAAAATTATTGCATCTATGAAAATTTTATTCTGAATTCAGAGTTTACCATCGCAGTGCAGTGGCAGTGGAGAGTTGTATAGTTTGTTCTTGACCAGCTGATCTGAAGCATACTTTTTTTCTAAACACCGCTGCTTCCACACAGTCACTTAGCTTTTGATCACTGCAGGTTTCTGAACTATAGTTTTGGAAAAGATGGTGCATTTAAAATAGTTAAAAATGTCTTTCCAGCTCTTTTGCATATAAAAGATTTGGGGCCTGTAGAAATATTTTGTATGCATTCTCCTCTACTTACCAGCAGGAAAACTTTTGGAGGAGCAGAGCTGACAAAACCCTCTTGGAACAGCAGGTCGTTTGGCAGCTACTAAGTTCATCATGCTTACTGCCGTGCTATGGGAGGCTGAAGCAGCAAGAGAAGAACCTGTGTGGAATGTATTTACTCTGCTGTGGAGCAAATGAGAATAGATTTTTTAGCTCTCAGCATTTGTGCATAAATTCCATCTGAGTAAGTGGCAGGTTATGAGGGGAGATCAGCTCTGAAAAATAATACTAACCACAGCTAATTTTAAATAAGGAATACAAATTACTACCTTTTGAGCAGTGGAGGAAAATTAGAGGCTTGTGTAGGCTCTGGGGTTTTGCCTGAGTTTATTCTAATTTATGTTAAGGGTGGTTTTCTTCAAAGTTTGTTTCAAAGCAGATGTGAGCTCTGAGTACCTTGATCTGACTACAGGTACAGAATGCTGTGTATCAGCATTAGTTTAATCCACACTACTAATATCCCCCCTCCCCCCCCAACTTCTGGCCTGAGGAGACTTTTCTGATCTTTCTTGCTTCCCAAGTGTGTCTCCATTTACCTTTTCTGACGTGGCACAGCTTGTGCACTGGCCTCTGTGCTCAGGTGATAGGGAAACAGTTACCAGGTTGATGCAACTTTCAGCCACTGGCTGGCTGGACTGGGTTTGAACTAGGCATCCAGAGGGGAGAAATTGTTTAGCCAAATCTTCTGAGCATAAGGATGATTGATAAGGAGCAGAGACACAGAACAAAAGAATTCTAATTGTGTAAGGTGAAAAAAAATCAGGGACAATTCATAACAAGTAGTAGCATGTCATTAGAGGTAGTACTTACTGTGCAGGAGAATCATCTTCCATGCTTGATGAGAGTCAACTCTCATCATGAGAGACTCCCTGTAATGCTTTCCCAAAGTGTGGTGTGTACATTGCTGGTGGTTTGCAGACCACTTCAAAGTGAACTCTGAACCCAGGTCTCCGAATCCATGCAGACATGTACATTTAAAATATACACCATTCTCTTTTGAAATTGGCTGCAAAGAATTCCCACAGCTCTCTTTGCTGCAGGGGGGAGACCATGCAGAGGAACTGGTTTCAAGAAGTTTCAACAGGTTTCTTTGCTGTAGGTTCTCTGTAATGTTAGACAAGTTATTTATTCTGTCTGCATGGTGATTCTGTTACTGCAAAATAAGGAAAATGGGACATCTCTGCCTCCTGTAAGCTCCCAGTGGTAAAAACTGCATGGTACTGTGGCAGAGGGAAGGGATGCCTGATCACTGCAAACAACCATGGACTGCCACAGCATTCCATGGTGTTTATCCCAAGGCAGGACTAAGGTTCACAGGCAGAGAGCATGCGAGCAAATCTGCAGAGTGCCTCCGCTATAGCTGGTTCTAATTAGTCATTTTTATGAGCTCCAGAGTCAGACAAAAATGAGGAGCCCTCCCCTCGTGTAGTTTCCTGTTTGCTGGGTGCATGTAAAAGAGATCTGGCTCTGATGTATGTTAATAATGAGCTGATAATGTAAGCCAGCTGAGAGATGTAGAGTTAGTCTGGTATGCTGCCAAGTGGGAGGTGAAAGTTCAGGAACTGACTCATGTTGCCAAGACCTGGTCCTGTGGAGAAGGTCTGCCCATTAATAGATTGAGTTTCTCATTAGGGCTACACAGCATATGCTTAGAGCTTTTGGGTTTCAGGCTGAAACCCAATACCAGTAAAAGCCTGCTGAACAGAGAGGCAGATTTACTGGTAAATAAAGGATTAAAGGAACACTTGGCAGAGTTGTTGGGCTGGAAACCTGACTGCCCTTTGAAGATTTCTCCATATTGTAGGTCTTCCCTTAAAATTTATCCTGAAAAAAGATTTGCTCTGCTCTTTACCGTGCAACCCACAAGGCAGGAATTTTATTTAGTCTGCTCTGTATCCATCAAGGGATAAGACACTTACATCTGTCTTTTAAATCAAATACTTGATACTGCTTCTAAAACTTCACAAATAAGTTACTAGCTCAGAGGAGACTGGTGCAAACAGGCTTACATCTTACCCCCTATACCACTGGCAGGTCTCTCTTTATGTGGAGAGCAAGTACTATGCATTAGTGCTCATAGTGAGCACCTCAGCACCTACAGCATCTCCACATTTACTCTTGTTCTCTTCCTTTCTTTCTCAGTGAAGATCCCCAGCAAACTAGCACAACTGCCTGCTTGGGTTACAGCATGTGACATTTATTACATCTAGCCATGAACGCGGTTCATTCGTGGCTAAACAGCTCTAGCAAACTAAAATGTGAACAGGTTTAAATAGACTTATAAAAGAAAATATATAGCAGTCCAAAAGCCCTACAGCAGATAACAGTGTTAATGCAGTACCCTGGGACTTCAGGGTGGCATTGGCTTTATATTTCTTTACTGAAGGCAGACAATTATTTCCATTGAAGTTTGGGTTTTCGAATTTGCATGACATAATGGCTCTTGTACCACTGTGCCTCAGCTGGCTCAACTGATCTGGGGAAACATGGAGCCAAAAGGAACTGTGGCATAGGCATTGTAAACTGGTCAGTATAGTAATGATCTCCTTTTTTTAAAATTATTTATTTTTTTAATCTGCATCTATTTTGTTAACTAATGAAGGAGGCAGAACTGCAAATGTGGAGTCAACAGTGAATTTTATCTAACCCCTTTTCCACCAGAAAGGTTTCCTTTATTCCTGTGTGCCCAGAAGCCACAGGCGTGTTTAATCATTGCTCAAATAGTATTGTCTTGATCCAACAGCCCTGCTAGACCACAGACTTCTGATGTGAGACATCTGGCTTCAGTAAAGTTGCAACAGGGGGAAGATCTGGCTTTTTCCTTGCTCAGACCAGTCAGTCTGAGGGTTCAAGAGTGGGATTTATGGTTTGTCGTATAGAAATGAGTTGTATTTATGTGTGTGCACAAGTATGTATTGCATTAATGCTCACGCATGCACAGGTACATATTTCACTCTGATGGTGCATACTGTTGTTGTTATATAAAGAACTATATTGTATCTTCTATGTAAAATAGGAACTAACAAAAGACATTTTCTGACTCCAGAGGATCCTGTGGCTGATAGCATAGTCCAAGCAGCGGTTGTGGATTCCACTAGGAGCTTGAATTCACTGATTAAATTCCTGTGTCCTGAAAGGTTTTTGAGAAACACTGCCTGGAAGTGAGCAGTTGCAGTCCAATATAGATAGGCCAGTGTGAAAAAAAAATACATGTGAGTGTGCACAAATATGTGAAGGGCTTGTTTGTGCCTTACCATAGGAGTGCAAGAGACTTCTCTCCCATTAACATGGAGAATCACTGCTGCTGGCAGTGGGGACAGCCTTGGATGGTGGCTCAGGGCCAGCTGTAGGGAGAGATGTGCTCAAAGCCAGGGTCTTGCAGCCTCTCGGGCTTTGAGTGTGCTGGTCTTGTGGCATCTTGCTGACAACAGAGGCCTCAACGCCTCTGATTAAATGAGTAGCTCTTATGCAAGTGTAACCTCATCCTCTGCTGCTGGTCTCTGCCAGAAGAGCCAGCATGGTTGCCTGCTGCAGAGCCAGCAGCGTGTTAGAGCAGAGGATGCTGCCAGTGAAGAGTGGACAGCATTCACTGTATTGAGACATATTCAGCCAGTCATGTCAGCCTCTCTGTTCCTCAGAGGGGAGATTAAAACACTCCTAATGCTTAACAGCATAAATCCTGAGGAGATCTTATGTAAACATATTCAGTGAGCACTCATTAATTTCCCTTAGGAGCCAGGCTGAATGAAGATGATTTTCAAAGAAAGAAAGATAAAATTAATTTTTTCAAGGACTGCACCTGTTGGAAAAAATTGTAGGAGGCACTTTGTGTTTTTAGCTGAGCAAATCAGGGATATGTGGCAGGGACATGGGGGAGGAGAAAGGTTTGGAAGTTATATTAGGAAAGGACAAAAATAGTCCTTGCAAAATGTATAGCAAAGCTCTAGTTCATTGATCTGCAGGAAGGTCTTGCTGATTCTTGAGCAGCAGCATGTTAGGAGCATGACACTTTCAACCTCTTAGAAAGATGGTACAAGTGATTTGCTCTAGGCAATTTTTTGGTGCTCAGCATGACAAACTTGCATCCATCATCATCATTTGTCATTGCCAGTGACTTTAAGTACACTTGAGAAGCACAAGGAAGGTAGGATTCTTAGATATGGATTCTGTTTTCTACTAGCCCCAGAAAATACAGATTTACTCTTCAGAGATGTGTAGGCTGACTTTGCATCTTTCATTGCCATACTCCATCATTCCTTCTTGAAGACTTTACCAGACTGTTGCTGTGTTTTGTATACTTGATCCAGATACTTGTAAGGTATCTTCATGTAAGGCATGCCTTTGTTTTGCCTTCTAAATGTATTCCTTTGGCTCAAACTCTGTCTTTGCAAGAATTTAGTCTCATTGCCTTTTACGTTCTAATTCCCAAACTGGAATTGCCAGATGTCTTCTTTCTAGACACTTTCCTCAGGTATGACACAGGTGGTGTGTTTTTGTGTGACCCTTTCTAGGCAGCAAGACCATTAGACCAAACAGACAGTTAGAAGTCCCCTTTTGAAGGCTACCTTAAGCAATAAAAATAGAATAAATACAGAATTAAAACCACATGTACAGAATGTTTCTGAGTTTTCTCTCTGTGATTTAGCTTTCTGTCAGGTCTGCTTGTGCCCCTCTGGAGGATTCCTTCATTTGCATCTCATTCTCATTCTTGTGTCTTTGACTTTCACATTCCCAGTGCTAACACAACTGCTGTAGTGCTTTTTCTTCTTTCCTCACCCACTCACTACTTTGTTGCAGGCAGACTGGAGAGAAGAAATCACAGAATGGTTGAAGTTCAACTGCTGTGGGGACTGGGGATTAAGGACTCTCTTTGTTCCTTCTTCAACCTCTCAGTACTAGTAGTCACCTAACAATGACTGCTGTGGAGAGCAGGGATTCTGCCACAAAGCTTTTGACTTGAGATAAACAGCAGTTTGGGCTTTGGAAGGCAACTGCTCATCCTGGTATCCACTGGCCTTTGCTCTGCTAGGAGACGAATCTAGGTCATGTTTTAGGAGCTGTCACCTTAAAACCCACCCTTAGAGGTGCTATAACCATCCCTTTTAATTAATTCCTGGGAAAGAAGGTGTTTAACCAGATAGATTTCCGCTTGCTTTCTGTCCTGCTGCTCTTCTGGTATGATGAGTTGCTTTGTGCTCCTAACAAAGAATTACTTGGAGGTTAAAGGTGACACTAAGTTCATTTCCTGAATGGGCACAGCTATCCCCCACCCCCTTGGCCTCACTTCTCAATTAATCTCCTCATAAATCCTCATTGCGTTTTTGAAATGGAGATGATTAGTAGAGTTGTATCCAGGATATTGGGATATTCTGGCATGTTTTAAGTCACAGCATGACTGCATACCAGTATTTAATACATACAGATATTTAAAAAGTGCATGCATTACATCCAAATTTCTCCATGGAGAAGGAGGAGAGAAAGAGATATGTCTCTCTTTTCACCTTTAAATTTTCTTATAAATAATAAACTTTTTTTTCCCTTTCCCCCCCCCCTCCCCAGAATGCCATTAGGAACAATATTTTTTGGTCTGGGACGATTGCTCTAACGTAGCACAGAATCATTTTCTTTGTCATCTCTGGAACTTTCTTGATTTATAGCAGTGGTGAAACTTCTTGAAGAGTAAATTCTGCAACAGTTCAGGCTAATCTGAGTCAGCAGTTCTGTGGTCTTTTTTTCTACAAATTAGATGCTTCACACTAAATTTGCATAGATATTCCTGGAGATGCCAGGTAGTGGAGATTGAGGATCTTAGTTACTTCTCAGACAAGCTGACAAGACTAGGGTCTAATTTTGGAAGCATTTACTACCTTGTCTTGTTAAGTTTCATACATTAATAGTAAGACTCTTAAACTGAATAATCTTAGACTGTCCTGCTGTGATGCTTTCACCTGACACATGCAATGTAACACCACTGTCTTCTGCTTCATGTAGCTAGTTGAGTTTATCTGTGTGACACCACTGTGTTCTGTGATCTGTGTTCCGTCGCCCAGACAGCCAACCAGCACAATTGCCATGTGGTGTGATGCTACCAAAGGCAGACATCAAAACCTTTTGTGTGGCTCTGTGTAGATCTTGAACACCGAAAACTACATTGAGAGATCTACTACCAAGCTTGAGCTTTGCCTTTTATTAGGGTCGAGAAACTGCAAACAAAGCAAGGGACTGGACAACAAGTACTGAGCAGGGTGGTGGAAATAGTTTATGCTTTTAGTGTTTTTCTTCTTGAGAGAGAGTTTTACTTTTTAAAAGACCATAAGATAGGAAGCTGAAAGGTTTATTGAAATAATTTGTTTAAAACTATCACTAATCCAGGTCGCATACCCCTTCAGTCAGTTATCAGCTCTCTTGTGTAAACGTTCTCATTATGATGACAGGCCTATGGGAAGTGTTGCTGAAGAAATGAAACTGCTACCCAGGAGGGGCTTTGCTGTCTTGCAAGTTTCTAAGATTTGCCATTGTGTAGTCTGTGGGATCATGGAAAGCTGTCAACCATACAAACAAGAAGTCAGCGAATCCATGTGGCAGTTTGTACATTATTTGGCCTAAAGGTAATTTGGATCACCTTTAAAACATAGGGTGCTCATGTTAAAGAACAGGCCACATAAGGATAAAACCTTATTTTAGCATTTTCAGTGGTGTGGGGCTTTAAATCCATTATCTTGCAAACAGTTCTTTCCCAGATGTGACAACCAAACGTGCCCAGGTCAGGAAATCCTGTTGCTGGAGAGCGTTCCTGCTTGCTTTTGTTAAATTGTTGACTGTTTGCAGTAGCAAGTTTAAATTGCCCAACCTCTTGGGGGGATGGGGAAAAACTTCTGTCATGTTTGTTATCAATTGATGTGTAAAAGATGTTTGGAATGGAAGGGTTAGATCGGTGGAGCACGATGTCAAATGACTCTAAAGATATCTGACTTCTCTGCCTAGCTTTCGTAGAAACTCCTGGAAAACTCCGTTTAATTACACTGACTGTTCCTTATCTAGATGGTGGGGAAAAAAATTCCATCTGTTGTATATTTGACTGCTGAGGTGGTTAATAGGTCTGGGAATGGTTTATTTCATGGCAGAGTCCAGGACCCTGAGAAATACAGGCCCTGAAACATGAGATGCCAGTTATGAACATGTCAAGATGTATGCCAAAAGTACATTATTAACCCCAGGGAAAGCCTGGTCCAGATCTGATGGTAAGATGGTAAGAAATCCTTTTTTTGTTTGTTTTTTTTTTTTTTTTTTTTTTCCAGCCTTGGCATATTTCAGTGCCAGGTTGCATCTAGCTCTTTGAATGATATCCCCTGTATTTATGTAATGCACAGCACAGTGGAAACTTGATCTCAGTGTGGGCCTTTTGGCACTAATGTAATACACAGTTCTGTTGTTTGTGGTGCTGGTTGGCTTTAGTTTTAATTAGCTTCTAAAAATGTACCTATTTACAGCAAAAAAAATATTCTCCCTTTTTCTTACTGGTTGGTAATGGGAAAGGCTTTGTAATTCATGCATTGAGTCCTCTTTGTCCTCTTCCTACACCTATGCAGCTGCATGGATCTGAGCACTACTCATGCAGCGCTTTGTACTCTTGGTCCTTGTTGATTTTTTGTGGCAGTGGAGAGTGCTGAGCAAATTGCACCATTCAGGCTCTAGGACCCTAATCTCTTTTTAAACAAGGAGCCTGTGTAAAGCAATTTAATGTCTAAACAGAGGAGTGAGTGCCTATCAGTATCTAACAAAGACAGCAGAGGAAAGCACAGTGCTATTAAAAACTAGAGGAAGGGACACAGGGCAAGGAACTGATACACTGCCAAGGCAAGAACCATTTGTTTAATGTTTGTAACTTACATGTCCTTATAATAAAATTAGACCCTTATTTTTATTACACTGAAGTAATTAATTGATTTCTTTTCTATTTGTGATGTTTATGTCACTGATTATTGTGACATTCTGGCGAAGGCTTAAAATTTTGTGGGGATTTTTCTAGGATTTAGTTCTTGTAGAACTAAAATGGAGACATCCTCTGAAGAAACCTGTCTTTCATCTGGTTGTACTACCATGAGAATTGGACCTCTTCAGCAGGGTCTTGAACAGGATATAAGTGGTCCAGACCTCTGAAAAGTTCCTGGTGAAGTTCAAAAAACCTGACTGTAGTCTTTATTTATTCCCTGCTTTCTGACTTCCACTGGGTTATTTTTGCCTACATTAAAGACAGAAGTGGGAAAACCACCTAAGAAATGCCTGTGTTTTACCTAGTCTCGTCTGATGAATTCAGTGTGTTTCCTAATCATTAGTCAATCAAACTTAGCGATAGCTTCTCTTATTTCATTGCTGGAGAAGCTGTGCTGCAGAGGTTTCCTATGGCTAACGTATGCTTTTGATGGAGCTGGGAACAAACCCTGATGTCCTAAATCCTCCTCTACTCCATAGCTATCGGACAAAATCATCTTAAGTGTTATTTGCTTTAGACTTCTGGTGCTGACACAGTGAATGAATGCAGAATCCATGGAGTTTACAACAATGAGGCAAACAGCATTGGAACAAAAGGCTATCATATGACATTTTACCTGCTGTATGTTGCTCACAGGACACTGACATTTGCAGCTTCTGGCAAGGGGAAAAAAGCCTGAGTACCTGAATGGTGTCTATATAGAAGGTTTCCAAACCTTATCTCTTAACAAAAGCTTTCATTAGCGGGAATTTGAGTTCCAGATACTTAGCTTTGATTCTGAACAGCAAACAAGCTTAAATATGTCAGCTGGCCTCAGCAGCACAGACAATCAGTAATGTCAGCAGGAGTGATTTCTGGAACCTTCACTGACCTTTGCGTATACACTGTTGTTTTACAGACTTTTAAGGTCATCAACCAGTCCGAGAAAGCAGTTTATAGATTTCAGCACTGAATGTCAGACAGTCTTTGAGTAACACATCTCAAGTGTATGAATTGGGGGCAAGAGAGAAGATAGGCTTGCAATAAAAGGATACTTTGGAATTTCTCCGGTCAAAGGGACTGGAGGGCATGCCTTATGAGGAGAGGCTGAGGGACCTGAGGCTGCTTAGTCTGCAGAAGAGACAACTGAGAGGGGATTTAATCAATGTTTATAAATATCTGAGGGCTGGGGGTCAGGATGGAGGAGGACAGTCTCTGTTCATTGCTTCCTGTAATAGGACAAGGAGCAATGGATGTAAGCTGCAGCACAGGAGGTTCCACCTCAGCACAAGGGGGAACTTCTTTACTGTAAGGGTCACTGGGTGACCTTATGGAGACCTGGGGAACAGGCTGCCTAGAGAGGTTGTGGAGTCTCCTTCTCTGGAGACTTTCAAAGCCTGTCTGGATGCGTTCCTCTGTAATCTGTGCTAGATTGTCTGGACCTGCTCTGGCAGGGGGGCTGGACTTGATGATCTCCTTGGGTCCCTTCCAACCCCTGACATCCTGTGACCCTGTAATATATGAACAGCAGCCATCAAAAACTGGAGTATGTAGGCTGTCACTAAAAGATTAAGAAAACTGCACATCAGAAATGCATTCCTAAAGTTTTTCTTGTGCGTATGGTTGTGTTTTTTTTTTTTTTCCTTTTTCTCTCCAAATGAGACTTTAAGGATTCCCTTTCCTGTTTGTGACTGGGCTGTAAATTGTGAAACAGCTGTTTGTGCTTTATATGCATGTCTGTTGTGTCAGTAATCTTGAGGAAAATGGAACAACCTGACAGATGTTGGGTAGTGCTTTATAATGCAGAGGTCTAATCCTGGCTTCTAATAGATAAATACTGAAACAAGGAGTTTTACATGTAGTTAATGACATTACTCTAGATGGTCTGTGTGCCTTTCCAAACATTCAAGTCATTAATTTGAGTCTGGAGTTCTTGGCCTCTGTGCCTTCCTCCCTGGCAATGAGTGCTATCATCTAGTCACACACTGTATGAAATATATTTTTAATCACTTAGAATTCCCATCATTTAGTTTCAGTGACTGTGCCTTTGGTTTTGTGTTTTAAAGAAGGGCAGGAGTTCCTGGTGTACCTTTCATTTATTGCTTTAGCTACTTTGTCATTTTCCTGACAGTTCTGAAATGACTCTGTTCAACCTGTCAGAGAAGAATGGGGGAAGTGTTCAGTTTTGTACTAAATCCACACGTATCTGCTGAGCTTTAGTGAAGATTTTGCTGCAGTAACAAAGGATAATTTAATTAAGACTTTCCATATATGAGAGAAGCCTATTTAACAGAATATTATTGCACTTTTTCATTTAACGGTGATGCTGAGTGAAATAAGTTAACCTGTCCAACTGAAATAAAATAGGAAATTCGGTCAGAAAATCTGATTATTCTAGAAAGGTTTAGGTTGGAAGTGATTTCAAAGGTCATCTAGTTCTAACCCGCCCTACCACGGGCAGATACACCTTCCACTAGACCAGGTTGCTCAAAGCAGGACCCATGGATGGATCTTGTTGGGCACCATGGACTTGTGTATCTTCAAGTTCCTTGAACTCACTGTTACAGTGGGCAGATCTTATTCCCACTCCCTACCTGTGTCTTCTGGAACTTGGGTGGTGCAGCCAGAACCCTTACCAGTAACCACTGAGGCAATGTAGTCATTGAGCACTTCAGCCTTTTCTGTACCCATTGTGACCAGGTCTCCATTCTCCTTTTGGAGAAGCCCCACATCTTCCCTGGCTGCCTTTTTGCCCTTGATGTACTTGAAGAAATTATTGTTATTCCTCTTGATGTCACTGACCAAATTTAACTCTCTCAGTGTTTTTGCTTTCCTAACCTGATTTCTAGCTGCTTGGAGAGTTTCTTTGTAGTCCTCTCATGTGGCCCATCCTTGTTACCATTTCTTATAGACTCTCCTTTTTTTTTTTTAACCTAAGTAAGTCTTAGAAGAACCTTGTTTGGCCACGCTGGCCTCCTGGAACTCTTGCCTGCCTCCTTCTTTCTTGGAATGCACTGCTCCTGGGCTTGGAAAAGATGGTCCTTGAATCCTGACCAGCTTTCTTGGGCCCTTCTTCCCTCCAGGGCTTTATCCCATGACACTCTGCCAAGCAGATCCCTGAGGAGCACGAAGTCTACTGTCTTGAAATCCAGAACAGTGAGCTTGCTTTGCCTTGAGGATCTTGAACTCTGTCATTTCACGGTTGCTGCAGTCAAGGCTGTCCTTAAGTTTCACATCACTCACCAGCCCCTCTTTGTTGGTGAAGACAAGATCTAGCACAGCACCTTTTCTTGTGGGTCCTTTAACACCTGGAAGAGTGGTAAAGAGAGCTTTTTGAGTGCCATACAAAGTGCAGATAAAGCTTGTCATGTTACTCCTCTTTTGCATAGGCAGATGTCTTCTGCTTCTCACTGACTTTCTCTGGCTGGGAGCCTTCTGGCTGAAGGGACAGGCAGATGGTTTCCTTGAAGGCACGGTGGCTCATCAAACATCAGTCAGTGAAGATACATGGCCACTGGCCAGTAATCTCCCACCCACAATCTAAACCCTTAATTCCCAGTCCAAAGGAAAGTTGTTTCAAACCAACCTCATTTAAAAAATGGCTTTAAAATTCTAAACTTTTATGACTTTTCCAGTGAATCCAGCACCCAGGGCTCCAGCTCCATATGCAGTACCCCTGAAGAAAAGTCCTCTTACAAAGGAATCCAAGAAATAATAATGATATAGATCAGAATTAATCATTTCATATCCAGCTCCAAAACTGAACTTGCTAGGTTACAGGAATGTGAGCTGGTCTGTCACGCTGGAGCCAGTGATGTGCTTAACAGATGCCGGTTTGGGTTCAGATGAAGTGCTGCAGAGGCATATGATGCCAGAAGAAGGATTAAAAAGTCAGCAGGCTGTTACAAAGGAGGAGTAATTACTTGTAAGCCTTAACTTTTGTTCTTGGCTAATACCAGCTTTGTTTGATGGTTCTTAATCTTTTCCATGCTGCACTTCATCTCTGGGCAACTTGTAACGCTTGTTTGATAAGGCAGAAGGGTAAGGCACTTGCTGCCTATTTGCAACTCAGGTCTGCTGTAATCAGAGTTAGTCTCCAGGACAGAAGCATCTTTCTCCATTTCCATTCTCACCTTTGCCCATATTCATCATTTCCATTTGTAAAGCCCTCATGAAATGGGAGTTTCACTTACCTGAACCCAACTGGAAAGCCAACAAGCATCTTCCTTTAAGGATCAGGACTCTTAGATCCAGCATTTCTCACGATAATTACACCCTTCCCTTACACAGTTGAACAGTTTGAGGAGGTTCAGCTTTCATGGTGTAAGTTCCATTTATATACATGTACTTAGAGCACTGCTGACACAGAGCCCCAGTTCCATTTTGCTGATAGAATTGTGCCCACTTTAGATGCTGAAGTGGCAGTGAAATGTTGCTCCCACAGCTGGTACTGTCATAGGGATAAAATGCTTTAATTTGCACCTTCCTTTCACATAAACCTCTGGAAAGGTGTTTCAGAGGTTGAGCTGAAAGAAAATTTAAACTGGAGAAATCTTTTGCCGAGCACCTGAAAGCACTCATGGGCATGGCTGCCTTTTTCTTTTCTTCTTTTTTTTTTCTTCCTTTAACAGGCATTTCATTTATTTTCCAGATAGAGTAATCTTATGTTTAAAGATTATTTAAAATAATAACCTGTGCTATGAAACTCAGAAGAGCCTTGGCATTCTTGTTTAAGTAGATTCTCTGATAAATTAAAAAAATTTGTGCCTGAGCTGATCACGCATACAAGGATGTTCTCTGAAAACATTGGTAATTAATTATACCAGGACATGAAGGTTACTGGGTAGAGATGAAGAGTATAGAACAAATCACTTAAATGATGGTCTGTAGTTGCTGATGCGCATGACTTGGATTCTAAAATAAAATGGACAATTTTAACTATCAGTTTTATCAGTAAAAGGCTTGAAGTGCTTAAATAAATTGTCTAAGCACAGCCATCAGTATAGAAATAGAACACTCCATTATCTGTGGCATGACAGTGGGTGGAAGTCTTCAGACTACAATGAAAAAGTGAAGCTTTTTCTTCTTTCTGCTGTCAGTCTGACCACATAAGTTTTGCTGTTTGCTTTCAGCTTATTAAAGCCGAAGTTGCATGGCTTTTTCTTGTAGTATTGGGCCAAGTCTTGCATACTTCAGCAATGTAATTGGTCTGGGATAAATGGGGTGCCTGCAAAAATGAGACCACAGTCTGTCTGAGGACAATGCGCTACATGAAGTCCTGGGAATTGCAGAAAAACAGCTGTTAAGTTTCAAGCATAGATCCTGATCAACAGCCCTTTGAAATCAGAGGACTTCATTTGTCTCTGCAGCCTGCTGAGTTTATTTCTGTTTTTTGCAGCTCTCTTCCAAAGATTCTCCCTTGGGTAGCAGTGGTGCCAAACCCAGTGTGTCTCTAGTCTTGGAAACACTTCAGCAAAATATACCTGTGTGCTGAAGTCAGGTACTGCTTGCACTCACAGGAGTGCCTCTGTGCATCCTTTAACTAGAGCAAGCCATCCTGAATTCTTGGCTCTTGGCCTGAGACAAGGAAATACCTAATAAAGAAATTCTAGTGATTTGTCAAATCAAAGTCAGTAGCCGGATTACCAGGAAGAAGCTGATTTTTTTGTGTAGCAAGCCAAGTGCTTTTAAAAGGATGGTGGTATCTGTAGTGTCAATGTCAACAGTTGCTCTTTGGAAGGGCTGCACATCAGCAGCCTCATGCTGGGCAAGTAAAGGAGTTTAGAGAGGAAAGTGAGACCAAACTGCTGCTGTTTCAGTAAAACAAGTTTTTGCTTTCCTCCTGGACCAGAAGGAATCACAGAATTATCCAGGTTGAAAAAGACCTCTGTTTTTCCAAAAGGCTCATGGTCCGGAGTGGATCTTCTTTGCATTCCTTATTTGTTACAGCTATTTTGGATGTAACTCTTACGAGCTTCATACTTTGAGTTGGCTAAGGGGAAATCAGTCAGCTCAGGAGCTGGCATTTGTAGATTCCTTTCAAGCAGAATATATGCCAAGGATTGGAGACTCACAGGATGTTAACAGTGCTGATCTGCTGTTGTGTTTTAACTGTGAATGCACTTGGCAGAGAAGGTGTTGTGCTGACTCCCTACATGCTGGTGTTTCATTGGGAGGCCTCTTACTTTTTTCTCTTCTTGCCTTTTAATTTTTCAGTTAGTTACTTATTTTGTCCACTCCTGGCAGTCTGCTCATTTAGGGGAACTAATTCTACAATCAATGAATTAAACATGAGTGAGCACATCTTAATTTCTTATTTCAAATGTATGGCTGCCATCCTCTGAGAGTTCTGTTTTCCCTCTTCTCCCTGTTTGTTTCTTTCCTTTTTCCTTAATTGCCTAACACCTGCTTTCCAGAGCAGTCTGTAAGCCAGCACCAATGGTGCCAGTGCCCTAGTGGTGTGCAAATGCAACAGGACTGTAGTGATGCAGTCTGTCAGCAGCAGCCATTTGGTGTAATGACAAATATCGATTAGTTATTACTTGAAAACATTTACTGGAGTAATTAGCATGCTAGCAGCCAGATATGCTAGGAGAGTGAATCTATTATTTGCAAATCCTCAAGCTGCAGACCTTTGTGAGAAAGCTGCTGAGAGTCTGTCTCTGTAGGGCTTTTTAGAGCTCTCTGGGTGTTCCTGCATATTATGCACTGTCCTTATTGTTCCTTTTTTTCTTTAAAGGAGTCAAACTTACACAGAACCTTAAATCCTGACTGATGGCATTCCCCAAAGGCATTAGAAGTGAGATATGTCTGAGGGCAAGGTCTGCTTTTAAATACTGAGTGCAGTTTAACACTAGAAGCATCATAATTAATTTACATTCTGTACCTATAGTTAATCTTTTCAGTATGTTAGGAAGAGGAGTTATGAGTAGTATTATATAATCCACATGTATTTTAACTGTGTTCTCCATTGTTGCCTACGTTAATTTAGGCAATTTTGTCTTTTGGCAATTGTTGGTAATCTGTGTAATAGACTTAAGTCAAGAGGAATCTGATACTCAGCTGAAACTTGAGATCAGCCAGTATGTACTGACTTCTCTGTCTGCATCTTATATATTAATACTCATTAAAATATTTCTAGCCTCTGATGAGCATCTGCATTTAAATAACTTAGAAAGCTGAGGTACTGACAATTTGAAACTAGAGAGGTGCAGACCATAAGAAACAGTAATATGAGAACAAGGTTTCTTGACCGAGGAAGAGAGGGAAATAAGGGGGGGTGGTGATGGAGGGAGTGTGGAAGGGAGGTGGTGGTGTCAGCTCTTAGAAAAGCAGCTTCTGTCTGTAGGACAGGAAACTATCTTAGATCTCTCGGCTAGTGTCCTGCAGGGGCAGTGATTAGCAGTCCTTCGGGGGCTGTGGTTCAGTGGGCCAGACTGACATATCAAATACTTCATGCATGCTGTAACTGAGCAGAAACATGGGAGAGGCAGGAGGGAACTTTCTCTGTGGGCAGAAAGTTTAGAAGGGGGCGGTGCTGAAAGCAGAAAATGAAATAGGTGAATAAATCAATATGAAATAGAATAAGTCAATGAAATAATGAGCAGAAAAAGAATGGGAAAGGTTTGCTTATGGAATTGCTTTTGGAAGGCTTTGACTTTGATTTATGGCCAATCCTTAAGAGAGTTGGTGTGTGCATACTTACACAAACTTTGCTTGAACTTCTGGTGGAGAGGTGAGACATTTCATAGGAGTGAAAAGAAACCTGTTTATTTCTCATCCGGGCCATAGTCACAGTATTCAGTGAGTGTTTTATACGTTTGTTATGTATTAGTGAAGCGCTGCAGCAGTTCAGTTCAGCCACGGGGAATGGCTGGTGGGAGAAGCATTGCTATGTAAGCCTTCTTCCTACTTCTTCTGTGGAGGCAAACACCTGATGATGGTGAAGACATCCATTTGTACATCATTTTTGTCACAAAACAGTTCTCATAGTTAAATGCAAGGGAGCATTAAAGCCTATTCTGTTGTTTGTTGGTTTGGTTTTTTTTCTCTTTTGTGAATGTAATGTAAAGAATAATTAGCTACATCTAAATGTTTTTGCTCTCTTTTTTTTTTTTTTTTTTTTTTTTTGAAATAATGGGTTTCTCTAACTTACAAGGTGATTGCACTGAGGTTATAGCTAATGTCCCTTGGAAGCTACAAGCAGCTCTACTCTAACTTCCATCATCTTTTTCTTTTATTAGTGACAGACTGCCGAGGGGTCTCGGACAATAATCAGAGGTTTTCTTCATTGCCAACGTACCTACCTGTGAGCTATCGGATCTTCAGTGCTGAGACAACTTTCTTTCTCAAGGAAGCCAACCAGGACTTTATGAGAAATTCCAGTTTGCAGTCCAGAGTGGAGTCATTCTTCCCATATAAAGCCAAGAGACCACCTATATTAAATGTCAGCTATGGACCTTTTTCTGTGGAACAAGTCGTGCCCCAGGACCTAATGTTAACTTCCAACTTTTTTGGATCTGCCAGCAAGTTTACTTATAACTGGAAACTTCAGGCCTACATAATGAGCAGCAAGATTTACCTGAGCAAGCCCAAAGTCCAGGTCCTGTTCTACATTGTGGGCCGGGACTGGGATGACTACAGCACCACGGAACGGCTGCCCTGCCTGCGGGTGTTTGCCTTCCGAGAGACGCGGGAAGTCAGAGGCAGCTGCAGGCTGAAAGGGGATCTGGGGCTGTGTGTGGCAGAGCTGGAGCTCCTGCCAAGCTGGTTTAACCCCCCTACAGTTGTCACAGGCCGTAAGAAGCCACCGGATCAGTTTGAAGGGAGCGCTGTGGAGCTTTACTACACAATTCAACCAGGAGATGAGAAGGGAGAGTGTACTGCAGAGGATATAAGGAAGGGAAATGCTATCCGGCCGGGAAAAGATGGGGTGGATGAAACCATGTCTCATTTGCAGAGGATTGGATCTGTCAGCCTCTATCGAGGCCAGGAGGCTTCTCGGCTAACAGAGCTACGCCTGGATAGCAATATTGTTGTCTGGCTGCCCTCGAAGCCTGTCAAACAAGGAGAGGTTGTGAACGTTTATGTGACGATTGCCAACAACTCTACAGTGGATCAGTTCATCCTCAGGTACAGTAGGTTGTTTATGCATGCTTCTAATGTGGTAGCACACAAAGATGTTGGAGACCTGGCATGAATCTCAACCAATTTGAAGTTAATCCACACTGAAGGTTGTTCCTGGGCAATAAGATACATTATTTTCCTCCTTGAAGGCTGTGAATAGGATGGAAAGGCTCCATCACTGGCAGGCTTTTACCGTGTCTGCCATACTGTTTATCCCGTGCCTACATTATGCAACAGTGAACAAAATGGCAGTTTGCTGCTTTAGTTGGGCCATTTCTGTGCACTGACAAATGGTAAGGAACCACAAAAAATCTCTGCTTTACAGGGCTCTTAAAATCAGTTTTTTATGGTACAGGCATGGAGCTTAAACTTAGCAAAACTTCAATTACCTTTCAATTGTAAAGTGCTCTCATGGTGCTTTGCCTCTCCCACATAGAGTGATTTTGTTATGTGAGCTCTTGAGGGCTTAACTATCTGCTGGTAGTTAAGCAGGGTTTGTCTTTGCCAGCAGGTCTACCTTTTAAAATAAGGCCTAATGTGTTTGATAGTGTCATTGATTGGGAAGGACTGTTAGAAGGGGGTGCCATTGTTTTGGGCAGGAGCAGCAAATACAGGACCTGGGAACACAAGCGCTGCCTCACTGGGTCAGATTGCTTTCTTTTCATTTTCTCCTTTAGCAGTTTCCCCACTGATCAGATGAAAATCCTTGGAGGATGAAAAAGACTGGGGAACTTGTTAATGAGTGAAATATTTGGTGTATCCTTTTTTTTTTCCCCTGTTACCAAGGCTTAAAATTCAAGGGAAATTTCCACGGTGATAAGCAACAATTGCTCTTTAAAGCCTCAGGGAATCAGAGTTTCCCAAAAGATTCTGCACATGAAAGTATTTATTTCTAAGGCTTATATGAATTAGATTAATACATAGTTGACAACTACCCAGGAGAATAGCCTTTAGAACAGGAAGTGTCGCTTGGCAGATAAAAGGCTTTTATTTTAAAAAAGGGGGATTTTAGGCATCCCAGAATTGTTCTGATGTTTGCGGCTTTGGTTAAGTTGGTGAGATAATCTCCAAGACACCTGTTTGTGAGTGAAACCTCCCTTATAAAAGTCTTTTCTGACGTTTTTGCTTATCTTTTATTGAAAATCCTTTTTCACAAAGCAGCAAAAAGAAAATGCTTTCCCCATAACAAGCATATCTGTGGTGAAAAAAAGAAATCCAAAAGCAGTGAGCTGGGTGTTTAAGAGGCTGATGGGAGAGGGGGATCACCCTTTGAAGGGCTGTGTCACAGTCTTGATTTTCCTGAAAAGTGATTGAAGATAAACAAGCTTGTTGAAATCTGGCCATGTATTTCTTCGCTCAGAAATGCATCTGACTGCCTGGGCAGGGCTATCGCTTGTAAGCTGAGAGGTGCAAAAGATGATAATGTGAACCATCAGTAGTTGCCTGTGTGACTTGCTGTTGTGGATAGAATGGATTTGCTTTGGTTTTAAGAACAGGTGAGTGATTTTTTTGAAGTGAATAGTCTGACATTTGTTGGTATATTGGTTATTCTGTGTTATCACGAATCCTGAGCTCAGGGCCATGTTCTGTTGCTGAAACATCCTTTTGGTGAACAGGGGATTTGCATTTAGAATAAAATAAAGGCAAATTACTCCTAACTGAACACAAGAGGGTGAAGAAAACAAGGAATTTTGGTGGGTTGGTTTTTTTTAATACTTTTGCTTGCTTCCAGTAGGGTTGGGCAGGTGGTCAGTGTCTTAAGATGTAGTATAGAGCTTAATCACGTTCTAAAATCAGCACTGTTCAGTTTGCTTCCTTCTTTCCACCACTAAGGGTAAGAAAATGAATGTGATGCTCCAAAGCAGTCTTGGTTTTGAAAACTTTGTCTTCCAGGCATGTCAGTCTTTTGTATCTACCAAAGATGCTGATGTGTGCTGTTGTTAAGGCTTCAGATGAAAGCCTTGCTTGAGGTGTACAGGAAGGTAATTCCATGTAAAAGAAAAGGGAATGGTTTTTAATTGTTTTCCTGACACTGCAATAGGAAGGGGCAGCTAATAGTCACTGGTGACAGCCATGTGGTGCCATCCCATGAATCATGAACTTGGTGGCGGGTTCTGCTGTCTGTGAAGGTTGGTGGCAAAGGGCAAGTGAAAGGTTTGAAAAGCCAAGTTGAGGTTACTGCTTCTGTGATGAAAATACAATGTCTTCAGCGAATCATCCTGTGTGTGAAAGAGTATGGAATTTGATCTGGGAATCTGTGGGGTGTTTGTATCTCACAGGGGAAAAAAGGCAAGTGAATGCAGCAGCCATGCAGTAGCCAGTGCATGTGCTAGGTCTGCCTAGGGGCTTATTTAACCTTCTGCATGGCCATTTGCCTGGTTAGACTGAGGGCTGTATGCTCTCAGACTCATGGGTTCCCAGCAGAGCAATCCCTACATCCTATGACATGCATTCACATTTAATCATCCTAAAGAAAAACACACCACACATTATCCCCAGGCAGAGTGGATTTGTTTATTTTCTGCTTCTTGTGTATTATTCATTGAAGTATTGCAGCATCCAGTGCTGAAGCAAACAGCATGTGATCATTGCTTTGGTGGATGGGGGAGAAATAATAGCTACAAATCTTCTCTGGCAAGAGGAAAGTAGACTGGTCTAAATGACCTCATATCCACAAATCATTGCAATTGAAACTGTGTTCTTAAATTGTGTCTTAATTCAGAATCCTATTACTGTATCTATAAATTTATCAGCCCAGGAACACCAGTAAAGTCAAAGAGAATGACTGATATGACAGGGAGTGAAGGGAATTATGCATGGTAGTACATTAACACAGTAGGAGCACTGTGTGAATAAACACAGATCTTCCTTTCTTGCATCTAGTCAGTGTAGAGCTATTGTGAAAGCAGGTCAGACAATACTGATAGGTTATAGGATACAAGTTGTGTTAACAGGCCTGTTCCTGTCCTGTGCCACCTCTGCTACACCTTTGCACGTCTTGTATATACGTAATGTAGAAAATGCAAACAGTTGGTTAGCAGTTGGGGTGGGAAGCCTTTTGCATTCTGTTCCTAAAAGACTTTGACGTCCTCTGATGGAAGGAGTTTCATGTTTGCCACATATTATCAGTGGTAGCATAAATGGGAATAGCTTGATAAAAGAACTGAAGAAAGAGAGAAGGGGGAAGAAAATGCTGCACTGCATTGCTACCATTGGGAAGGTTTTCTAGGCCCTCCAGAGAGAAGAATTACACTTACTGCTCACTACTTACTTCTAGTAGCTATGTAAACTGTGAGCAGAAGAAAAGTAGCATCACTATGAGACAGGAAAAAAAACTAACAGCATTTTAAATACAGATCACTTAGGTGTTCTGTGCACTTCCCAGAGCATTTACAAGTAAACGCCACTGACTTCAGCAGACCTACCATGATTGATTGTCACTTCCCCATGTGTGTGCACATGCTTTTTTCCAATCAGAGGCATCATTTTGGGTGTACAGTCTGTAAGGGTTAGAAAACAAAATCTTTAGGGCAAGGCCCTGTCCTTGAATGCTTTTATGAACTCCCCTCACACCCAGCAGGCCATAAATAAGGGGGAAAACCATGACCATACTAAAAATAAACTATTCTTGTGAAATGAAGATTCAGAAAGTGACACGTGGCTACATGTATATGCTGAGATATTTGAAGGTAAGTAGGGAGCTGGCCACGATCTCTATTTGTAGTACTGGGGAGCTGGTGAGTTGAATGCATCAGGCAGCTCTGCAAAGGCTGGCCTGTGTGCACTGCTGTGTTTGTTCTGTAGCTCTAAATACTTCTGTAGCTACCACACCATTAAAGGATCTTTCCATCTGTTTATTGTGGCGTGACATGCCACATTTGATCTGGCAGAGCGCTGTACAGCACAGGGCCGAGGCAAAAGGTGTGGGAGTGCTAAGTGGTTTTGTTTTATGCTGCTTTGCTGGGCAGTAGCTAATCTCTAACTCACTCTAGAAGGTGCTGAACCATCAGCTAACCCGATTTACAGGAGATATTGAGCAGGATAAGTAAAGGGAAAGAGGATGAAGTTGTTACCTGCCCTGAGTAGAGAGGTGAAAAACAGTAGTACTTTTTTCCCCTCAGGCTTCTTATTACATCTCATTGCAGAACATTTCATTGCACCTGTAGAGTGCTACCAAATTACCTTTGTCCAGCAAACAAATCAGCCTAAGACTATGGGTAATTAGTACTGATAATAAATCTACAAATTGGAAGAAGGCTAAAGAATAAATGTAGTGAGGAAAGCTATTAAACCCATCAGCTGAGGCAGCTTTATATGTCAGTTCCTAATGAGTATTGACAGCAGTGCTGCTTTAGGTAATTCTGAGAGGAGCTAAAAGCCCAGAGGAGGATGCACACAGAGTAGCCCTACAGAACTGCTAGAGTAGATAGTTACAATCATAACACTGGTGTGCTGCTTGTGAAGCTCACTGTTTCAAAGCCTAGAATGTAATCTGGCCATAAATAATAATTTTGGAGGAACTGGTGGTGGAAAAGATGAATCTCTTGCACTAAATCTGCCTGTTCTGCATGGCAGACCTGTGTGATCCTCCCTAGGGAGTGAACCACTTGGAGCTGTCTGTGCTTGGCACTGCCCTGGGCTCTTCTACTTGCCATATATAAAAGAAACAAATCCAGTAACATTTTCAGGCAATTACTGTTTCATTTTAGAAACTGACATTTTAATTTTATCTTATGATGAAGTACCCTTTAGTACTCCAGATTTACCTGTGCTTAAATTGTTGGTTTATCAGTTTCTAATGTTGTGGACTGGTGGTAGCATCACTGCAAATGCAAATGTCACTTCAATGACTAACTGAAGCTGGAATTGACCACAATATATGAAACCAGAACCAGAGGTGAGTCCATTCTGTGTAATGTGTTAACCCATAATTCAGGACATATTATCTCAAGTATCTATTTTCTGCAGTAAATGGGATGCTGATTTCCAACTGTTACATGAAGAGTGTCGTTTATATATATATTTTTTTTTTTTAATTAAATCTACTATGAAGCAATTTAATGAAAGAAAGGTAGTGGTCTAGTCTTTGTTGTCCACTAATCATAGAATTACAGAATGGCAATGGTTGGAAGGGACCTACAAAGGTCATCTAATCCAGTTGCCCTGCTGTAAGCAGGGACATTCTCTGTTAGAACAGGTTGCACAGAGCCCTGTCAAGCCTGTCCTTGAATATCTCCAAGGATGGGACTACCTCCCTGGGCAACAATTACTCTCATGGTAAAGAATTTGTTCCTAACATCCAACCTAAATCTGTTCTCTAACTTCAAAGCATTGCCCCATATCCTTTGTAAACAGTCTCTCTCTGGCCTTCAGGTACTGAAAGGCTGCTGTGATGTCTTCCAGGAGTTTTCTCCAGGCTGAACAACTCCAGCTCCCTCAGCCTGTCCTTTTCGTAGGGTGCTCCAGCCCTCTGATCATTTTTGTGGCCCTTCTCTGGACCTGCTCTAGACATGGTTTCTCTCCCTACTTTTGTTCAGGATTTCCAGTGTTACCTTAGGCATATCATTTGATCCTTGCTTACATCTTCAACTCATCAGATGTGCATAGGAGAAACAAGCAAATTCAGGGCAGAGACTGTGCTCTGCTATGTGTGCATCAGTCAGTAGAGAGAGCCTTGATCCCCGTGAGGCATCTGCATGTTATGTAATACAGGCGACAGTAAATCATACAGAAGTTGTTACACTGGGGGTTAGGGTTTTTGCAAGTAACAAAGTGTAATAGCACTTTGCAAGTGCTTTGTTAAGACTTCTCCAAAGTAAATGGGTGCTTAAAAATTCATAGCAATCATTTGCTATCATTTTTTATATTCTGCTTCAGTAAGCAATGGGAACACAGTCTGCTGAAATACTTCTCCTTGTCATTTACTACAGAGTATGACAGAATAACAGTAAAAGGGTAAATATTTCCCAATATAACTTAAAAAAAAAAAAAAAGTGTTTTTGATGTAGGAAATACTTTGTCAGTGAGGAAAATATGTTAATGATGTTTTGGGAATGGTATCACACTCCAGCTTGCTTTCATTATCCCTCAGCAGGCACTTTTCATGGACATCAGTGTCCTGCCCAAGACAGCTAAGTCATCCAAGTGGGTAGATGACTCATTTTCAACAAGGTGAAGCTAGTGAGGATGTTGTTTAAATATAAATTCTAAGAAGGTGCTTCTCATCAGAACAAGTGAGGAGATGAAGAAGAAAGAACCTGATTATTAACTTAATCAAAAGTACCTAGGGATGGGAATGCAGACATTCTTCCCCTGGTGCTCTTTAACAGCTTTCAAAAGTAGTAGTGCTTCAGACACCTTCTGAACAGGTCTACTGAAGTCGCCAATGCAGTGTACTCTCTCAGTACTGAGAACAAGCTAGGGATTTGTTGTTTTAAGGCTGAGTATGTGTTCCTTACTTTGGAAGTCATTTGTTGATTGACCATGACAGAGTCACTGGAGCACAGCTTTGCAACTGTGGAACCAGGAAGAGACAGCCCCTGCTGTGTTCAAGAGCTGTGCAGTGAAGTCTTACAAGAATTAACTAAACCAGAGGAGCAATACTTGTAGGGATGTGCTTTTTGTTGTGAAAGACATTTCCAAAGTGTGTGTTCAACTGAAGTCTCTGGGTTCTTTGAGTTAAATTCAGAGCTATCACCATATGATCATAGAATCTTAGAACAGTTTAGATTAGAAGTGACCTCAAAGCTCATCCAGTTCCAATCCCCTGCCATAGGCAGGGACACCTCCCACTAGAACAGGTTGCTCAAGGCCTCATCCAACCTGAGCTTGAACATCTCCAGGCAGGGAGTACCCACAACCTCCCTGTCAAACCTGTGCCAGTGTCTCACCACCCTCACTGGAAAGAACTTTTTCCTAATATCCAGTTTAAATCTCCCCTCTGCCAGTTTAACCCCATTACTCCTCATCCTGTCATAACAAGACCTTGTCAATATTCCCTCCCCAGCCCTTTTAGGAGGTTGGAACTGGATGGTCTTTGATGTCTTTTCCAACCTAAACCATTCTATGATTCTAAAACAGTTGCATCAAGAGTCAGCCTAAGAATTCCTAGCTGTCAAAGCTGCTCCAGGTACTGGAGCTGAAGGTTTTGGTTAAATTTCAGCAATTTATTCTGCACATCTTTCAGAAAGTTCCTATGGCAGTGTCTTGTTAATATCACCTCATCTGAGTTTTCCTTCCCTTCCCCTTTAGTCTTGACAAACTAGTGAAGGCATTCCTGCCTTCTTTTCCAAATACCCTGTAGCCTGTGTTGCTAAATTCGCAGTGGTGCCTTTTGGCTCTTGTGCTGTTTTGAGAGGCTGCTTGGAGGTACAGTGTGTCTCCTGCTAGCATCTTCTCTGCCTGACCTTTGCAAAAGCCTCTGCATGTGCAAGGCTGCTTAAAGATGAGATAAGGCACCTATACTTAATTTCTGTTTAGACTATTAGGCACTTGTGTGACTCGAGTTACAACAGTTAATTAAATCCTTGGTTACTTGCCTAATTAGAAACAATGGTGGCTCATTAAAAGATCATACCATAGAAACCCCAGTCCTCCCAAACCAGCAGCAGGGAGGGAAATTTCATACTACTGGGAGTGGATTTTATTTGAAGCAAGATAATGTTCTCTGGCTGTCTGGAAAAGGCTGTGATTTGATGCATTAGGGAATCTCCTGGGAATCCTCAATGTGATTATCTGACAAGCTGCTGGGTTCCAAGGCCACTATAAGTAAGCAAATGTGTGAGCCTGTAGGTCTGAATGGAAATGAGTATCCCTAAGAAAAAACGCGTGGCAAGGCTTTTAAACCTAGGGCATCTGTTAAAGCTGTAAAGGCAGTAGTGTCTTGCTGGGATGCTACTGGGAGGCAAATTGCAAGCCATAGCTTCAAGGCTTGCAGGGGGCAGGATTTGGAATGGAGTGGAAACATGAGGAGTAATCCAAGAGTAGGTACCTGGCCTCATCGAACTGTGAAATCTGATGGGTTTGTCTGTTTTGTTTTATTGGTGCTTGTGAGCTTCATTATTGAAGACAGAAACTGTCAGAGTGATTGAATTTTCTGTTTTGGCAGGCTACTGCCCCTCACTCATGACAGCACATACACAACTTAACTCCTTTTTATGTTCTTGTGGCACTTTGCAGTTCAGACTTCCACAGCAGAAGTGGGGATGATAGCAAGTGCTACTTTGCACTTAAGGGTTAATTTCTGCAAAATGCTGAGCTTTCCTATAATTCCTATTTTTGGCCCCATTTCCTTTGGGACCCCACTGGGGTGCTCTGTATTTCCTTGAAATCCTACCCTGCCCTATACGTGCTGCCTCTGTGGAGAGGTGTGTGCTGCTGTATGCAGTATTCGTTTGAAAAGAAACTTGCATTTCTGTGGATTTTCAGTGCACAGAAAATCTGATTAATTCATAGTTTAGATGAGACTGAGTTAAAAGGAAATTCAGCATCTTTTTCTGTTTGTTTGTCTGGTTCCTGGTGTGTTACGAAATGTCTCTATTAGCAAAGCTGCCGGGGGGTTAATTTGCACTAACAGCCTAATCATCTCCAACAACATCATTTTAGGTTTTCATATTGCTGCTTAGATCAGCAAGACTACAGAAAAGACAACTTGAGAAATGGTGCATTTCTTAGGAAAGAAAAGAAATTAAAAAAAAAACCCAGAAACTGGGGAGGAAGCATCTCATAGCCCTCTGCATTCTCAGCTGTCACACTGCTTTAAAAGATTTGCTTTTCCTTACAGGCTCTGGCGCTAAGATGTAAGCCTTGATTTCCAAAGTGCTATGAGACTGAGCTCTTTGTAGAAGAGAGACAGGCTCATTAAGGGGAATATGTGGTACTTAGGCACCCAAGTCTAGAGCTCGATTCTTCAACCTCCCTGATTAGTCATTAAACAGAACACAGAAATAGTTGCAGATCATGAATCACAACTTGGTTTTACAGATGAGAAAGTGCCTGGTTTACCAGACCATAAAGTCATACTTGGTCTTTCAGTTGCCCCAGGAGTGCTGGGGAAGGCAGTTCACTGCTACATGTGATCATTAAGGCACAAATGTTGTTCCTGACCAGACTAAGAGAGCAACTTATTTGGCATATTGGGTATTGGTGAATTCTATTTTGAGGGAAGAGTTTTCCTGTGGATTGCAAGGCTGCCGACCGTGCTCTAAGCTTTAAAAAAAATTAGGTGCTGTGATGCTAATTGCTGGAGTCACTGAGTCACTTGGTGTGCCTGGTCTCATCAGGTTGTAGAAATACCAACACTAGCAACAAAAATATTTTCTTGCTTGAGGTTATGTCTAGCTTAGAAAAAGCTCTGATTGCATCGAGAATTCTTCTATGGAAACACCAACCTACAGCAGGAGGCTGTCACTTAGGAACATACCCAAATTTAGTCCTGTCAAAAGTAGTAAAACTATTACAGGCCTTAGGCTGCTTTTTATTCCTCAAGGCATTCATGAAGGGCCATGTTAGCAGCAGCCTCTGTTTTTTTCTCCCGTAGGAGCCTGATTACAGTTCTCCAGTAGAAAGGAATGACCAAACCTCTTTGTGTGTGTGTGGTTGTTGGTTAGGTGATGATAACAATGGACACTTACATTGTTATTTTCTGAGACAGCAGATGATAAAAGGATGATGTTCAGGTTGTAATTCATTTATCTGCTCAGTAGACTGTGAAGAGAGCAGAGCTGGTCTGAATGGAGAGGCTCAGAGCAAACAGAAGAGCAGATGGCGTTAGATGCTCAGCAGTAGTGGCAGGAGGGCTGCCCAACCTTACAGGTAACATGGTGGCAGCATTCAAACCAGTGATTTGGATCCTCCACACTGGACTTTGATGTGTTGGGTGATGGCATGTGAAAGTGGTGATTCCAGACCTAAGGAGTTTAGCTTCGCAACAAACTCTCTGAAGGGAAGTTAGAACAACCTCGTGGCCTGGGTCCCTTAGGGTCTGAGCTAGGTGACGTTGATCTTCAAAGCAATTCCCCAGTGCCTTTGGTGAAGTGTTAGTGTCTTCAAAGCCTATGAAAGGGTATTGCAATGGCAGTAAAGCTTGGACAGAAATGCCTGAAGATGATGTTTAATCTCCATTTTCTAAGACTCTAGGGTACTGCCTAAGAATGTTTCTCTTATCTGCCTGAGAAAGTGCTTTTGTACTTTACACTGGGCAAAAATATTGACACAGTTGAGCAAAGATTTTATCAGCTGGTTACAGACAGTGACAGCTGGTTCATTTTGATATTTCCTGAAGGATCTTTAGAGAAAACTTGAATAGTTGTTCAGAAATTAGTATGTCTCATCTCCCTTTGTGTTGCTGATGTGCTGTCCTCTATACTTTGTATTCTTTTAATTTTCATAGCAGCTCAGGTGATGTGTACTTTGTCCATTGCTATGGTAACAGCTGGGATTTTTTTCTTCCTCAAAGTAAACATTGACATAAAAGCCACTGTAATGTGTTCTTTTTATTCATCCTGTACACCTAATGGATGGCATAACTGCAAATATGTCATGATTGTAATGGATAGAGAGCAATAAACTGGAAGTCTTCTCTGCTGGTGTATAACTGGTTTTGCCTTTCAACACAGGCATAATTTTATGTCAGCTACTTCAACACTGTTTTTACTCCTACCCATGTTTAATTACATTTCAAATACTTAAGGGTGGAAACAGTCCCTGACTGTGTGTTGGTAAGTGCTTAAGGGAGGTGGGATCTAATAGCAGATGAAGCAAGCTAACTTTGTTTTCACTCTTAAACAGCTCCATTTGGAAGTTGAGTTGATCCCATGAACTTTTGGCAGTTGTTCAAAATCCCTCCTATCCCTATCCTTTTGCTGAATGCTAATGGTGGGAGTAGCAATTCTTTTCCTGTATTCATCCCTCTATTTTGCTGCCTTAAAAATACCCAAATGTCTCATGAAGAGCTGTCTGAAACTGTGGTAGCCTCAGTCTGCTCCATGAGTTTCTCTTGGCCAGTTACTTTCACATTGGAGCTCCTGGAGAAGCTGTGTGGAGTGATGCAGAAGGAAGAGTTAATAGTTCCCCCCTCACAGCAGGGGAGGGGCTTTTCTCCCAGCCCTAACCACCAGCAGCCCCTGCCCCACAGACTGGGGAGAGCTGTTAGGTCTGACTCTTCTTGAAAGGGAAAAGGCTCTTGGAAATAGCCTTTTGCAAGTGTTTTCTAGGGTTTTCCCTGCTCCCTATCACAATTATCTGATAAATGTAGCAATTATCTTTTCTGGCTCAGAGGAAAGGGGAAAAAAAAGAAACAGAACAAAAGAAAATATCTACAGGAAGAGGCTTGCATGTTCCGTATTTCATTCTACATGCTTTTAGAGTGATTCAGATGGAACCTCATTAGAAACCTTTACAGCCCTCTCAGGTTCATCTCTATTAACTATTATAGGGATTTCCCATGAGGGAATGACTCTGTACCACCCTGCACTAAAATCAAGCACAGTTTATCTGACAGACTATTCTGTTGGGAGCAATGGCATTAAAAATGCTGTGCATGGATAGCAGTATTTGCAGGATTGAAGCTCCAAGCCCCAGTTCTGCAAAAGAAGCTGTTCCTGCCCTTAGCTGTGTGTGCTGTGGCCAAAGTTAAACACAGGTAGTTAGTTTTGAATCCAGATCATGCTTTGTAAAATGCTGTTTGATCCTGCAGATGGGAGTGTGCTCTGTACTGCAACAAATACTGTTGAAAGGGATTTAATTGCTTACCTATTTGATAGGGGTTAGATGGTGCTTTCCTGGCACTTCTGCAGAGTGATTTTTATGTAATAGAATCACACAGTTAGCTACTTTTTCAAATATTACTGGTTATTCTGTTTTGGAGCTGGCACTCATTTCATCCATGGTAGTAAAGCTAAGAGCAGAAGGTGTCATTTTTGAAGTTGCCTTGTCTCATGTTGTGCAGTAGGCATATTAGGTAAGAAGGCTCAATAGAAAGAGCCACAACAACTCTCTTGTTCTCACAGTGCTAAATGAGAATGAGTCATGGCTAGATCCCGGCGATTCCTGGGAATGGGAAATGGTCAAGAACTTCTTGTTCTAGGAAGCTCTGATTGTTCAGAAAGGCACCGATTGTCTCGTTGCTTTGCATAATTATATCCGCCTCCACATATCCCACTGCTGCTCATTTCTCTTATGTCTTTTCATTTAAGTCCTGGCTATTCAAGGAGGAAATATAACAGATTTGTGGCAGGAGCAAGTGAACATCCGTGCATCCTTCTATGCTCGAAAAAAAACCTCTCAATGGATGAGGAATGTTACTTGGATAATTGTTTAAAAGATGCTTAAGGGGCTCTCTGGGCTAGTTATGTTTGCTTTATGGTTTGCCTTTTTGCCAAATACTTGCTTAATTCAGAGTCAGAAGTATGAAAGAANAGAAATTCAGATGTTAAAAATCATAGCTGCTGCCTTGAAATGTAGTCAAGTGTTCAGCAGATAACTGCTTTTGTCTTTATTTCTCTTTACTGCAAATGTAAAGAAGAAAGAAAAATAAGAACCACAAACTGAGTTCAAATCAATCTGAACATGATCTGGGCGGGGGGGAGGTGTGAAAGTGAACTGTTCTCTGTTCCATTTTAGAGCTTCATCATTCACAAAGGAAAAGACCCTTGTGTGGAAATTCCTTCCAGATAAACATATTGAAGAAATTTGAAATCTGGACTGATTCTTATTAAATAATTCTTAAATCTTACCATTTATGCTTCTTAAATCTTTCTAGTATGCTATCTAAGGCTTGAAACAATCTTAGAGAAGTGCTATAACAGTCCAAGTTAGTGTTCCCCACCTGGTAGGTAAAGCTGCTTGGAATTAATAGACTTTGGTGAGTGTTTGATTGGTTTTTTTCTGATGTAAACATCTTAATTGTCACCTATGATTAAAAGTGACTTGGCAGTGTCTGTGTGTGGAAATCCTTACATCGAGTCAGGTTTAAGTGAACAATTTTGGGACATGCTCTATTGGGCACAGATTGCTCGTGTGAGTAAAGAACCCTGAATAATCATACTTACCAGATGGGGAGGAGTTTTGAAGTGCTGTGCCTTCATGCTGCTTTCCAATAGTTTTGAAAGAGGGGATCCAGAACAAAGATGCCTAGCTCCAGTTAGTGGATAAGCAATTAAAGACTTGGGCACACCTCTTTATGGTTGATAAACCTTTTGTTCATAGTCTAGTGTGACTGTGGTGTTCTTTCCAGTACAGTATCCTATGGTTTCCCCTTGTCAGAGTCACTCCACAATACTCTTAGTTACAGCTTGGGCAAGAAACAGCTCATCCTCCCCCTCCATCATGTCTGTGAGTCTAGGTGTGCAGAAGGCTGTCTTGGACTATGCTTAGATCTAGCAAGTGGCTTAACTGCCTGCCTGTTGTGTGTACTTGGGATAGACTTGTCACAAGTCCTCGGCAGCGTTTGCTGGGACCCCTACCCTCCTATGAAATATATTCAGAACATATTTCTTAGAGGTGCAAGAATGATGTCACTGCAGGAGTGTAAGTCAGATGTGGATATGTGGAGCAGAGATTGGGAGACAGCAGCTGTAAAATGCATGCTTTTTTTTCCACGCTGTTGAGACGGGATGATGTTTTCCAGCTTTACCTAAGTTAAACCTCAATTCTCGTGTTCAGCTTAGCCTGCTTCTTATGCAGATGCGAGTGGGATCACTTCAATTAAGCTTTGTATTCTGATATGAGTAAATTTATGTAAGTGAGTAAGTGCTGATTGCGCTAGAACTTGAGATTCACATTGCATGAATACCCAACTGTTTGGCTAAGTCTTTCTTTTTCTTTCCCTTTAGCCAACCTCTTAATTTTTTTTTTCTTTTGCTTTATCTGCATCTTCCACTGCTTACATTCTTATTGGAGAAAGAAATACAGAGATTGGAGCTGTAATTTCTCTTGTCTGATTAAACACAATGCGAGGCTTGCATTTGATAGGATACTGCTTGGGCTGTCTTATACAGGAGTAATAATATCTTTCCTTGAGCTGTCTTGTAGAGGAGTCATAATATCTTTCCAAATGTGATGAGAGAGGACAAAATGTTATCACAGTCCCAGTGTTTGTATATTAAATTTCCACATAGTCAGGCTTGAAAATAATAACAGTGAGAATGACTCTGACTTCTCTGAATAAGCAGTCTTCTAGACAAGTTCTCTCTCTTATCCTTTCTTGTAATGAAGAGAGTCTGTTGCATGCTTGTTACCTAAATAGATATAAAAGTGTACTGCTTTAGTGCAAGTGGCACTATGGGATGGTTAAAGCAGTAGGTCATGGAGTAAGATGCCGTCCCCAGAGCCACTAGATGTCATTCAGTTGGATCTTTCAATGTCTCATATCCATCAGTGTGCTGAGGCTGTAACTCTGAACTCACTCTCAACAGATCTGGTGATCATTCTAAGAGAGATTGTGACTCTTAAGTGTACAGCAACCTAGGAGAAATAGAATTGTGGTAAGCACTTTTTAAACTCCTCTCCTATTGTTGCATAAGATTTAGCTGCAAATCCAGCCCTTGAGCTACCTAAATACAAGGACTGGTTAAAGCCACCACAGACAGCTGACAGATTGTCCTCAGGAAAGCACAGTTTATAACCCTGTCCACTCTGCACTGGGCAGAGGAGCTGGAAGTCTGTGGGCATCACCTTTCAGACCACTCTGCAGCACTGCTAGAGGCAACGCACCTGTTTTAGCCAAAGGGCTTCCAGAACCTGCCACCATGAGCAGCAGCTGCAAACCAGCAGCTCAGCCTTTGCACTCCTGTGACGCCAATATATGGACTTTAGATCAGCTTGGGACAACTACCCAACATTATTATTTTTGCATACTAGAAGACTGCTTTTGGTGTTGGGGCAATTTATCTCTGTCGGAGCACAATCACAGCAAAGTTTGATTTGTATCTTTTTTGAAGTCATGCTTTAGCACAAAAAATCCAATGCATCCTTTTGTAGAGCCAAGTGGACTGTCTTGTTTTCTTGTTTGATTTGTCTTTTCTCACTTAATCTGGAGCTGTGCCAAAATCATGAATATGCATGACACTGTTAAACATTTCTTTTTTTCCTTTGAAAAAAACAACATGGATCTGAACTCTTTCATTTGTTATTCTGAACTTAGCTAGTGAGAGCTCTGTGAACAGGCACATCTATCAGTGAGGTTTTCTTGGGGTTTTCTGGTTTTGTTTGCTTATTGAATGAGAATTCATTACAGTCAAAGAATATGACTGGCCAATAAGCCTAATGTTACTGGGTTTGGATATGCACACTCGCTTATTTTGCAAACTGAAATTGTAGACATAGTGCTTAGGGATGATGTGGTGTAGTTGAGGACTTGACAGTGTTTGCCTGCTATATGGACTCAATGATCTTAAAGGCAATTCTGTGATTTCCCTGAGAGCTATTTATTTCACCCTGCAAAGAAGACTAGCTGCTATCTTCTCCTTCTGAGCACATTAGCCGGAGGGACAGTTTCAGGAGCAAATGTCTGGGGATGTGTTTGTGCTGTGCCAGGTGTGATGGGTCCTGGATCCTGACTGGGACCATTTTCTTTTTCCCATTACAACTGGTTTGTTAATACAAACAATCTGGTGTTTTTGTGATGTATTTGCACTTATGGTTCCCCTCATTGGAACAGATATTGCTAGACATTATTTCAGTCTAGTGACATCAACCTGTTTCTGACCCAGAAATTTTTGGGTTATTGTGATAGTACCATAAAATCTGCTACTGATGCATATAAACACTATTTAAAGTTCAGGGCATGGATCTCAATTGATTCAGAATCTGATCCTATGACAGTTTAAATCTGTGTCAAAGCTCCCACTGACTTCCACCAGGACATGATCAGGTCAACAATCGAGTGCTCCTGCAGAGGTCTGGTAGCCTGTAACACCATGCTCCAGCTCCTGGTTATCACAATTTCCTCTTTCAGCCATTAGTCATACTGCTAAGAACAGTTAATTATAACAAGACGTGCCCAGAAAGAGAAGTCACTTCTGAAGTGCCAGACTTCCTGAAGAGCTGTTCTTAGAGGAGTGCTAAGTACAGAGTGAGGCTGAGCAGAAGCAAGAGAAACCTGATACAGAAGTAAGATGGGAAGGCACCACCATAATGTTTTTGTTAATTGTACGTTATTGGAGATCCCTAGTTGTATTAGCAGAAAATACATGGAATAAGTGATTACAGCTCTGGGGTAGGTTGGAGTGAGGATTTATCTCTCCCTGTGCTGTGTGGGCCTTTAGTGAAATCTAAATTTTCTGTTGCTCTTAAGCAAAGGGTTAAAGCCCTTTAACTTGCAATTGTGTTTCCCTCCTCCTCTGGATTCAGAGATCTTGTGGTCAGTCCTGCTAGACAGTCCAGTATGGTGCTTTGGAAACCCATCACCCCATGTATGGATGTGGCTCATTTTTTAAACTGCCAAGGATATTAACAACCCAAAAGTTGTGTAAGCTACAGTGAAACAAGATTGTTTGCAGGTATCTTTAAAAATCCTTATCTTAGCTAAAGGAGGAGGAGTAGAGCTAATTCCACACAAGAAGCTTGAGAACAAGGCAGGGAAAAATAGATCAGTGTGCAAGAAGAGAATCACAGAATGCAACGGGTTGAAAAATGACTCAAAGGTCATCTTGTCCAATCTCCTGCAGCAAATAGGGACATCTCCAGCTAGATCAGGTTGCTCAGAGCCTTGAATGCCTCCAGGGATGAAGCCTCAACCACATCTCTCTGCAATCTGTGCCAGTATTTCGCCACTCAGATTGTAAAGATGTTCTTTCTAATGTCCAACCTAAATCTACCTTATGCTACTTTAAAACCATTGCCCCTTGCCCTGTCACTACAAGCCCTTCTAAATAACAGTCCCTCTCCCTGCCCCAGCTGTCCTGTAGGTCCCTTTCAGATTCTGAAATGCAGCCACATATTCTCCCAGGAGCCTTCTCTCCTCCAGACTGTCTTCATAGGAGAGATGCTCTAGCTCTCAGATCATCAAGAAGAGAGAGAGAGAAAAGTGCAAGATAATTCAGAAGTGAATCCTGGGTCCCTCTACACTGCCACTAAGATTAACTTCTTTTTCTAGTTGCTATGAGGGCAGTGCAACAGCTAACCTTTGCATGCAGAACTACAGAAAGGGCTTAGGGCATCCTGCCTGGATGTGCAAGGAGTGAAGATGACTTTTGAGCCCTGGCTTCAGAAACCAGGGAGGCCCTCGTGGTAGAATTGTGGGAAAGTATTGCTATAACAGCAAAGTATTTGCTCTTAAATGGCTGAAAAGTATGTAGCACCATCAAAGGAGGACAAGGATTCAAAGGGAAACATATGTCTAAAACATACGGGTCAAGTTTATTTGAAAGGAAAAATTGTTTGCTTTTGATTCTTTATAGCATTTCCCATGGAGACTAACAAATAGAGCTGCCACATTTTTGGCAAAGGGGATCTTACCCTAAACCTGAAACACTTAAACACACATACTGCCATAAATGTGGTCTCTATTAGTCTCAGCCCTGTGACTTCGAAGTCCTGCCTTTTGTAGGCAATTTAAAAATTTTCTCCTGTTGGCTGTATTTTAAGCTTAACGTAGGATTGTTAATAAAAGCAAAGTTGATGTGATTGCTTTTTTTTTTTTTTTTAGAAAGAGAAGGACAAGGGTAGTAAAATAAGTTTTCTTCAGTGGTTATGCTGTGTGTGCCAAGATCTGTAGAATAGGGACACTGGTGACAGGATGTACTGTAAAAAACTTTCTGTAGGGTGTAGTGGGCCTTGAAACCCTCTGAGATTTGTAGTTAAAGCCATTATTAAAACTGGTTGGCTATTACAGAAGAGATTTGGGTAGCAGTAACTCAGTAATCCTCTGTGGTTGTGCTTTCCAAACAGTATCCATTAGCGGAGGTGAGGTAAGATGAAATCAAATCAGATCCTATTCACTGAACCATTCTGGTTCCCCTACTTTCCCTAGCCTGGAATAAAGCTCATTTTCTTCTAAATACTGATGCTGAACGCCCACACTCTCTTTGATTCAGTTAACTTTGTTTATTTTTAAATAAACATATGACACACTCCTCTCTTACACAGGCACTAATGTCAGGGGGAGCTTCACCACCTTCAAGATGAGAGGGTCAGGATCAATAAAAGAATGTCTGAGAGCTCGCCAGGCTTACATTCCACTCTTCCTAAGCATATGATAGTTGGAAAAGCAAACAATCCACTGAGACCTAATCAAGTTAAGTGCATTTAAAACACTGATTGTGGCTGTCATCAGGGGATTACAGTCAATAGAATTGATACAAACCCTTCAAAGCCTTGGTGCATAAAGATGGCCAAGTTCATAGATAGAATAATAGCCTCTAGTCTGTAATTGAATGGTTTCGGTCTCCTGGGGACAGGTTTTTCTTACTGTGGTGCTTACTGAAACAAATTTCATTATTTGTATATATTTATTAATTTCAATATTATTTTCTTAAAGCATCAAAAGTAAGAAGCCAGTTTAAGTGCGTAAGAACAGCTTATCCCTGTTGCTCAGACATGGCTTTTGGATCCCCTATCAGCATGCTTCCTAGCACTTGGGACTAGATTTAGGCAAAGAATAGATTTAGGGGTCAAAGCATTTGCCTTCCCCTCCATGCAGATGCTCTTCTTGCCTTCATGTGTATGTTGCAATACTTTTAATAGCTGAAACGAGATAGTGACAAACACAGGGAAAATTGCCAAGGCTGTCTTGGCATTGTTTCCTTCCTTTCTCTGCCCCAAAATATGGGAGGGAGAAAAAGAGCAGAGGCTTTGGCTATTTGCCAGTTTGCTTAGTGATTTGCAGACAGATCTGCCTGTGAAGATGGATGTTGCAAGCACTTCTTAGTGTGTAGTGCCAGTGACAGATCCCAAGACAGCCAACTGTCTTCCTTGAGAGAGCACTGGTTACCCACCTTGGGTAATGAAGTGACTGAGCCTTGCTGGTCAGACTTTTGACAGTGCCTTGTTGTAAGCAGATACTAAATGACTCATAATCAAGTTAAACAAAGTATGGCATCCACAGTGGGGCTCTCAGGGTCTTGTATGTCCTAAAATCTAATTTTGCTTTGGTTGGTTTTTTTTTTTTACAGGACTATGTCTGTGATTTTGAGTGACTGATAAGGGGGTAAATGTGCACGGATTGTGTTTTACACATGTTGAGATCAAAATCCCTCCCACTGCTGGGCTGCTTAACCAAAAGGAGGCATGTTTGCTCTTTAAATACAGCTCCTGCGAAACTGGGGCTGAAAGATTCAGTAGTCTGCCAAGGAGCCAGCGTTTATGTGCAGCTCTCATGTACAATGGGGTTTGGTGTTGTGTATTTAACTTTGCTTTTACAGATCATGAGTTCTCCTGGGCTAATAGCACAACTATTAGCTGAATTTGAGATTTTTATTACCTTAAGTGATGGAAAGCAGTTTTCCTTCTAAGATTTGAATTGATTTTTTTTTTTTTTTAAGAATTCCCTAGGTTTGGATCTTATCTTTCCTCATTTCAGTTCCTGTATATACATCTCAGTGTCATAACAATCACAACAATTTCATTTTGTCAGTACTGGTTTTCAACTTTTCATCTGAAGATGGATTTAAGAAAATTCATTTCTGCTAACATAAAGATGTGAAGAGATGCTGAGGTATCTCCAGAAGCAATAACAAAGAGAGGATGAAGCATTGTAATGCTTCATTGGATGAGCCTATTCTAGTGAGACTTCTCTCCAGAGATATCTAGATTTTGCTTAGGAAATAGGATTTCCATACTAATTTAAGATCTGTCAGACTCCCGTCTCAGTCTTGTTGTGACTGTGTTACACAGTAAACCTGAAGCATGATCTTTTTTCTGTGAGCAGCCCAGGATAAAAATAGGATCTTTCTCACAGAAATGGGTGAAAGAGTTTTCACAGACACTGCCAACAGTGTTCCTGGCTCAGAGCATTTCTATTTATCCTTCTTTTCTAAAAGCACTGAATTCACTTTCAAGTTTGAAAGCATAAAAAAAAAAATAAAATTGGTGAAGCAATTGAAAGATCTGATACACATTCCAGATCCATCTCATATTTGGGTTGCTCGGTATATTGAGGACCAAGAAGCCAAATTATTAGACGGCAGCGTTCCCATTTGCCTAGCAAAACAATCCTATAATAATTAACGTGGCAAAGCATCTCCTTGTAGGAAAATATTTATGGCATCTGCAGGGACCACAAAAGGAACTGTAATAAAAGGATTCTGCTAAGTTCGGCTATGCAAATGAGGGACATATGGTTGGTGTGGCTGATGCTGGCAGAATCCTTTGAAGCTTCCTTTTTAGGTCTTCTTACTGTCATCCATCATACTTCCACATAGTGGCAGGAGATGTCAGCAGAAGCTGTTGCTGCACCTTAAAATAAACTTGGTGCGTGTTCTGTGCTAAGGTGAAAGACTCCAGCTTAAAGCAGAGACATCAGAGTGGAAACAAATACTAACACTGAGCTCTGTTAGTATCTCCCTTCCTCTGGTCTCTCTGTGCTATGCAAGTACATCTGGGGAGGAGTAATCAACTGCACCAGTACAGGCTGAGAGGTGATCTGCTGGAGAGCATCCCTGTGGAGAGTGACCTGAGATGGGACAAGGAGCAATTGATGGAAGCTGCAGCACAGGAGGTTCCACTTCAACACAAGGGAGAACTTCATTACTGTAAGGGTCACAGAGCGCTGGAACAGGCTCCACAGAGAGGTTGTGGAGTCTCGGGGCACTTTTTCAAGGCTTGTCTGGATGTGTTCCTGTGTGACCTGAACTAGGTTGTCTGGTCCTGCTGTGGCAGGGAGTGGGACTGAATAGTCTCTTTGTGTCCCTTCCAACCCCTGATATCCTGTGAGCCTGTGATAATACAAGCAGTTCTGAGTTTCTGACTACACCAACTTCTCAGGGAAGTTCTGGGGCCAAACAGATGAATAAATGTGTTTTAAATGTGGAATAATCACAGCAAAATCATGATGAAAGAGGCCAGAATTTGGCCCACTGTGCCCTGATTAAATCATACTGGAAAGGCAATGAAACCTTCAATTTTGTGTTGATTGCTTTGATATTTACTTTCTTAAATCTCTCTTTAGGAGAAACAGCACTTTGGATTCTTTCAAAGTTCTTTCCAGCGTGCAGTGTAGCTAGTGAAAAGCTAAGTTGAAAGCTGTCCAGAATCACAAACTCTTGTAATGGTTTGTTTTAAACATCATTGTTTACCTCAGTGGAAAGGCATTGGCTTTTGGGAACGTGAAATGATGAGAGACGTAAACAGAAGCATCCTTCATTGTCAGAGGAGCTCGACTACAGAAGCATGTTCAATCAGCACTGGTTCCTTCTCATTAAGTGGTGTCACTTAATTACAGCTCCAGGTGAAACAAAATGATTTGCAATAACCATGTCAATTTAATTAGCATGGTACAGATATAAGCCTTTTTGGTGGTTGTTCATTGCATAATGCATGGCCGTGACCTCTTTAAATGTATTTACTTTTATTGACATTTTAATTGGCTGCCCACGTTTGGGTTCTCAATGCAGTGATTTCCATAGTAACAAAAGACAAACGATCTGCCACTCAGACTGGGAACTACATCAAATTACATTCCTGGCCCCTTCCTACCTCTCTTCCCAAGGGGTAAAAGCATCCTTCAGAATCTGAAGAACAAATAGTCCAAGTACCACCCTACACTTGGGCTTCTGCATTTAAACATGGCTTAATAGGTGAGGTATAGGGTCAGAGCTTGGCAATGTCCCTTGACAGAACTTCCTGGTCACTGATGTGGGAGAAGTTGCAAAGCAGACATACTTCTGCTCCCAGGGTTGTGCACATTTATCTCTTTTTAAAGATCAGACACGCTTAAAATAATCTACACTGTGGCATCTCCTGATTCATCTCTAATGTTTTTCTGCATTGCAGTTTGGAGATGTTTTTGCAAAGTCTTTGAAGTAGAAGGTCGTGGAAGATTTCACCTCTTACATTTATTCCCCTGTGCCATGTGGAACAGACAAACTTTCAAAATTAAGGAAGTCTAAAAATTTATGTTTTCATTATTTAAACCTTTTTCCCTCTTCTTACACTGGACAGAGCAAGACAGTTCCATTTTTCATTCTCTGGGGAGAGTTACTAGACCCTAAGCTCCCCCTTCCAACAGCAGTTTTTGTTATGAAATCCTGATGAAAACACATTTATTCCCCTAGAACCTGGATGCTGTGTTGAAAACCTGAAATGCAGGTTCTTTTCATTATCTTTGGATCATTTTTTTTTTTTCAGAAAGTTATCTTTTAGAGATGCCTGAGGAGAGATTATAAAGCAGCCAACACAGAATGAGTGCCTAACTCCTCATAGAATTGGGTCTTATATTGCATCCCTTGCTAGGTTTTTAACTGACTTTATTGTATAATCTGGGTTTTTAAAATCTAGGTTTTGGAAGTCTGTCTTTTTTTATGGCCAAGGGAAGATGCTCTAACAGGAAGAGCTCTAAATCATACCCCTTTAGTTTCTCAGGTTAGCTATCCTGGGTGCATAGTCGCTACAGAGAACTGATATTTTTGGGTCTTTTTCAACCCTTTTTTTTTTTTTTTTTTTGGTCCAGATTGGAAAAACACAGTCTGAAAATTAATGTGTCTAAAGACTAGTTTTGTTTCATAGGGCACAGATAAGATGAAAATTTGATTAGTTCATACACCATCTACATAAGAGATATGGAGTATGAATATTCTATTAACAGCTTTGAACTGAACAAATGGCCATGTCTGCTAGACTGCAAGCAATGTATTTCACAATCTCAGAAAACCGTTCTGTTTGTAGCAAAGGGTGATACATAATGCTAGATTCAAGTATCTATCATTTTGCAATACCACTCCTAGGACAGTTCATGGTCTGCCACAGAAGCAAAAGATGGAGGCTGGCATTGTAAATGAGAGCAGGAAATTTAGAAGAGTCTCAACAGTCTCGCCTCAAGATTCTCATGAATATAACAAGATGTGCTTGGTCCATTTCACTAGATAGATGAGGGCTGCACCATATATGATGGAGGTACAGAGTGCATTGAGAGAGAGAACTTTTTCCTGTAAGTATTTCAAAATATCCAATTCTCATGACAGAAACTGATTCTGAGGTGAAATACAATCTAAAGCCTCGCTAGCTATGGTCATTTAAAAGCTCTTTCTTGCACCTTTTCAGGTGTAGATTTTTAATGTTGTTATTGTCTTTGATACCTCAGATCTCTTATCTTCCCCATCCTTTCTGTCGCTGCAGTTCCATAAGCAGTTCTGCTCTTGCCCCTAATACTATTTCTGTGAAATGCTGTATAGCGATAGCTCCTTCTTTCCAATAATGGAAAAAAACTTCATTGTTGTGGTGTTTATAGCTCAGGTTTATGAGGAGCTGAGTTTGGCTGAAATTCGTGGCAAAATTATGTGTTCAGTGAAGAGTACAACTTTGAGGCAGCCAAAGAAATTAATATGTCAGATTTTAATTTAAGAAAGAGCTGAACAACCTGAAAATGAAACCGTAGCCTTTGAGTTTATAAAGAAAAAAACCCCAAGTATATAATAAAACTATTTCATCCAGTCACATTTTTAAACGAATCCTCTGATGAAATGTTTTTCCTGTGCCTGAAAAGCTATCTTCACAATCGCTCTTGAGCCCTCTAGAAAGGACCGCATAGGTCAAATAATAAATAATGGCATAAGAATTCCAGCCCCACACCCCCCACCTAGGGTGATTTCTGTGTTTATTGCTGTTACGGTTTTGGCAGTGTCTCTTTCAGGCTGATTAAATGCAGCACTGTGTTTAATACACAGACTGTCGAATGCTCTGTTTTATACCTGATGGTGTAGTAATGTGCAGTAGGTATTAAGCTGAACACAAAAGCAGTCTATTTCGTTTAGGTTCCCCAACAAAATTAGGAAGTGGGGTTTTTTTGGAAGAAAAGATGTAGCCTTTTCTTGCACTTCTTTAATGCTTGCTTGGGATGGAAGCAGATATGGTGCATTCAATGGACACGGTGCAGGGCAGAGTTTCTGTTGCTTTTCAATAGATGCCTGTATAAGTTTTGATGGATTGCATAAATGATTGTAGGTTATTCTTACCCCTACATCTCTCTGTGGGCTTAGCTATTGCATCATCCTGTGCTGGCTTTTTTCACCTTTCTTGTGCACATTTTTCATAGTGGGGAAGTAGTTGTATCTGCACTACTCTTTTCTCCTGTGTCCTCTCTGAATGTCTGGTGGCACTGTGGGCTGGAATTAGTTTTTGGGTTTAGTTGCATTTCAGAGCTTGAATTCAGTTCTCAGCCTTTTCAAAAATAATACAAGTCCTTGCAGATTATGCTGTTAGTCTTTAAATTGAGTGATGGACCTAGGGATAAAAAAATGATAGAGAAGTATATAGTTAGTTTGACTTTTCACTTGGGACCTAGCAAGTAGAGTTTTCTCCTGAGGTGGCTGTTGCCTTCCAGTGTTGTCATGGCTGAACTTCTGTACCAGACACATTTAAGTTCTGTCCTGTTGAATGCTTTTTCAGAGCTACGATGGTATGTTAAAAGTACCTGGCTGCTTTCACACATATTTTCTTAAGTGAGAGTAAGTGAAATCTAAAGAAATAATTCTATTCTTTTTTGGGTTATTAGAGCTCTTGAGAAGGGCGATTTCCAGAGAAAATTCTGACATCCCAAGAAGAGAAATTGCAGCACAGTCACTTTGTAATGGTCTGCCTAATCTTTTAGGTTTTTAATAATTTTGAATACCTGACTAATGTCCTGTAGAGTCCTGGTAGGTGATAGTTTGAATGGTAAATCTTTGATAGGCTTCTCTTCTGTCAAGAGCTGTGTTTGGAGTGTAGGAGAGCCACTTCAATTATCAGGTTTCCTTAGTTTAAGCTGGCTTTGAAGTATTATTTATGGTTTATGAAGTTGGTACTCTTTTCAGGACAGAGAGAAAAGTCATGCATAGCTCTGGGTCAGTGTCACAGCAAGTAAAAGTGTTTCTATTTCATGGTCTTCCAACCTAACTGCTACGCAGCCAAGTCAGTTTTGTTCTCCAGAGAGAGGTTCTGCTTTCTTTGTGCATGCTGTGACATTGCATGCTTCAAAAAGCTTCGAGAGAGGCTTTTCTGAAAGAGGCATGTTGAGCAGTGAATACAGAGAAGTATAGAAGATTCTGGATTAAATTAGGAGATCTGAATAGTAAAGTGGTAACTGGGGTTTAGTGTTTACTCGAGCTAAACCAGGAAACCAGATGTTCATACAGCTATTTAAAAAATATGGTGGGGCCAAATTTCAAAGTCTACAACAAGACTATGAGAGATGAAGAAGGAATTGAGGTAGAAAAACCCCAATATCTCAATGCTGGCTGGAGACAGATACAGAGAGCAGTGTCTTCTTTCATCACAGATGTGCATGTTTTAGTAGAGAAATAAATAACATTTCTTTTGAAATTTCCCCCTTTGATTTCAAAGTCCTTTGCAATTAAGTGGATTTACATTATCATCAGCATTTCAGAGAAGAAGGATGAGGAACGGAGAGGTTAAGAGGCCTTGTCCAATGTCACACAAGAAGTTGGTATCATATCCAGGAATAGCTTCCTATCCACGGTACTGTGCTCTGACACAATGCTGCTATATAGAGAGGAGCTTACTGTGCATCTGTGATACATTATGCAGCTGCAGAGAGCATTCAGCATTTCAGATTGCAATAGCACAGATAATCTAAACATAGAAGAGATGGAAAAAGTCAAGTGATAAAACCTGCATCTTTATACCCTCCCCCAGCAAAACAGCAAATCAAAGTGTGCCTAGGTGATGGCACAAAATCTTTTAAAACCTGGAGTCAAGCCGAATTTGCAAGAACAAAAAGAAGCAGTGTTAAGTGCACTGTGTATATCCTGCTTCAAACATTCAGCAAGAAAAGTGAATATCTCTAAAATGAAAGAATACAAACATATGATGAGGCAGGGTATGGAAATGAGAAGAGAGACATTGCCTCAAAAGCTTCTGCAGACATTAGAGATGAAGATACTCAACTGACAAATGCATAAGCTAGTAAAGAAAATCTTCCTTCTAGAAAAGCTAGGCTTCTTTACACCCAACAGCAAATTGCTGTCACATGAACATGATTTGCTCTACCACTGTAGGGACTGATGCTTACCAGGCCCAAACAGCAGAGCATCAGAAATGAGGATGAGTGGGTTGTTGTTCTTGAGGACCAGGTGCTGCAGAACTTGCAATGTGTGTTGCATAATGTATTCTAAGATTCCTGCTCATCTTCCTGATGAGTGGTCATCACCTTTAACTAAAGCTTGCTTAAACCATCTCTGCTACATCTACTCAAATCACCCAAGCTTTTCTAACAGTTCTCTTACTTTCTTCTATAAATTTAACCTCTCTCTAAACACCTCTGGTGAGCAGTGAAATATCTACAACTGTAGAGTGGCAAGAGATGAGTTGTTCCACAGCAAATTGCACCCTCTTCTCAAAGCAGGTGATTTGGTGGTCTAAACTCTTCTACTTTCTCCTGCACAATTATATGGAAGATGTTGTTACTGAAGGCATTAATACCTGCTCTTGTAACCTGGGTGTACAAAACCCAACCTATCATGAAAGAAACTGCCTTTGTGTAGGGATCAGGTTGAAAATGGCACCATGTCATTAGTCTGGAGAACTGTCTTGATGCTTATGCATGAAAGAAATCTAAATGCTGTTACTTCAGCACCGTTACACTGGCACACACTGATCTCCAAGGGAAGTTTTGTAGGGATTTGACTCTTTTTATGTCAGTTTTCTTCTTTGGGAAGGCAGGGCAAGTTTCTGCTCTTCTGGGTAGTACCCATGCTTGAGCCAGTAATACCATCCCTTAATCACATTACCAAACTGGCACAAATGAGAAAGAAAAACGTAATGCAAGCTTTTGGATGAGAATCATGAGATGAAGATAAAGCACTTCCTGGCTCCCTAATGGCTTTATTTCTTTTCAAGGGGAAAAATATGCTTTTATCAGCTTTGAAGGTCAGGTAATAAAATACAAAGGTTAAGCAGTTTTACTTTAATTTTGGATCCAGTATCAGAAGTTCTCTGGGTAGAGCAGCATAAGCAGTCAGTTCAGTCTGTTCATGGATCTCAGCACTGGAGCAGAAGTCAGGAGATCAAATCATGTGGATGGTTTAGACCAAGGAATTCTGCTGTTCTGTCCCCTTTGATGGTGCCGTTACCTGGCTGTAGATGCAGACATGGGGGGAAAAAAAATGTCAAAGGGCTTTCCCTCCTTCTCAATTACCTTATATTGCTTTTTTTTTTTTTTTTTTTTTTTTNTCACAAATAATCTCCTCTCTTCTCTTACTTCTTGTAATCAAATATTTGTACTCCTGGTTGAACTTTGTCAAGGTAAGTTTACCATTATTTCTTTGTCTCTCACCTCAGCTCTTCTCATTTGGGACATCTCCTTTCAAAGTCAGAAGTTCAGGCCAAATTTCCCAACCAAGTAGGCAGCCTGGGAATACAGCAGGTTAGCTGGTTTCCACATTGAATTCCTGTCCACTTAGAACAGATCAATGTAGTTACATTAAGCTAACAAAATTTGAACAGCAGTGCCTTGCTGCTATTGGGAAGTATGTAGCACTGGTGGCCACTACAACTCCATGCCCTGTCCCCCACTCCCTCCTTTGCCTGGACTCAGCAATGCAGTAAAGGAGTCACCTGATACCTGCCTGAAATATGGGAGCCTTCCTGTCTTGCTGCTGAATTCTGTGTTACAATGAACATATCATGAGCCTCTTTATTCCTCATGAGTTTTTCTGCTAACAGGACATCACTGAGCTATTTAAGGAGAGTACTGCAGGACAGAATCTATTGATGATTGTGGTGATGAGGCCCACCTAAAGCCACTGCTGTGGCTGATTTGCTGTTACTGCTTTGGAATTAGGCCAAGGATTAGAGAAGGCAGCTGCTCTTCCTGGATTTGACACCAGAAGGAATTACAGCGGTAAAACAAACTTTCTGAAATTCATCTTAGCTTTCCTGGTGAAATTGCTGTGATCTATAACAGCTATAGGACTCGAGAACTAGATATGCCAGGTGATGAGCAAGAGCAGAGCAGAAGAAAGAGTCAGGGTTGCAGCACTGAAAAAGTATTTCACACACAATACCTGGAGCAGCACACAAACTGTGTTTTGTCCTTGGAGAACTGGTACTTCAAACAGCCACAGCAGCTTCGAGTACAGCTAAAGTGTTAGAAGCTCTCTTTTGGCTGATGTTGCATATTTTGGTTTTTAAATAAGATTATTTAGACTCTTCTTAGAAAATCATTACCAAATGGCTATTGATTTCTTAATGCCTTCTACTGCACCAAAAAAAAAAAAAACCAGCCATAGAAGGTATTGTACTTCAGTAGAATCTCATCGGTCCTAGACAGGCTTTGCATTCTGACTGCCATGAAGAATCTGCAGTGATTTGTATCTCATCCTGACATTACAGCATGATTTACAGACAGATTTGGGATGGGGCGGGGAAAAGGTAAGAAGCTTAGAAGTTAAATATTTCTGACAGGAAAAAGGGTACATTTGGGGTAGCGTGGTTGAAATTTTCCTTTTGTGCTGGTCCATCTACTTCTTGCTCTGTGCTTTGTAGAGATAATCTTTAGTTAGAAGCAGAATGTTTGTTTTCTTCCCTTGGAATTTCATGAATCTTTGCATCAGGCTCTGCTGTTTCCACTAAGATAATTCTATATTAATGAGGTTAACTGAAAGTGCAGTTGTGCAAGTTCAAATTGTCTTCCGTGTTCCCCAAAGGCTCTTTTAAAGTTGGGATTTGAATCTCTCTGACTATCCTACAGCAAACACTTTAAAATAAAACCATGTTCAAAAAACTCAGGGCAGGTCTCTCTTTTTGTTTTCCTTTGCTTCCAACACCCCTCTGTTCATGATAACAGAGCAGGAGAGGAAAGGGCAAGGCAGTTCTTTAGCAATTTAACACACAAATATATAAATTATATAAGGAAAATTCAGGAGCATGTGAATCTCAGTAAGTCTGTGGTTCAGAATCCTTAGGTTTCCTCAGTAGAAAGAAACCATGGCAGTACTGTAGACATTTGAAACAGCAAATTCTCCTACCAGGATGGTGTTCATTTCTGCAGTTAATCCACTCACCTTCATCTGATTCCTGCTGAAAGTACAATACATTAGTATCTACTTCAGATATTTCAGAACAAAGTTTCTGACTCCCAAAACCCATAACATTGGCTTGAGGGTAATCTTTTAACAGTGTGTATTTGAATTTGGGTTTGTGTGTTTGGTTTTGGGTTTTGGTTTTTTTTGTTTTTTTTTTTTGAGGTTTAGAAATGTATTTTTAACAACTACATCTGGTTTTCTGGTATATTGATACAGAGTTTCTAGTGTATTGAAGGAGATGCCAGATACTACAAAATACTTGTCACTGTGATGTAGCAATACCATCTGTAACCCTAGTGCCTCCTACAGAAAACTGCAAAATCTCCTGAGTTATGGTCAAAGCAACAGTCATGGCCCTGAGCAGCAGCTGCCGGAACTGCAAATCAAGCACCACTGAGAGTAACTTGTGGTCTTTTATAGAAAGTTTTTCAAGCTTACCTGCACTCCTGAGGAGATGAGTGGGTTACTCTCTTCTCCCTTTTCACAGTATTCCCTCTGCTATGTTGAGTTTTATGTTTAGAATGCAGACTGCTTCTTCATCCATTGCTGTGCTACCAAATAGTGTGACTCTCAGTCTCTCCATCTGTTGCCTTGATTTGCTACACAAATATGGCTTTTTAGTAGCTTCATAAATGCCCCAAGTATGCCTATTTTTGTTCCATTAGTCTCTTGGTCTTCAGATAACATCTCTGTTATTTAATGTCTTCCTGTTGTTCACTGGTGGGCTCCATTTGAGAAGAGTAATGATGATAGGACTTGCACTGGAAGCACCTGGTGCCTCAGTGCCATGGTTTAGCTAATTATAAAGGCTGGGCGATAGGTTGGACTCGATGATCCTAGAGGTCTTTTCCAACCTGGTTAATTCTGTGATTCTGTGACTTGACAATACCTAAAGCATCAACTGCTCTGCAGTGGACATACTGTAGGGTCTCAGAGGTTTGTAACTGCAAGGCTGGAATCAAGAGCAGAAATGACTGAAGCAGCAATAGTTCTCCTCCCAGTCATGTTAGTTTGAGTCTTCTTGAATTATTTGACAAAAGTGAGTATTAATATGTTTATTATCAGGAAAAAGTGAATCAAATAGGAGTGCATAAGCAGAGGATATCTAGAATTAGATAATGAGTTGGTTGCTCTGGATTTGACTGCTTATGTCTTTGGAAGCATTTGTGTGTTGAGTGACAACTGGCACTTTGACAACAAATTCTGTTATTTCCAAAGAAAAATACCGACAGGAAGATGGGATTTGTCCACTCATTATTAAAGGAAATTTCCTGGAGACTTCTGACAGTCTGATGATGCGATGTGTACTAGTTAAAAGCTCAATTCAAACTCCTTCATCCCTAACTCTTAAAAAACAAACAAACAAACAAAACCCAAAAAACCCACAAAACCTAATGAGAAAAAAAACCCCACCGAAACATGTTTCTGCTAATAGAGCAAACTCTCTTCATGGATATAATGTTGCTGTGTAGTTAGGGGAATGCACAATGATTGATGGAATATTTTTAAGGAATTACTGTAAGGGTTTTGTACAGGCTCTCAAGGAAGAAGTTCTAACCATTATTTATTTTGAAGATGCTCTTTAAAAGCATGAAGACCAACACCCTGCATTTACAGATGTCCAGCTGTTTCTGTTAATGTCTGCTTCAAAGACTTGAAATGCCAAGACTACAAGCCCGGCTCTATTTGTGTTTTCGGATTTCATACATGTCTTGCTAAGGCATTGAACTCTCAGGGAAGAAAGGCTCTGTAGGAGCTGCACAGATTTCTTACTGTTCTGAGATGTGATTCTAAGAAAAATAAATTGGCACTAGCTCTGTTGATTTCACTACAATACCCTCTTGATACAAACTGGGCAAGAGGAGCCCCAAACTGATGAATTTCTACTTGTCTCAGATGTATCTGGAGGATCTCGTGCTTTGCAGAATACCTCCCTTGCTCCAAAGGTTACCAGAGTTGACTGGATGGGCATTGATGGCAGCAAGTTTTTACTAATACTTTCACATCTGGGCAAAGGGGATGTCAAATGTACTGTGATTGGGAGACTAGCATTGTGTAGCAACTTGAGCAGTTTCAAGGAGGTACCAGTGCCTACTTCTGTAAGACAAGATCATGTTTGGGGATTTTATTTTAAAGTTTCAGAATGATATAGCAGTAAGGTGGGAGGAAGTCCTCCTCCTAACTGCCTTCTCGTTTTGCATTTCAGACACTTTCCCCTACTTTTATAGCAGCAGTATGTCATATTTACAACATGTAGCATTTCAAGGTTAGATGGCCAAGTGTTGAGTCAAGAAAATATTACCTTCCCAGGAATACTCAAATATTTCAGTTCGTGTTTGGAAGACAGTGTTGATGTGCTCCTGGTTGATTTCATTTCAGAAATGGACCACACAGTGATTCATCTAGACAGAGTCAAAAAGCTGATCTCAACCTTAGTGCTCACTTTTCAAACATGGTCTATGATCAGATGTCTTGTGTGCAGGCAAGGCATTTATTTACAGTGCTGCTTCTGGAGCTTTTCCCATTTTTCAAACCAGTATGCCACTGTATTTCAGATGTGTGTCAGTAGGGTAGGAGTCCTCACCAGCTTTTCCTGTATATAGTATCACTGAGATTTTCAGATTCAGCTACAAGGCTGTGTCTTCATATTTGCTGTAGGAATTACAGTGGAAGACCAAAGGAGAAAAGGAAGTAGACTATAGCTGGAGAGTACTGAAAATCCATTTTCTGTGCTGGTTGCCTCTGAGAGGACAGCATTGCACTCTTGAGCTTGTGTGGCCCGAAGAAAAGGAAAGACTGAAAAGGGGACCCAAAGAGGCTACGGAATTTCTGTCCTTGAAGGATTTCATAACTCCAACAGCCCTAAGTAACCTGGTCTGAATTCAGTCTTGGCCTTGCTTTGATGAGGGAACTGGGTTAGATGTCTCCCGTGGACCCTTAAACTGTCTCGCTGTGATGCTGTGGAAAGAATACTAATGAGAGAAGAGATCTGGAGAAGGTTGGAGGAGGATGTGAGTACAGATGTACAAAATCAATATGAGAGCATAAAGCTAACTGTAATAAAATATGGATCACTTAAATAGTATCTATGTTAATGCATCATCTTTTCTTTTATCAATTAGTATAGTAAGTAGATCAGCAAGTTAGATCAGAGCAGGAATTGCCAGTGACTTCTAAATTCTAGCCCTTACTTGCCAGGCAGCTGTGATACAGTGGCACTTGGTTACCATATTTCCATCATTTTTTATTTTTTTTTTAAACTGTTACTTTTTGTCAGTAGAATTTTAAGGCACCTGTAAACATATAATGATCTCAGTGGTTTGTGGTTTTGTTTGCTTTCTGTTTGTCTGTGTTTCTAATTTTAAGTAGTTCAGTCTAAAAGCTGACATTTCCTTTGGATAAAAGCCACACTTTGCAGCAGAAAAATGCTGGGCTTTTGTCTCCCTGCATTGCCCCTTGGGGTACAGGTTCTTAGCCAGCCAGGGCTTGATTCATCACACAGGAGTTCTGGTTCCTGGTGTATTGGTAAAAGGAAGCCAGCGAATCTGAGCAGCATCCCTGGTGAAGAGGTAACTGCATAGCCGTGACCACATCGGTAGCTTGTGCTGGTCAGGAGACAAAAGCTGCCCAAATTTCTCATCTGAGTCTTCACCTATATAGTTTTCATATTCAGACTGCCTGTTCCCAAAGCTGGCAATGGTGCCTGCAGGTAAAACCCTTGCACATCATTCCTGGTCCTGCCTTGCTCACTGGGCATCAAAGGTTCCTGTTGAAGGCTTACACACCTTGACACCTCGTTTGCAGCACACTGGCTGCTCCGTAGAGAAGAACTCTCTTGCTTTCTTATCCTTTGTAGCCTGGCCAAAGAGTATAATTGTAGTTCATGCTGCTCTTCATGCCTGAGCTTGATTTAAGCTGTTATTATTTATGGCTTTGCTCCATTTCGTTGAAACACTGGTGGCAAGCTTTGGTGATGTGGTAGTTACTTCTAGGCTCTAGTGTTTCCAGAAATAATTTCAGGGAATTCAAAGGAGGCATAAACAGGTAAACATGGCAACTATATTATTGCAAATAAAGATGCTGTAAAAGGCCTATTGTATGTTTTATGCCTTCAGTATTGATAGTCCTTACCAGCGAGGTGTGTTTTAGCCCACAAGATTTACTACTTCTTTTGGATATAAATAGTTGCTGTGCTGCTTTCTGCTAATATTTATATATTTGCTTATTGAAGCAAGACATTTATCAGATAAAGATGTAAGCACCTGACCTGATTCTGTTGTGATTAAAATAAAAATAAGCCTAAGTGGTGCATTGTTTAATAACAGAGAAAAATTCTGAAGTAATTGAATAGACTAAGAATGTATTCAGAGGGAAATTAATACTTTCAAGGGAAAAAGAATCTCTTAAATCTAAATCTCCTGAAGCTAGGGATTATTTTAGATATAACCTATAAGTTAGACCTGTAAAACTACTTTCCTGGAAGCTGTTATCACCTGGAATAGAGGAGAATTCAGAAGAGGCTGGACTCTGCACACAATGGCAATTTTCAATTTTATTTTGTTAGGCATCATTAGAGTGACTTCTGATTAAAAATTAAATATCTTCTTGTCAGCCTCAGAAGCACACGTCTGTGATATTTAAAGTTATGTTCACGGCTCTTCTACTTAAAGGGCAAAAAAAGATGGAACAATGTGGTTGTGGGGTGAAGAAATGGCAGGGAAAGGAATAGACCACATTGGCCATAGTCCCCAGCTCCAGCTCCCAGATGTGTGACCTCCCCGACCTCTGTGATCAAAGATGAGCATTTGTGAACTATAAACATGCCAAGCTGTGCTTTCATTGCAGCCCCTGGATCAGGGTGGATGTCAGATTTTCCTTGCATAAAGCTCTGCAAATGTCACAGATCGAGACAGTAGATGTCTTCTTGCACCCAGCCAGTCGAATCTGTCAGTCTGGAACCTGCAAGCTTATTTTTTTCAGTGTTTAACTCTGAAATTTTCAAGGGCTTGAAGAGAATTTCTGTTCAAAAAAGCTTCGTGAAAATAAATATTCTAATATCTTATTAGCAAGAACGGTTTGTCTTTAAATTTACATTAGAAAGTCAGCAACCAGCTCACACTGATCAGTAACCTGTTTTCCTGCAAAGCTGTGCTGAATTGTGCTTTAAATTATCCCCCCCCTAAAAATGGTGTGTACCTTTTTTTTATCAGTTGAAAAACCTTTGCAAGCCTCATAAGGGTCCTTGAAGCAGTTACCTTTGAACAATTACAGCAGGTTCTTATAAATTTTCCATATTGTTTTTATTGCCTCTCTGAAGTGATCTGGGATTTTATATCACTACTTTTTCATAGGGCCTGGTTCTCTTGACAGATGCTTGCTTACATCTCCCAGAGCTCTAATGAGAGGCAGGCGTATGTCTGGTTTGGAGACTGCACCTCCTTATGCTCATACTGCATTTATTCTTTTTTTTTTTTTTTTTTTCTCCCCTCTCAAACATTCCGTGAAGTTAAGGAGGAGAACTAGGACAGCCTCATTCCATTCCTAGCTGTCCCATTCCTGCTCTCCTATTTTGATATCTCCAGTGAATTGTAAATTAGTGAGAATAGTTTCTACTTACTCTTTTAAAAGCTAAAAATGTATTTTTCTAACACTTTACGAAACTGAAATAATGCTAATAAGCTGATAGTGCACTTAAGGGATTAAATGTCCAATTCCTCTCTAATAGTCAAGAGTGGAAGGCTACTATTTTTACAGTTTTCCATATACCTGCTACTTTCGTTGCTGTTCTATTCCCATCCAAGCATTATGCAGCCATCTAGGACATGTAATTTTATGAAGGGTAGGAGGTGGTTCCCAGCAGCTTTTTGTGCCCTGTAGACAAATGGTTACGGTGTCTGCAAAGCAACACATCCAAATGACTTTTAAACATACCCAGGGTTAGTGACACAGCCACATCCCTGGGCAGCTCATTTCAATGCCTGACCACTCTGTCTCTGAGAGAATGTTTCCTAATGTCCTGTCTAAATATACCCAATTGTAGCTTGAGGCCATTCCCTCTTGTTTTATCACTATTTACCTGTGAGAAGAGACCAGCAGCAGCCTCTCCACAATGTCCTTTTGTGTAGCTGTAGACAGCAGTGATGTCTCCCCTCAGCCTCCTCTTCTTCAAACTAACCATCCCCAGCTCTCTCAGTTGCTCTTCATAAGATTTATTTTTCAAGCCCTTCCTCAGCTTTGTTGCCTTCCTCTGCACTCACTCCAGCACCTCCACATCCTTCTTCTAATGAATTGCCCAAAATTGGACACAATACTCAAGGTGTGGCTTCACCAGAGTCAAGAGCAAGGAGACAAGTTGGTATAGTATTTTGGTTGTAACTGGTGCCTCTACAGAGGCAAATAATACTACAGAACAAAATCCCTGCCTACGAGAGCTGGAAAAAATGTTGTAATAGAGTTGATTAACCTAGGGGAAGTCCAGTGGTTGTGTGGGCAGCTTGTGGTTAAGCTCCATTTGATAGGCAGTTCTCAAGAGACCTGGCTTTGTCATTTAACCCTACCTTTATCTCTCTTCTGACTGCTTCTGATATTATAGTAGTTGCAAGCTATCTAATTAGCTAATGCTTGTACACTGTGCTCAGATCCTTAGATAAAAGACCGCCTACATGCATCCATAAAGTGCCAAGAAATGTGGTTTGTAAACTTCTGTGGAGCAGGGCATCTGAGATTAGCGTAGCTTGTGATGAGGGGGCGACCTCCAGTTTTGGGGGGTTTATATGTTAGCTTATTAAAAAGAGTAAACAACTGCTAATTAATGTGGGCTGTTCATTTTTCTCTTTGTTTTTGTGATTTGAGTTGCAGAGACTGTCAAGAACTTCTTCTGAGTTAGGTCTATTTAAAGGATAATACGTAGTAAGCTATTACAGGTTGGCTTTGAGTACCAAATCAAAACCAGTAAGCTGAAATCATCACTTAATTTTCACTTCTGTGTTTCTGAGTTCAAATCCTGTCTCAGCACAAAAGGAAGCAGTCTTTTGCTGCTCAGCTTTGTGGAGGTCATGCGTTCATTCTTGGTGGTTGGAGCTGTCTGCTCTGAAGACTTGACTCAGCCCTGTTGAGAATCTTGGCTGCTTGGCTGTAATGTTCACTTCTGTTAATGCAAAAAATCATTAAGAAACTGGATGGAAAAGCCAGAGCTTCTGTGGTACTGAAATTCCCTAATCCTGTTTTGAGGACTTTGATGATGAATATGCTTCAGAGTGGTGATGGGTAAGGGAGTGGATTTCACCCCAGGTAAATTAAAGTCTCATCAGAATTGATTGCACTAAGCTTGTCCTCATGCAACTCTCTGCTGCTCATTGCTCTTCATCCTGCAGTGGGGAGAGGAAAAGATAACACAATTTCCAAAGCTTTTCTTGGGCAATTCCCCATCACCCAGCTATGTTCACAACATATTTGACATTGACATGCTAAACAAATTTGATCATCTTACAAAAGCTGCCAGGGGTGTCATGAAGGACTGGCAGTTCCATAAATTTAATAACTTGCAGAATAAGAGAGAAAATTGACCATGTCAGTAACAGTTGCAACCAGAAAATACCAGGCAAATATTCTGGACTAATAGAGCTATCAGAAAGCTCAGCTTTCACTATTGGTTTGTGCCTGGGTTTGCATTGATTTGGGAAGTGCATCTAACCTGGAATCCTTTACCTGTTTACATGGCTATGGAGTATAATGTTCAGTCAGTAGTACCTTACCTAGGCATGGAGTGGAGTGGTCTTGCTTTACTGTCATTTTGTTTGCTCTTTGACCTTTGCTTGTAAAGTCCAACAAACAGGAGGTGTTTCCTGCTGTAAGTGGACGGACTCAGGACTCAAATATACAGACCAGCCACTTGATAGGTTAGATGTCATGGTGTACAACAGAATGTGAGAGGAAATCAGCTGGCTTGCCTTCTGTTCCTTTTAGGCAGCGTGTGACCTCAGATAAGACATTCAACCTTCTTGAGCTGCCTGCTCTCTACAAAACACTGCTAGCATGGCTTGGGTGATAAACTGTTCCTATCTGCAAGTGCTACACCTTTGATAATCCTCCATAAATAATGTTAATATGGATGATATTTGAGTTAGAACCTTAGCAACGGAAAGTCACCATCAGCACCAAGGACTGCCTGTGCTCCATTCCCTCTCCTTTTTATTTATATGCATTGGATTTATCAAGCACTTCAGGTAAGACAGAAATGCTGAAATGCACAAATGCCTCTTAATATACCCTGCAATTCTCTGCTTGCATTGCTGCTTTCTGCTGAATAGAAAAAAAATGAGATGTCTGTGTACATTTTATACGAACTATGTGGTCTTGATTTTCCCTTGTTCAATGCTGTTTATATGATCACAGCATTTTGTGAGAATGTGTCAATCTTAGAGCAGGGTAATGGACATTCCATTACTTTAATCTCTGCAGACATTGCTGAAAACATGAAGTGGAAAATCAGATTCATTACCTAAAATCTTGGAAGGGAACAGAACATTAACCTGGCTTGTAAAATTTTGTTGTTCATTGTCTCCACCATTTAATTAATTATATTTCTGCTTCAGAGCCAGAAGAACAGCAGCATGTGTGCCTTCAGACAGTGATAGGTACCCATGGAATGTAGAGTTTATGCAAAATATTTTTTCCTGCCAAAACATTTAAAGAATGCAATCTTTTAATACTTTGCAGTTCATAGGGCATGCTTGCTGATGCTAACTATTCTACAGAAAGTACCCCATATACCATATAGACACATGCTATAAACATCAGCTCCAGATGCTTAACAGTAGATAGGAATCATCAGGCTAGGTATTTATTGAGGAATCTGATATTAATAGTGAAAAGAGAAGGCAGGTGGGAGGGTGGAGGATAACATTTCCATATTTTACTGGAACCAATGAAAAGAGAGCAAAACTCTTTTTCTGTATTTCATTAAAGCTAGGAGTTTTTAAACTTTTAGGAGTGAATTTTCCAGGGTTTTTTTTGCTCAGTAGCCAATTAAGTTGATGTCTATGCTGATGAACAATTTAGAAGACAAGTACTCTTTTCTTTTTTTGGTGATAGGTACGTCAGTGTTAGATGGCTTTCTCTTTTAGCTGCCATGAATATGACAGTCTGGTGTTTCTTCACTAAACCTTTCTTTCTATTTTTCTTTCCCCCTGGGTTCCAAGCAGTTCCAAAACCTGTGTCTTCTGTTTACATTGGAGCAAAGGATTTTTTTTCCACTCTAGCCCACGCTGTCACTGCTCAGTACATTATTATCCAGGTTTAAAGACCCTGAAAACTGAACTCTTGTATCAAGTCAGGAGTACCTGGCAATAACTTGCTGCGGTAGGACAAATCTGCACAGATGTGCTGAATTCTGACATTACTCCTGCACTGCTGTAGCACATGATACAAGTTCTTTGAGTTGGGCTGTTTGTGGCATAGCTGTGTGCCCAGAGGTGCTGACACATTTTGGTTCTGAGCTAGGAACACACCATAAGATAATGTGGGTCTGTTCAGCACATGCAGCAGATACTCTGGGCTTTTTCCTTTGGTTATTACTCAAATGAAGTTCCTACCTCATGTTATTCAACAAACTGAACTGTTAGTTCACTGACTTGGAAGAAATTACTCCAGGTAAGTTTATTTCATGTGTTAACTGTTTCTCATTGAAAACCAAAGCTGGAAAGGTCTCGCTTTGATTTCTTCCTAACTTTTGTGGAGAAAAATGCAGAGGTAGTATCTCCAGGGACTATGGATCACTGTGTAAGTGACGAGCTAAAATAAGAGCCAGTGATATGTATTGCAGTTCTAAGTGGTTTGGTGCTGTATTAGACTGTTTGTTACAAAACATTCCTGTTCTATAGCATTTCAGAGACTCCCAGTTCTCTCTCTGCCTTGATTTTCAATTAGCCACCCTGTAAGTGTGAAACACAAAACCAGAAAGCACTTTTCCTTTGGAACTGTTGACACCGTGAGTTTCAAATCAAAATAGAATCAATGGAAGCTAAACTGTTTGCTTGGACACTTTTTAACCAGGCAGATCCATTGCACTGTGGTTTTCAAGAGAAAAAAAGCTTCTTGAGTGTCACAACTACCTCACTGGAAACTCTTTTTTCCCAGGTTGTTCAGTTTTAGGCTTTGCTGGGGCGAAAATGGAAGAACATAAATTTTTACTGAGCATAAGACAACCACATTGCTTGTCCAGGGCTTTGCATGAAAGATGTTCAAAAGTAAAGGTAATCTCAGTGCCTGAGGCTCTTCTCTAGTCCTCATACTTATAATGCTTGTCACTTCTCTGCCCTAAAGCTCTTCACTAAGGCTGAATAAAAGGCTGCAACACAGCTCTGAGGTCAAGCACTGAAACTGCCTATAGGAACGTGAAGAAATTGAGGCAAAGAACTGCCTGAAACAGTTAGCACTGCTGTTAACCTTCATAATTTCCTAAGGATCAACACAATGATTATTTTTATAGGGGAATTTGCTGCTGCAGGTGTGGGGTGTCAGGAAGATTGCAGCTTCCCATTACACAATGGAGTTTTGATCCCATTTTACAATGGAGTTTGGACCTGTTTGCAGAGGAAGCTCAGAAAGAATTTTCCCAAGAATTTCACTTGAAGGACAGACTCCAAAGTGGAGAACTTGGAAGGAAATAAAAAGAACTCTGCATCTCCTGAGTTTAGTGATCCCAGATCGTGGTGTTTTGAACAGTTGAGATTAGCAGTATTATAAAAAATGTCTGTGGTTTTCAAGTGCCTCTATTTCAGACCACCCCCTGTGAAATGCTTTACAGGAACATGTGCACTCATGCCATGATTTCAATTTTATTAGAAGAACAGCAATACCAGAGAAAAATCTCATTGCCCAAGGCATATTCCATATGTTACTTCTCAGTGCTTTTATTTTGCAGGCCTGCAAGAGACAAATGCACTTATTCCATTAATAAAGCCTGGGACTTAAAGTGCAGTTCTACCCAGGAAGGAATAGAAATGTGAGGTTCTAAGTTCATTTGCCATCAATAGCCTCTACATGAAATTTGTTCCGATTATGGATGAAGAGGTGGTGTTATTTTTCAGGCCGTGTGCCCGTGGGCCTCAGCCCTTGTCTGTGGAAGAAACCTTTTCATTTTTGTATGGAATCACAACAAAGGAGGCATGGAGCAGCTCACTGCTTCCTTCTGCCTCTGCAAGGTGACTTCATTTTTTACGAAGGTTCGCTTTATTTACTGCTGCCACAAAGCCTATCATTTAACATGAACAGAGAGGGGGCAAACCCTCATCATCAAAATATACTATGAATATTCAGCTAAGGGGATAAAAATGCAGTTTTTCTGCTTTTCTTCTCCCCATTCCTAAAAAGTTTTAACGCAACTGTAGAAATACAATTTTATTCTTTCAAACCCCACTCTCATCCGGTAATGATTTCATAACCTCCCAGTGCTGAACTCTCTGCCTTATAACTAAAAAGTAAATCTCCCCACTACCATTCACATGATGGATTTATTGCCTTTGTGAACCTCGCATTACCCTTGGTATTACTGCAGCTCAGCTCACAGTCCCTGTTTTTACCAGAAGCTTTAGACAAATGTCATTAGCCCATAGAGGATCCGGCATGCACTGGGAAAGATGTATTCATCCTGGGGCCTTAGGCTTTGTGAATAGCAGAGGTATAAATACAAAACACAAAAAATAGGTCATTGGTTTTCCAAATGCCACTCTTGCAAGCAGAGGCTGGGAAATTCCAACTAGAAGAGCTGCAGAAGGCGGCAAAAATAAGTATCTGCTTCCAAATAAATTCCCAAGTGCTGAAGAGTTTTTGAGGGTCAATATGGAAAGTTATTGCTTGGAGGGGAGAATAAGGAAGGGAAGCAGGTGGTGGGGTGATGTTTGTTTTCTGAATCAATTGCAGCAAAACCTTTTTATAAATCGCCAACATAATAGGATTAGGAGGGCAAAGGTTCTTAAAAATTAGTAAAATTGGATTGAGAGAGCAGGTTGGTAGTGAAAGACTAAATTAGATGACAACTAAAAGCATACTTTAGTAGCTGTATTTCAGCTGCCTGACGAAGAAGCCAATCCTGCAGCCATCCCGGGATGTCAGATGTATCTACCTGGGGCTAGGCTGGGTGTCCTACATTTTCATACCCAATATAAGTACCTAATCCAGTATTATTTTGAAGACACTTTTCAGATAATTTCCACTACTGCTTCCTAGTGAGAACAATTAAACAGTCAAAACGATCTTTCTCATTTTCTCTTGCCATTTTTTGTATGCTGAAAAGATGGCCTTAAAATGTCATAAAAAGGCAGAGAATAGTCTCCTAATATATGACAAGAAATGAAGTCAATGATGGGCCTTGTGGACAGACATAGTGCTGTTGGCTAGCTCAGTAGTACAACATCACAGTGCTGGATTCTTGCAAGGCTGGCACACATTCTGCGTGTTAAACGCACGACAGCTTTGCTCCATGTAATGCAACCATACTGGTAATATTTATTCAGCTTAGTGGTTCTCCATGCTGAAAATTAGCACCCACTTTTCCTCTCGGTGACAGAAGCAATGCTTCTGTGGGATTGTGAGAAATTTCCAGCTCTGTGTGCACAGAGATAATACCTGGACCTTAGGTAGTTTGATCTAAACAAACTCAGGGCTCTTCCAGTGATTTCTCGTCTGCATTTTTTCCTTCCTTTTTCCTTCGAACAAGCCCTTTTGGGTTATAAACTCTCTAATAATGCATTAGTAGGATAGCATAGCAGAGCTTCTAGCTTTTCTCTTGAGGCTGCTATTTCTGCTAATAATGATGATATGGTCCAATCTCCAGTTCTCTCTAGCTTACTGAATCACTTCTGTTTGCTCGCACTGACTTCATTGTGTTTACATTAAAATCAGCACTATGAGCATTAAAGCAGAGCATATAATGGATGCACATGAGCTAGCTTTGGTGCAGAAGTGTTACAATTGCATTTACGTGATATTTTCTGATGTAGTAGACATTGCAGAGAGCTAGTAAGGATTCTCAGCTTCAAGTTCACAGGGACACATGAAATGGAGCAGAAGAATGATAAATAAAGAAGAAGGTACCATAATTTTAAGACAGCTTGGGTACTGGAGGCCTGAGCTGATTATCATTCACAGCAAGGCAGAGTCAGAGCCGGCCCTGACTTTTATCTGAATAAAACTTCTGTCACTGAGAGAAGACTTAGTACTTGATGACCAGACTTGTCCCCTTTGAAGTCAGTAACATGAGCTGCATCAGACCTAAAGGACAGGAGATCGAGACCATCGATGTCTTGCTTGACTGAAATATGTGTGAAATTTTGTAGAAAAATCTGTGAGACTTAGTAATTTGTCTCTCCCCTGGGAGACTTCAAGTGTGAAAGTGTCTGCTGCTCACAAAAAAATAAATGTATAATTGGATGATCGGCTGATGAAATCAAAGTGAAATTGCCAGCAGCCTTCTTCCTGCCCTCTCTGTGTTTTTCTAGCATTAACATTCTAGCTTTGTCACCTCTGATCAGGAAAAGATAAATCCTTCCTTTTGTAAGGAGCAGAAACACATTCCCTCAGTACATAGAATAATGGCCTCTTCTGTATATTATTCATATTCCTCTCTTTGTACTTGTCATTTCTCTATAGCCTTGGTTGTTGTATACCTCATAACTCCTAGTGGTTTTATCTAACGCCTTTCAAATAAGGGATTGGATGGCTTAGGAGACAGGTGGAGGTTTGCTAAGGCATTAAATAGACTGCTGTACATAGTGTGCAAGAAACACCACCCTCTGTGGCTACTGAGCAACCCCATCACCTTGGTGGTAGATAGGCATGAGTGCTAAAAGATCCTTGCAATGACAGGCTTGTTGCTACTATCATAAGAGGACACCTGTAGACCAAGTTTTTCTCAGCGATTTCTAGACGTACTTTGCAGAATAACATGGAAGGAGAGTGAAGGATCTTCTCAAGCCCACACTGCTTTTGTTTTTTGTTTTTTTTTTCTTTCTTGACCCAAAAAGCAACATGCAGCAACTTTTCCAGTCCTGAGCATCTGAAATTTATGAAATAGGCACTCCTAAATTAAGGGAGAGCAGGAGGAGGATGTATAAATTATATATATTAAAGCTCTTTCTGTTCAGTGATGACTGCTTGTACTCAGGACATTTCCAAACTTATCTCCACAACTTAAGACTCTTGTTTCTAGAGATGACTTCAACTAGAAATTGTATGGGAGGCTGGAAAACTTAGGAGGGCACAGCCAAGGTTCTGTAGCAGCACTTCAAGTGTGATTGCAGAGGATGGGCTATGTGTGTGTGTGTGTTCACTTCTCCGTGCACGTGCTGCTTTACCCACCCATTCATTTCAAATGTATTACTCTCATACAGGTGGTGTTGGGAGTAGCTGCTTCAGCGTTTTCCTAAAGCAAATCCTTTGTTGCTGCTGAAGCCTATGCAACCCTAAATCAGGTGCTTGTGTTGTACCCTGTCATATGCTATTTAGGTCTAGTGCGTTTCTGCTGCATCAAGCTGAAACAGAATGATTTTCGTCCCTGCAGTTAGTAGCTGGCTGCAGTTGGATGAATTGAAATGACTCTTGGGGAGAGTCATTGAGGGGACAAAAAAAAAAAAAAAAAAAGACTCCCCAGGACATAGTATAGGGAATATGACTTATCCTTATTTGCAGTCCTCACAAAGAGAAGGAAGAAGCGCAGTGAGAGTTAACAAATGTATTGATCTATTTTATCTTGTGGGCATTTTTTCTTGGTTTAAGTATATCACGACCTTCATATCTGCATCCAGGAACAAGCTGTTGCCCTTGGCTTTCACTGACAGCTGGATTTCTTTTGATACATCCCAGAATCTTCCTGCTGATTCCTGCAATATGTCAAAGGAGCTCAGTGGTTTGTTGACCTCTCAAGACTTCATTCTTCATTATGGCTTCAAGAGTTCACATTTGTCCTCAACCTCAAAGGGAAAAAAAAAAAAAAAGGTTCCATGAAAGGTCCTGTTGAAATAGCTGACAGCCCAAGGGATCTGGCATGTCCAGCTGTGGTCCTTGGGATAATACCACTAAATGGACCTGGCAAGTTAAAGGTGTAGGAATTAACTGCACAGCAATAGATTTGGGGTTTTCTAGTGCACTGCTCACTCTGTCTCATCTCCAAGCAAAAAAATTCTCATCCTGTTGGAAATGTAAAAAAAGTGAAAAGTGTCAAGTCATACTTTTATGTGGCTTGCAGTTCTTATTCCCTTTCCTTCTTACTGGTAACTTTCTCTAGGAAAAGATAGGCTGTTATTAGTGTTAAAGATAGCCTTGATATCCCTCTGTGGGCAGTGGTCAGGGCTGGGTGAGATGCTCTGCAGCAGTAGTTGCTGGTACATTGGATACTTGAGCCTGGAGTAAGACAAACTGGACACAGGAAAAGGAAAACAACTTCCAGGTGGATTGCTGCTTGAGCTCTTGTACCTAGTCCTTTGTTTAACAGTCCCATAGCTGAACAGGCTCATTGCTCTTACAGTCCTGGGTGTCTGCAACAGGAAGTGGATACCACTTACCTAATGTGGAGAGACTTTAAGAGGCTCCCTTTGTTCTGTCAGCTTTCTGACAGTGTATCCCAAAGCCAGAAAAAGGATGTCCTGAAGAGGGGCAGGTAACTGATTAAGAGGGACAGCAGCCAAAGTCATGCGATAAAGACGTAGTTTGTCCAGTAAGGAATTGTGTAGGAGTTGAGAGAAGTTTTCCTTTTAACTTAGCAAATGCTTTTGGACATAAAAACTTCCCAGTCTAAGAAGGACTCTTCATTATCTCTGCTTTTTATCAGCTGGCAACCTTGGTGACTTGGCCACAAGTCCATACTTATTGAAATCAACTGTTATCATATTTCTTGGCATTACATTTCTTTTGGAGAACAAAATGAAATAAAATAAATACCTTTGCATTGTGATGAGACACAATGGCAAGCCAAGGTCAGACAAAAAAAGAAGCTAAAGACCTATGTCTGGATCCAGGATGCCCTTTAAATGCAGCTAAAGGACAGCAGGAATAGATGGGTTAGAATTAGAACTGTAACTCAATGGGGACTTGGTTGGTTTGTTCAAATTTTAAATGAGTGAGTAAGGTGAAAACAAATTTGAGAGAAGTGAAAAGGGAGTATTTTGAGAGGAGATGCAGAGGTATGGAAAGCCAAGAGAAAAAGTGGAGGGACAGAGATGGGAAATACAAAGCAGGGAGAAACAAGCAAAATTATTTTGTGTGAAATTCTCTGTGTGTGTATCTTTGGACTAGAGCATATAGGCACATGCAAGGTAAAACCCACCAGGCTTTGAAATATTTATTCAAGATTAGAAAACCATGGTGGTGTCTCTAATCAGTCATTTCTGGGCAGGTGGGAGGGAAAATATATTTTTTTTAATTACAAGAGAAACTGCAGGTGGCTGACAGTGGTTTTCTGTTACTTGGACTCCCTGAGCCACATCACATCCACAGTTTGTTAGTGTTGCTTTCCCACTCTCAAGCCACAGGAGTTTCCATCATGTGCCCAGCTGCTGACAGTGCCCACTGGCTCTGGCAGGCCAGGTGGTGACCCCATGGAAAACCATGTGTGTTTTAGGCATCTGTTCCAAGGCCTTTAAGGTCAGCAGGCATATTTTTTGCTGACCTAACTGAAGTCTCAGGGGCTTCAGATCTGTCCCTAAACACATAGACTACCAGCACCTGCCTTAGGGCATAGGGATTTGTGCTATTGCTGGACAAACTTAAAGCATGAAAGACCCCCATTTGGAGGCTCTAGCACAGATTGCTGACAGTGTTTACTAGACTAAGACTCAATTCAAAGGTAAAAGCTTGAAGTTCTGTCTGCTCTATCCCACAGACCATCTTTGTAACGTTTCTATCACACTTTTGCTTGTAGATTACAGCACAAGGTGTGCTTGTTCTGAAACAAAATTTAGAATAGCAGCAGTTAGTGTGCATCACAGTGGCTACCTACAAGTCTGAGGGTTATGCTGAGCAAATCAAGAACCATTACCAAATACTGGAGGGATATAGAGGAAACATGTTGCCATAATTCTTGTTTTAGTCTGTGGTTGTCTTTCTCCTATCTCAATTGCAGTTATGGCACTCACCTATGCCAAAAGGTTGCCCTGGTCTGCTCTGCTCCGCTCCAAGGAGAGCAGGAGAGGAGACAGGGCTAAAGGGACATGTTGAAGCACCTGCAGTCAGCAAACTGCTGTCTGGAGGACTTCTTCTTGGGACAATGGTAAAATGTCTGTCCCTGAATCTACTTAAGTTAGACTAATAGAGACAGTGCTGCATCCTGGGAATGCACCCCCTGATAATCAACCTTTCTGTTCAGCTCTCGTACAAATAGCTAATATAATCTATACAATTTGAAACAATTACTTGGCCAACTGGCTCCTCTTTCTTGGTGTTTTAAGGACACTTGTGCCTTCCTCTCTCTAGCAGTAGGTCTTGGCAATATTACATTTCTAAAGGAGAAGGAAACACAACCTTTGTAGCCACATGGCTTATGGCAAAAATGTATTTGTAACAGCTGCTGAAGGGGGAGTGTGGATGGGATTAAAAACACAAAGGGACTGCATGGGAAGATTACTTCAGGAAGTCACTTGGGGTCTAAGTAATAATCCTAATAACCACTGCAAGCAGTAAGTATTTTCCTTGGCACCGCTGCTGCTCTGCCAGCTGGAGGAATGTCACAAATATGCAGCTTAGAGATTTCTTTTTGTAATAATAGAAACTGCATGTAGTAGAGAATATAATCTCAAAGCATTTACTTATCTAAAAAGTGTCTCTGGTCCTGAAAAATAGATCCATGGAGGCAGTGAGCTTGTATTTAGCATGGGCAACTAAATCTGCACTCAGGTAGGTTTTTTGTTTACTCAACACCCATCTCTGGCTCTCTCTTCTGACTCTCTCTTTCAAGAATGTGTTGGTGCAAGACAGGTGATTATCCCAACTCAGTCATCAGCAGACAGCAGAGCTGACAGCCTGGTGTCCTTGTAGAAGCAATTTGTAAATGGGTGTTCACTCAAATACTGATCCTGTAGCAAAGACTTTCAAGAGTTTTACCTAGATGTGATTATGCATCAACTTATTTCCTTGCAGAATCCATGAGATGGATCTTTGACTTGTACTTATTGGTTATTTTGAGTTTCCCATTAGAAAAGAGCTTTTCTACTAATTCACTCTTTAAAGAAGTGGCCCCATAAACAATTAGCCAAGGCAGAAGGCAAGGAGAGCTTCTGTAGCTGTTGCAAGAGTTCTCTTCCATTTTGAGCTTGCTTCAAGTTTAAATATTCATCCTGAGCAGTGGATTTGAGAACCCCCTCAGTAACATCTGGGCTGAAATGTGATTGTTTCTCTGAAAGCAGGATGAGCTGGAGTTAAGTGCAGTAGCAGCTCTGTAACAGCTTCTGTGAACATCAGGAGTTTACAGTGTTTATCTTTGCTGGAGGCAGAATGTTAGCAGGTTGTAAATTCAGATTGGGTTTCCTCTCTGCTTGGAAGACAAACGCAGATTCTCTATGTTGTGTAGTTCCCTCCTGCTTTTAGTACCATTTTTTTTTTATTCTTTTATCCTCCTGCCTTTCTCGTAATTCCTTAACTAGTGCTATTAATATTCAGTGCTAGAGAGAACAGTTTTGCCATGAGGTATATTAGGAGGTTAAATGTCTGTCTCTGTAGCTTAAGTAGTGGTATCCAAGCTTAAAAAAAAAAAAAAAAAGCATCTATTTTTGCTTTTCTTTTTAAGACTAAATCATAGAATCATGGAATGGTTTAGGTTAGAAGCGACCTCAAAGCTCATCCAGTTCCAACCCCGCTGTGCCATAGGCAGGAACACCTCCCACTAGAACAGGTCGCTCAAGGCTGTATCCAATCTGGCCTTGAACACCTCCAGGCAGGGAGCAGCCACAACCTCCCTGGGCAACCTGTGCCAGTGTCTCACCACCCTCACTGGAAAGAGCTTCCTCCTAACATCCAGTTTAAATCTCCCATCTGCCAGTTTAAACCCATTCCTCCTCATCCTGTCATTACAAGACCTTGTCAATAGTCCCACCCCAGCCCTCCTGTAGTCCCTTTCAGATACTGGAAGGCTACTATGAGGTCTCCTTGAGGCCTTCTCCAGGCTGCAGAGCCCCAACTCTCTCAGCCTGTCCTCATAGCAGAGCTGCTGCAGCCCCCTCAGCATCTTTGTGGCCTCCTCTGGACTGCCAGAAACAGTTCTGTGTCCTGCTTGTGTTGGGGGCTCCAGAACTACACACAGTACTCCAGGTGGGGTGTGAGGAGAGCAGAGCAAAGGGGCAGAATCCCCTCCCTTGCCCTGCTGCCCACAGCTGCTCTTGTTGCAGCCCAGCACACAGTTGCTGTCTGGGTCGCACTCACACTGCAGCCTCATCTTGAGCTTTGCATCAACCCAGACACCCAGATCCTTTTCCTCAGGGCTGCTCTCAGCCATTCATCACCCAGCTTGGAGTTGTGCTTGGGATTGCACCCACCCAGGTGCAGGACCTTACACTTGGCCTTGTTGAATGTCATGAGGTTGGCCTGGGCACACCACTCCAGCCTATCCAGGTCCCCCTAATAATAGGATACCAATAATCCTCATAATGGGATACCAAACACCTCAAGAGGACTGATAATGCTAAGAAAGAGTTAACCACAATAATCAGTTCAAATGAAGGAATTCTGCGCCTGGAACATCCCAAAGCACATTGAATATCTTTTTTAGGAAGGAAAAAAAAATTACAGCTGACAGCATCCACCTCGTGCCTTGCAGCTGAGCTCTTCAGAGCTTCCTAAGGGATATGAAGCACCTATTGCCATTGAAATGAGAGTGCTGATTTTCCTAGTGTCTCCGGGAATTTTAGTTACTTTAGAAACACTACAAAAGAATTGCTCCTGAGCAGTTTTGAATCCCAGGATTCCTCACCGGCAGTGGAAGGAATTTATATAATTTGGATGGCCAGTGAAATCATCAAAATATGCACTTTTGGGGATGCTGAATTTAGTCCAATGCAGCTGACAGAGGAGATTTCGGAAATAGTGAGATCTGTTTCAGCAGCTTGCAGAATTACACCTATATTCCAGAAGCTGAAGTATTCAGGTTTGGAGACCCTTAGAGATTTGATCATTGCATTTTCATAGTAAAATACTTTGTTTGTCTGTTCGTTTTGGCATTTTTTCCCCCTTTTTTCTCCTGTGGAAGCTATTTCAAACAGACTGTCATTCAAAGAAGTGAAAGCAGGAGGGGAAGGAGCTGAAAAGGACTAAATACCTAGAGATTAGCTCTTTTGACATTTTAAAGGATGTTTACCCTCTCTTTTACAAAAGCTGTTTCCTGAAGGCCTTTTCTTGGATGCTCCATGAGAAAGCAAATGCCTGAAGGAGGAGGATGCTCTGAGAAGCAAGATCTTTGCTTTTAGAACGATTAGCCCATGTTGCATATCTAGAAATCAAAACCACAATTCTTACATGGATGCCCCTTCAGACAGGCCTTCTTAATGGGAATCAAATCTGCAACACCACTATTAGCAGTAATTTATCACCTAATAAATTTAGTACCCAAATTCCCTGGCTGAGATGGGACTTCCTTTTTGCTCTTTACCTGTGCATATGGCTTGTAAATGAAAACCTCCCTAGCAAAGAAGTGGCCACTTGAAGCACAGGTGGAAATCTCTTTGCTAGGGCAGGATGGAAGCAAACAGGGCTCTTGTGGCTTGTGTGGAGTCGTGCAGGAAGCTTGGAGCTGATACCTGATCCCCCATATTCCCTCAGCAGAGCCATAGCCACTTAATCACACTTACTCAGTCTGTGTATTTTGCAGACTAAAGGAGCACATTTGAAAGGTCGACGTGCCTAACCAGGTCATGTTCTGTTCTGCTTTTGGCTTCTCAACTAAGGCCAGCAACACAGCCATTAATGAATATTGTTTTGCCAGGCAGATGCCTGTCCTGTTCATTCAGGGCTGTGGTGAGATCCAGCAACTCATTTCACATAGAGAGATGAAAGGAAAAAGGTTTGCTTAATAAAATAAATCTTACTTAATTGCTGTGGTTAGTCTCCTGCCTGGGTTTTATGGGTTCCTGCAGCTGGCTTTAATCTCCTGATTTACTCTAGGAACAAAGAAGGAAAGGAGTGAACTTAAATCATGACAGGAAGAAGTTGAAATTTTTTTGGCAGAACTTGGGAAGGTTAGAGACTTACTGTAAAGCACAGCCCAGAAACAGGCCACCGGGGTTTCAGGAGACACAGCAAAATGATTTCTTACAACGCGACCTTTACAGTCACTAATGCCACAGGCTTCTACCGGGCTGGACAGCAAATGGAGGATTAGCAGAGTTGCAGGCAACATCGAGGCTCCAGGGAAGACTGACCAAAAGGGGTCACTATTTGTTAAGTTGAAACACCAACTTAGCAAATACAAACAGAGCAGGATTTACTCCTGGATTCAGCACCAGCATCCCTCCCTTGCGCAGCACGGTGAGGTGCGGTGTGGCCATGCTCAGCTCCTGTGCCCCGGCTGCTGCCTTGTAGCTAAGCCGGGACCCCCACTTAGACTCAGCCTGCATCTGGCTCGAATGTTTACTTTGCTAATGCTTCCTAGGAGAAGGCTTCTAGCACAGCAGCTTGAACAGAGGTGAGCTGAAGAGCCTGTCCGTGCAAAGCAGAGGTCATTGATCTCAAACCATTTTGCTCTCAGGTCAAGTACAGCAAGCCAAGAATAGTGCAGCAGTTGTGAGGAGCACAGGAGATGCAGAGCTAAGTATAACCCTCTGAAAACAAGGAGGAACCAGAAGGTTTAGTGTCTGGAAAACTGTTTCAGATACTACAAAACTCACTGATTATAGGAATTTAGTACTGATTTGGCTTTTTATTCTTTAGTGCAGTCTTATGTACTTAAGTGCAGGTTGACAATGCTATAACCCACGTAAGGGGTACCTGCTGGTGCTGAGGGCATTGCCCTGATCCCTTCTCCGCTCCTCACTATATGCTTCTGCAATCTCTTGGCACTGATATTGCTGCTTATCTCATCTTCTAAGTGAACAGGAAGCTAAATCCTGCACTGCTGAGCACTGCCATCTTGGCTCGCCAGTGAGTCAGCCAGGCATTCGTGCCAGCCAAAAGGGAATTGGGGCCCTCTACAGCCAGGCACTCCTAATCAGCTTCATGTGTTGTTACCTTACCTGTAATTTCAGATTCAGGAACAGGTTGTTCAGGGATGTGGTTGGGGCCCTATTGCTGGAGATATTCAAGGTGAGGCTTGCCAGGACTTTGGGGAGCCTAATCTAGTTGAGGATGCCCCAGTTTACGGCAGAGGGGGTTGGACTAGATCACCTTCAGAGGTCTGTTCTGACCCATGCAATTCTATAACTCTTCCTTTTGTGGTATGACAGTATACCCAGGCAAAGCATGGATCTGTGCTTTGTGATGACTTTCTCTGCAGTGAGAGAGGTGATGCTCTCTGGGATTAGCACACATCAGCAAAATAATGCAGCATGTGAGGAACTACATGGACTACTCAGTGGTCCACCCTCTCTATACCACTGCTGCAGGTGGCAGACCCCTTACATAGCTGTAGCAGTTAATCAAGATTGAGATTTAAATATGAAATTATAATTTGAGATCCTGAAGTCTGAAGTCACATCTTCAGCTCTGGCTTTTGCTGATTCTATTCAATTGCCTTTCAGTTCCTGTTTTGTCAGCTGTGTAGTATTACATCTAAGTATTGAGACTTCTCGGACTTTGAAGACAGTAAAATGGAACAGCTAGAGTTTGTGTTGTAGTTGATCAAGATGTAATGCATTAATTAGAAACATAATTTCTAAGTTTGACATTTTAGGAAGACATGGTGCCAAATAGAAGTCTTTATATACAAGTAAAAGGTTCAATCTGGAGATGAAATATTTGCTTGGAAACTGCAGGCTAATACCAATGCGTTTGCTGGGAGATTGTGTAAGAGAATGTTTTTAGTTGATTTTGACAAAAAATTAGGTAGTGATTTCTAGATAAGCAACTGAGAATTTTTCCTGTAGTATCTTTGAGATGTTGCTTGTTCTGCATGCCAGCAAAGTGTTTTAATTCTCCATTTGAGAGATTTAAAGAGAGTTATTTTGAGACAAAGCTGAGGCAGAGATTTCTTGTCCTGTGAGTTAACCTTAGAAGTTCAAGCAAGAAAAATCTTGCACTGGTCTGGTTCCCATGTGTTCACAGAGCTTTAGAACCCCATTCAGATGGATTCCTGCAAGCTGACCTCTGGTATTCTGTGCTATTCTTAATGATGGTCTTTCTTTCATCTTCCCTTTGCAAGATATTCTTTTGTCAGAAGATCGAAAACTGTGCTTAAGTTTCAACACACAGACAATCAAACTCAACTAAATGAGCTGCTGTCCTTAGGTTCTGTGCATATGTAAGTGACTGTATTTAGATCCAGAAAGAAGAAGGTGTGACTTCTGTTACTGGGTCCTTGATTTAGTTACTGCTACTATGAAGGGCATATTTCTGGGGTGACAGAGGTAATTCAGTGCCACTCATGGAAGATACCATTACTGTATAGGATAATGTTGGAGAGGAAGATTTTAACTCTGCTTTGAGAATGGAAGTCCCAGCTGACAAGTCATGGCTGATGGATATGTTCAGGTTGCAGAGCCATGCAGAAAAGCCTCAGTGTGAGGACACTTATCTACGTGTAAATAAGCAGATACAGCAAACAGGAGAATTTATCAGTTGGAGAACCACATGAAGGAAATGCGGAGTACTTCAGCTGTTTGTCATCTCCATTTATTGTCACTGTACCTGCCTCCTGCCTCCCTTAAGTAACTGTGGTAAATGCAGATATACTGCATAGATCAGGTGGGTAAATACAGGAGACTGACAAACACTTTGGCTGCCAGGTCCTCACTCTGAGGGTTTTTTGAGGTAGTGTAACTTAGAAATGTTTATGTACAAAGTTGGCGCTATTGATTTAAAAATTAATATTTAATCACAAGCATCCAACAAGGTCAATGAATCTTTGGTAGAGAATTAAATAGACTTTTGCTTGCCAGCACTCAAACACTAAGTAAATAAAAATTTAAGTGAAAACGTTGTAGTGTATGCGTGCAGACTGGCTTTAAAAATGTATGGGGCTCAGTTCTGATTCATCCGTTGACCTTGTTATATAAAACTCAATGCCCTTTTTAGAGGGAGAGTTGCAAATTGTGCTCCTGCATATTTATTTAGGAAGGTCAATCTTCTGGGTGTTCATACCCTAATTCCAGTGCTAAGTGCAATCACAACATTGATTTTTCTCACTAAACATAACCTACTTTACCCTGGTATGGAATTTTTTTTTTTTTTAATGGGCTTTATATAATGGCATATGTGAAAACCACTCAACTTAATGCCCCATACTGTAGTTAATTAACAAAATGGCATTGTAGCCATGGTCTTCCATCCTCTGGCAGTGTATTTTACCACTAACCTTGGCCATACGAAATGTCCGTCCTAATTAACAGGAGTCCAGGTATTGACTGTGTCAAGCTGGGTGGTGGAAAGAGCAATTTGCAGCTGCTGACAAAGTTGTAATTCTCTTGAAAATCTGAACATGAGGGAACTCATTTTGGCCAATATTGTGCCAACTAATGTGAGTGCAGCTCAAGGAACAGCTGAACAAAGTATCGAAATGATTAGTTTTTACTTCTCTTTAGTTGCTTGTTAACAATATCCTGAAAACAGGTCCTAGAATACACACGACCAAAAACTTCCTGGTGCATTTATACAGATACCAAGTCTGATGCCAGTGTTTCCTTATTAATGAGGTGTTTATTTATTGATCATTTATTTGAACTGTAATATGCTGGAAAACTTAGTGGGGATTAGAGCTTTAATGAGTCTTCAGTAATGGATTTGATTCTCCCTTTACTTTTACCGCTTTCATTTCTGAGTAATTCAGCAGAAGACATTAGAGACTCGTCAGGTTTGTGCTAGTTTTACTAGAGGAAGAGAGCAATCTGTGAAGCTCCATCATGTTTCGAGTTACAAATGTGAGAATTAAGCAGGGTTTCTATCCTAAGGAAAAAAAAATGCTTCCTTTTCAAAAGTGTACCTTGTGTTTTGTCTCACTATTGAAAAACAACAACAAGAAGACAAATGCACTCTCAGTCATTCCTGACAACATTTTAAAAACGTTTTAGTGTCTAAAGATGCAAAAAGTATTTTTTTTTTCCCTCAAGGAGTTTAGTTGCTTGCTGAGCCTTAAATGTCAAGAAGATACTGTCATCTCATTAGGTGATGATTTCTGTTCAGTAACTAACGTTTTGTGTTGCATAACTACTTAAAACAAAAATAGTTCTTCGCCGTGCTTTAGCTTCTATGGCTGTGGTGAAGCCAATTCCTGCTCAATAGGGGCCGTGATGGCTGTAATCTGATGGTGCCAAGTTAAGCAGCCCTTTGCCTTCTCCATCTGATGCTGGTGCCAGGCTCCTCACAGAGCCATAATAGTTAGAGCTGGCATCCCACTCCCCACATGCTTATCATCTTGTGTGAGTCTGGTGGAATTTTGTCCCTCCTTGTCTTCTGAGCAGAAGAGCTATACCAATATCTACAGTTCTCACACCTGATATTTTGTAATAGAAGTGAAGATTAGCTGTTAAACGTTCTGAACCCAAATAGCATCTTTGCTGGGAGTCCTTTATGCAAATGTTCCTTAATTAAGCAAGTGCTCTTTAATTAACCCTCCATACAGTTATTGCTGCTAATAGCATCACTAGATAAACACAGTTAAGTTTTCCAGAGGCCATAACAGTGGCAGAAATTTGCATCCTGTAAGAACATCTCTGAGTTACAAAGTCTTGTCTTAATCAACAGCTATATTCTCCCCAGGCTGGAGAGCTCAAACAGAAATTTCCTTGGGAATCTGTCACAGAGAGGGATTTGTCAGGCAGAAAAGCAACAACCTTTCTACTGATAGCTAGAAGAATATAATATGAAATAAAAATATGTTATTTAAAAACCTCCAGGGAAGTATTGCTCTGTTCAAAGATGAAGCACAAGTTTGTCTTGGTAGGGATGGACAGAGCCTTCCTGAGTCTTTTGTGTTCGGACAAATTTATCTTTGGGAGAGAATATTGGCAAAATAGAAGAAAGAATCCTGAGTGCAGGATTTCCTACATTTAATCATTCCTAATCATAACTCCAGCCTGCTCTGTTGGCAGAACATAAAAAGGCACACAGCTGCTTCTGTCCAAAAGGAGGTCTGTCTTGAAGGTCTTTTCCAACCTGACGGATTCCGTGCTTCTAAGTGATATATTGCCTTAGATCTGCCTTCCTGACACTGCTCTCTTATTTACTAATTAATTGGAGTCGTATCTAATAGTTGGCTTAAAGGTGATGCGTTAAGATTTCCATGCTACGTTTGGAAGATCGCAGTCCCAAATGACTCTCTTGTAAACTTCTTACAATTGCTATTTCCAACAGGGCAAAGGTGAAGAAAGGTGTGAACATTCTCAGTGCAAAGACAAGTGACCCCCGGCAGTGGGATGTGAAACAAGAGGTGGGGAACGGTGGAAAGCACTCAACCACAACAGTTATTTGTCAGAGGATAGCGCCAAGTTCAAGGAACAGGTATGAAACCTCATATTCTCAGCACATTAAACTCATTTATATCCATGATACCATTCATTGGTTGAAAGACTTAGGGCTCATATTACCACTACTCAAAGCTATTAAACTTGTAGCCTGGAAATCTGGAGATACTTATGTTAACTATGGTACCATCTGCTGATCTATAACAGGGTATCTCCGTTTCCAGGTAATAAAATTCATCAGTTTAAATTTAAAAAATTAATTGATTAGGCCTACGTGGGGAGGGAGGGCAGGAGGTGTCATTTTGGCATGAATATGAATATCCTTAATTTTAAAGGTTTTTACTGGATGTAATTTTTTGGCTTGATAGTTTTGACCTTGTTTCTCTGCACATATCACAGCCTCTGCGGCTGGTTCATCGAGCAAGCTATAAATTCCTCCACAACTTCCAGGCACCAGCACAGGATAATTCAAACCTTGCAGCACTTAAGTGTCTCATATGTAATGCAGAAAAATTCCCTTTTGCAAACAATTGCTTCTTCCAGAAGTGGAGGTTCCTTTGCTAAGCCATTCACTGGTAACTGTCAGAGGCAAAGCACCGCACTCCAGGGAACACTGGTATGAACTGCGCTGCCAGCACCTGCTTTCCTGTTTCATTTGTTTTTACTGAGACTTGGTGTGGTTATTTCACAGACATAAAAGCAGTGTTCTTTTAGTAAGTATGATTGTCTTCTGCAGAAAATAATTAAGGTGTATGTTGCAGCTTTCAGGGAAGATTATTTTGCTCTTGTAGGGTAGCATCTTAAGGAATCCTCAGCACTCTGCTCCACGTTAGTCCAGACAGAGCATTTCCTTACACAGATCCCAGCAAGTCTTCCCTAGCACTGTGCTTATTATTAGCCTCAAACCTGGGCTTCTTGAAGAGTATCATAAAATCTGTGGTGGATGCTGAGTTGCTTATTGCTTTCTCATGCAGTTAGTTTGTACTATCTTCAGGTACAGAAAAAACGAGCAGATTCTAACATTTGTATTCTGTGCCCGGTCAGAGTGCCTGGGAAATATTAGACTTCTGTAAAGTGTGGTAATTTCTCTTGTCATGAGCAGCTCTCTGATTCAATGTATTTACATTTGGTATCACTGCAGTTAGTGAGATTTGTAGGGCAGAGGTTGGAAGGAAGGAGTGTGAAGGGAAAGCAAGAATGTATCACTTGAGCCTGCCAGAAGTAAAAAAAAAAAACACAAAGCCACAACAAAACAAGACAACAAAAACCAGTTTGAAAGGGAGAAGATGGCTTTAGGAATCTGAGTGTATTTGCAACTGCAAAACTATAATAGTCAGGTCGTCAAACCCCCAAATTAAGTTTCCACAATCCAATTTGCATAGAGTCTAATTAACCCATACAAATATTTTTAGCACTAATTATGCAAATAAAAATCAATGTTTTAATTAATACCTCTTTCATTTCTCTATGTAAATAGTAGCTGTCTTCTGAAAGCATGACAAACCTGGCCTTGATTGAAATGTTTGTGTACCAGGAAGAGCTGGATAGGGGAGCCTGGGCTTGTGTGGACAGAGATCCTAGTGGGATGGACTACAAGGTAGTGGGCATTACAGCTACTGAGTTTCTAAGTGTCACATGGAGCCCTCTGTGCAGAGCACAAATATTCTATTAACCTAATTTAATTTGGTTGAGGATTGCAAGTCCCTTATGGAATCTGTCGGTGATGTCACCAGCTTTTTCAGGCTGATTTAGCAGTGCAGTGCATTTGGGTGATGTGCAGTTCTGTAGCAAGGTCAGCACAGATGTGAGGGTGCAGTTCTGGAGTTCAGGCTATTTTTTTGCATGAAACTCAGCCATCTTGTAAATCTGTGGGTTAATTTAAGCAGGAAGAGGTCTTTCCCACTCTCTCTGCAAAAGAGCTTCTGAAAAGCAAGTACATGAAAGTTTGCAGCTCTTGAGTGTTTTCTAAACATTCACTGAGCTCAAGAAGGTGATAGTAAGCTATTCTTCTTTACATGACCAGCTATTTCTAGTACAGGTCAGAGAAACAGCTAACGTGAAAGGAGAATGAGAGGTCTTCCACACTTGGGCCTTATTCCTCTGTTGCAACTAGCAGGACCAATTCAGCTCTTCCCTTATATTCTCACACATCCCCAGCTAATTGCGTAGTTGAGTAAGAGTATTACTTGCAGTGATAATAGAGTCTCAGTACATTGGAGTGCTGCCTCCTACAAACTATTTTGTGGTAGCCAGATAAAACTGCATCCAGGACTCTTTCTGGCCATAATGGGGTGAGTTGTTAAGCACATGAGCAGGGGATTCTGGCCTTTCTCTCTGTGCTCTTAGTTACTTGGAAATCTCTCTGATGCACCATGGAGAACCACTGCCCTCTTGCCTCTTCATATCCTTGGAAACAAATCCCTATCCTCAATAAAACTATTCATTTCTGTTGCCATGTTGCTTGGCTTTTCTTGCATATTTCTACTGTCATTAGTGTGTGGATATAATTACATCGTAAGCACTTTGGAACAAGCAATTTATATCTGAATGCAACACCGCTTAGAAGCTTTCACATTAGATAAATAATAAAAACCAAGGGATGTATTTTAGATAAATCACGTCAAGAATTGTTTACCATTACATTTTGACAGTTTAAGTGGGTCACTCTTTTTTTTTTTTCCCCAGTCATATTTGTTCTCTTTGAATTTGTGCTGCTAACGCCAAGAGCCCTAGCTTCTTCACTTAGATTTATTCAGGAAGACTCTACCACTATAGCAAGTAACTGAAAACAGCTTGAAATCAGCAGTGTTTGTGTGCCTGATAATGCGATTTGTGATGAGATTCAAGTAGCTATTGATGAGAATAACAACAGTGTTGATTAGTGAAAACAAGTCTTAGGCTACTGCTTTGTCACTTGTTTTCCCTTGTTTCTGGAGGAAAACTGGTAGCTTTGAAATATGTCCTTGGGGTAGACGAAGACACATTTTTTGTTATTATTAACCATTACCAGATCTTAGTGTCGCCTCTGTTTTGGTTCTAGCCTAATTCTTGTGTGGTTTCTTTGTGATACACCACATCTATCTACCCTGAGAAACAACTTCAGTGACAGGGCTCACAGTACTTTATTCTGGATTGGCACCACAGAGTGTAAGAGCTGTTCCAAGGCGGAGCAAGGGTTATTTTTAACCTAAGTACTTTTTAATGGGGTTTAAATTATTATTATATTTTTTGTATTGGGGTCTGTGTGTGTGTGGTTTGGATTGGTTATTTGTGTTTTTGGTTTTTTGTTTGTTTTACTAGCACACCTCCACCTACTGGTATGCTGTCAGCATGGGTTAAGGGTAGGAGGAAGGAGGGTTAGGGGAATTTCTTAAACTGGCTTCTCTGCTGAAGCCAGAGCATCCTGTAACTGCAGTATCAAGAACTAAGCTGCAGATATTAGGGCTGACCAAGGTCCAATTCTTCTTTCTCCTTCAGACTTGGAAGTGGGCTGGAACTAGCTGCCTTCAGCCTGTTTGTGGGCTGATGTTTCTGCCCGTGCGTGTTGTACTTTGGTTTTGGAGGCGTGGAGACACCCAAGTGCTTTTGGTTTCTGTCAACAGGCTAGAGAAGCTGAGTGTGGGAGAAGGAGGAGACGTTTAGAAAAACTGACATAATGGAAAACTGCTGTGATGTAGCACTTTATCCTCTTGGCCTTGAACCTTTTGAGAGGCCCATGGGCTTACAGCTCTCCAGCCATCTGTCTGATAAAGAGGCAGGCTTGGGAAGAGTGCTTCCAGATGTTATGTTTATGTTTCAGACTATGTCACAACCACTTATTCACCCTCGCCACATGCACACACATATTTTTTAATTTGTTTTTTTGGTTTTGTTTTTTTTTTCCCCTCCTCTTTTAAATACTATCTGGGTATCATTGCATTCACATGGAAACAGCTAACGATGTTAGCAGGCTGTGTTTCATATCATTGGGACTCAGAGGAAAGCAACAAATCCATTACAATTCTGTGCAGGTCTCTCCTCTGTCTGGCAGCACCATATGCTGCCAGAGGATGTCAGTGAAGTGAATTCTCTTGTGAATGTGCAAGTGAAGTGTATATGTACAACATGCTTCAAACTTGAGAAGCTCTAAGTGGTGTGGTGTGTGTGGCTGGCTGTACCTCAAGATGGTCTTGTGCCCAACATATGGGCACAGAGAAGAGTGTTCACATGTTGTGGGCAGGGTAGATGTTATTAATTCATTTGGAATCTGGGTCATCTTTCCCTGGCACACTTTTGGGTCAGGATGGTTTGCAGAGCTCAGCAGAGTGGCAGTGGTGTCTGCTGACCTCAAAACCATGCAGAGGACGTGATTTTCACAAGGGCACAGATGTTTGGTGGTGATGGGTCAGGATTTTGCATTGCTGTTGTTTATCCTTCTGACTGAGACAGGATTAGAGCCAAGACGGCACACATTCTGCTCCTAGTAGCAGATGATTGGGAAGTTGTATACGTCTTCAGGAGGTCACATCTGTGCAGAAAATGATTTGTGCAAACTGTAGAGGTACTTTTGAGAGCAAGGTGTCAGCAGTGGATCTCTTTTACCATTAATTCCTGAAAATCAAAGCAATTTCCAGTAATTTATGAGGATGTCACGTATGAACAAGCATTACGGCCTCCCAAGTGTTTTGTTTTAAGCAACATGCATATTTTGGTGCAAATTAGGTGCAGTCTTTTAGGCTGCTGGCAAATTACAGTGCAACCCTCAGAGCTTCCAAGGTAAATCATTCTTGTGATGTGCATCTGTCTGCTTAAAATGACACATGGGAATGTTTGCATGTAGCTGTCAGTAACAGTATCAGGAATAATATAGCTAAGTCTTTACCTACTGCTTGAAAGATCTTTTCCCTCCACCCTTTCTCATCTGATTTCCTGAATAATTTATCTCTGCCTGCTGTCTTTGCATTTTCAGTTTTCTTTTTATGTTAGAATGCCTGCTTCAGGTCAAATTAGGGCACAGATGTCTCCAGCATACACTGTAGGTGCCAAAGATGCACTGGACATGTGCACATATGGTGGAAGATCAGCCAGCTGAGCCTTGTAACAAAATCTTTTCTAGGGCACAGAATACTAGGGTTAGAAGGTTGCTTCCCAAAGGAGCCTTTCATATGGCTCCTCTTTTGCTGCTTTGAATGTAAGGAGTGTTTATCAAAGCCTGGAGCTGGGGAGGGAGGAAGGATGCAGAATGTCTCTCATGTCCCTTTCAGAAGTAGGTTGTTGCAGGAAGGAGGTGGAGGGTCTGTTGCCATTGCCTTGCTCTGCTACAGCATCCAAGCAAGCCTCTGTACAAACCATCTTGGAGGGAATATTTGTTTCTTACACCTTACTGTCTTACTGGGTACTTGTGGGAGCAGGTCAACCTATTGAACCTTAGGAATCGTGAGTGGTTTTGACTTAATGGGCAACCCTCACTGGCATTAAGGAAAAGTGAATTCTGTGGGAGCCCTCATGGACAAGGACTCTCATTGAGCCTGAAGGACCCTTTCTTTTCACTCCTTTCAGTAATGCAAGTTCAGAAGGTTTAAATTTGAGAAAACTATAGCAATTGTCATAGCAACAACACCCTTCTGTCTAGTTTTCATCTAGCACCTACCACTGTGAGGCCCTGATCCATATTTAGGGTGTTTGCCTTAGCATAACCTAAATAAATAAGACCATTATTATCAGTTAATTGTTTCAGGAGAAATTTGTCTTGAACTTGTCATCAGCATAAACACCTCCTTTGTATCAGATCAAGGCTGAGTCAGAAAACCAACAGGGTCTGCACAAGTGTTGTAGAAGATACTGAATTGAAAGTATTGTTGTTCTTATCAGGTGTGTTGCAAGGTTCTCTCTTCTCTTTGAAATTCAAAGTAAGGTATTATAATCCAAGATGAATTTTTTTCAAAGCCTCTTGTTAGGTACTATTGAAATGAATTTTGATCTTGGATTTCAGCCCAAACAGTGTTACACTCAATCCTGACCATGCAAAAAAATCTCCATTAATCTTTATAGTTAGCGTAGTATTCACCAAAAAGTAAGGCATTTCTATGACTTTTTCTCTTCAAGAGAAGAAATTAATTAATGCATTTCATTATCTTGTCTGTTAAATGAGATCTCTACGGAAGTTCCACCCCAGCTTGAAGAAATGTGGGGTTTTTTTTGGTTTTATTTATTTATTTATTTATTTATTCTTTTTAATTAAAAAAAAAATATTTTTAATCACATTGTTGTTCCCAGGGCTGTTGGGAAGCAGAGGGACTGAGGTACCAAGAGAAAAGTCATTCTTCACATATTTCTTGCTCAAGTGAAAGCATCGCAGTTGTTTGTTCAGCAGTTCCGTATAGTTTGGAAAAACTTTTTGCATGCTTATGCAAACCTGGCTGGAGGCTTAGCCATTGCCTGCAGTAATCCAGCCTTGCTGAGAAAGCTGCTGTCAGTGCCTTCCCTGCTTTCCAGTCGTGTTTTATTTCATTAGTATGTAAACAGAGCACAGCCTCACACACATTAAGTAGAATGAGATGTGCAATCATGGAATAAAGAGACAACAGCTTTATATCCATTTCAAATTGATAGATGGGTTCAATAATAACTGTAATTCCTGTTGTCCAGGGTGAGGTTATTTTTTGTTGTCTGACAAAGTAATAATTTCTTGGGGAGTGACTAGAAAACACAGAGTCTATTTCAGCCTTTTACTTAGGTCTGAGCATGTTTTGCAGAGCTTCCCACAATATGCAGTAGGAGAAGCTGGTTGTCCCACTTGTGCTTTCTGCCCAGAGATGCTGTGTTCCTGCCTCTTGCACACAGCAATCCCAATTGCTTTCCGTGTCACAAGCTGTCATTCATAGTGAGGTTGTCTGTGAAAATCTCTTTCTTGTGCAGCACATTCACAGACTGACACTTCTGTTCATTTTTTGTCTTTGCACTTTAAATCCTGAAATCTAATTGGGGCTGAGGTCAGTTCTTACTTGCGTGTGAGAGTTGGCACCGTTTGCATGTATTAGCAGCTACTGTAACGTGGCCTTCGTTGTGATTTGCAGGCACTGGAAGATAAGAGACAAAAGATGCAGAGTTGTGGGGGAAGGAATTTGTGCATGTGTATTTTTTCTCACACTGCCTTTGAAGCAGAAACATCTGCTGAAAGCCATAAACAGCTGAGTTCAGCAGTACCACGTCATACTGCCAAGCAACCCTTCTTTCCTCTGTAACTTTTGCAGCAGAGGAAATAAATCAGCCAGGCAATAAAGACTAAAGAAAATTTAGGAAGAAGCACCAAAAGCCAAACTTTATAGAATAAACTGATTAAGTTATTTGTTAGTATTCAGTGGAGTAAATTGAACCAAGCTTTTTACACATACAAGCCCTCTGTACCACTGCTGCTTGAGGAATTTCATAATATCAAAACTGTACTTAAGATGCTTCAAAGTAGTCAGGGGAGACCTCTGAAAAATAAGCTACAGTCTCATAAAATAGAGTTAGATGATTTTAAACATTCTTCCAATCTCATGCCTCTGTCGGATCAGTATCAGCTGACAGTGGTAAAGTGTCACCATTTATCTAAGACCTTTACGTTTCCTTAGACACAGCACAATATATTAGGCAGGTTTCTGCACTGGCTTACTGAGATATAATTTTCCACTCAAAGTTACTTTGATGTGTCGCTGCCTGTTTAAAGTTCAGAGAAAAAAAAAATCTCTTCTGTTTCCTTGTTATACAATAATGATGACTCCTCTATGATGCAGATGGAAAACTCTTATACAGATGCTAAATCTTCATTGTAAGTTTAACAAATGAAGGAAGGTTGGTAAGAAACCCGGGAGCTCATGGTAACTGCTGACTCAGGATTTTACAATGTGTTGGTGATGCTGTTGTCTTCTGTTCCTCCCTTGTAGCAGAGCTCTCCCTCCAGTCCCCACTCGTGGCTGTCACTTCAGCTGAGATTGTTAGGTTCTGTTCCCAGTTGACCTGTATGTGTAATTAAATCAGTGCTGTTACTGCTGTTACCTGCAGTGAGGGATGGTTAAACACTGCTCCTGCTGCCTTCTTCCTTCGGAGACCACATCCTGTGTCTTTTGTTGTTGTACCTCCCACTAGGCCTAAATAATAGACAGGAAGAACTTGGGTGGGTTTTACACACTGCATTTTTTTCCTCTCTCCTTTTTAGAATTCAAAAGGAGTTGAGAGGCATTTCATTAACCTCTGCCATTACATCCATCACATATCCCGCAGTTGGAGATGGTTGTAATAAAAGAATAATTTTATAAGCACATTAAAATTAACACTTAAAATAATTTGTATGATTGATACTGGGTTTGTAGAGGAAGTTGAGTCTTCATAACCATTTGGCAGACCCAACTGTTGTCTCATTAGCACCAGTTCTACATTGATTGAGCTCCACTGAGTTGAATAAAATTAATCCACTGATCCTCTCTTTTGTAGTTTAAACCAAGATCAAGCCTTACATGATCATAAGGTGTTTGTTTAAACAAGTTTGCAGTATCCAGTTCTGTGATGCCAAACTTACATGAAGTCCTGAACTCCAACAGTCTGCTAAGACCTGATCTGTCCGTGCATCAGTCCAGGTGTGTTCCTTCCTTGAGCTCCTCACATCTCAGGCTTAGGAACCCTTGTTTTTCTTCAGTTGTCTTCTTAAAAAAACATGCTAACAACTACAGGTGTGGTTCTGCAGCTCTGTATTTCTTTCATCATTTCCATGCACTCTTGTCTGTCTCCATCCACCCTCTTCTGCTATAGCAGTAGGTTTGCTGAAGCAGGCAGCATGTTTATTGTTTGTACAGGATGAAACAGAATCCCCGCCAGTGACTGCACGCCCTCTCTTAATAGCAGTAATAAATAATTACCTCCTGTGTCTGAATAATTCTGTGTCTCTGCCTGAAGATGCTTGCGTGCATCCATTTCCTGGGGTGAAGAATGTTTGAAACTTCTGCTGGGGATAGTAGTGACTTGTTGCATAACTATTAACAGCTGCCATCACCAGTGCTTGGGACTGAGTGAAGCAGCATCATTATTGTTCTGCAAACACTTTACAGCATATGAGCACTGTTAGCAAACATGACACTTTGTGTAATTCAAGCTGGACATAGCACAGCTCGACAACCCCAAAGACTGCTCTCATTCTGTTCAGATGGATCCCATTCCATTCTCCCTGCACCTTTTAGATAAGCAGCTGGAGATAGCAAATGTTTGGTGGTTTTTTTTTTTTTTCACAAGCCCAGAAAGTAAAAATCTTTGTCTGCTACAGAAAAAGTAACTCCTGTAATCTCCAAAAGAACAGCTTGTACCAGAGATCATTGCAGTTCTCCACGCATAACTGACTTAGGCAAAAGAAAGAGTAGTGGCTCTCTGGGCTTCTCCGAGTTGTTTGCAAGTTACCATTTATCTACAATTCAGGCTGCAGGAAGACCTCAGGTATTCCACATTCTGGGAATGAAGGAAGATCTTGTTTGTCTCCACTATCACTTCATGGTGAATAGCAGCAAATACTGAAATTTTAGAAGGCAACTGGTTATTTTTGTGTGTTTTTAGTTTTGTTTTTTTTTTAAAGAGCTGTGCGGTCCCTGAAGTGTAAATCAGTGTAGAATTTGTCTTGCTGTGTCAAGTGCTTTTACAAATCACTTGGTTTGAGTTGGATTTTGTTACATAAATTGGTGGGTCAGAGAGGACGTAGGAAGTGTTTGCAGGATGCTGTGTATTTCCTGGCAGCTGAACAAGGCAGAGGTGGGCTGCTCTTTTGAGAGGTAGTAGGTGTCTGTGAGTTCTCAAAAAATATGGTTATGGTCCATCAAATCTCAGCCAAATAAGACCCCTGGGGTTCCATTTTGCTCGCTAGACAATGCTGGACAATGAGGATTTCTAAGCATGTTCGTTTGTAACACTTCTAAAAAGAAAGAAAACCAAAATGAGAGTAGCAGTATTACAGACAAGCTGCCAGTGCTTTTTGAACACACTTGTTCCATAAGCCAAGAAATTCAGTACTGTAGCAAGCACTAGCATGCATCACTGTGTGTCTGCTGAAGCAATGTGCACCACTTTGTCCCACTACCATTCACTAAAAGCTCAGACAACTTTCCTGTTGTTATTTTACCAGCATGTAATGTCTTGGAGAAGTAAAGTTTGTTAAAGAAAACTGATGTAGAAAGGTTGGTTGCTTAGGTTGGAGTTTCTCATAGATCAATGCTGATTCCTGATTGCCTACCAGAAATTTGAGTCCTAGTTAGATTCCCAAGGAGGAAACATTAGCTTTATTAAAGCAAATGGGAAAATTTTGTTTGCAGTCTGAACTTCACCCCAAGACTAGACTAAATCTATCCTCTTTTCTCCTTCCTTTTCCCTGACATGTGCCTGATAGTCTCTTTCTGGTGCACGGCTGTGAACAAGAGCTTACACACTCCCCTTCCATGGGCGTACCTGCATACATGATGGTAATTATTACAAAAGGAGTTTTAAGTAGTACCCCATTGATTTTTGGTTTCCAGGCTGCAAATTAATGGACTGAGCATCCACTCTTTGTAATCACACTAGTAGAAATTCAATAATGACTGCCAGAGTACTTGAGTGACCTCAGCCACTGAATTCATTCCGATTTCAACTATTTTTAATGAGACTGGCATATTGAGCAGTGCCTCTGGATGGCTTGAAAGCAAGGTGCCCTGACAACCAAAGCATTACACATAGACCTACTAACAAGAACTTCAATATTTCTATCTGTTCTCTTAGCCAAAATAGTTTATGTCTTATGTGTGGCCATGTTCACTGGGATGTAATAAACAAAACAGATTCCTGACATAGATGATTTGCATGCAATATTCCATTAGAAATGCTAGATTTAAGCCAAATCAGAGCTCAGCAATCACCACTAACAATCCCCAGAGGAACAGAATCTCTGTGGTTAGTTTAGCAGTTGTTCAGCTGGGCTTAGAGGTTTTAATTGTATTTGATCATCATTTCTGATGACATTTTTGTCATCTCTGAAAACGTGTGCTGGGATGATGAGGCTCTCCACTTGGAGATGCTGTTTGTCAATTTGTGTCTTGAGAAATATTCAGGAACTTAATGAGGCTGACTGGGAGGGAATATTTAAAACCAAATCTAATCCACTACTACTTATCTGTTTGGGAATCTGAGCATGTGTAGTTTCACAGCCTGGTTATACCTGCTGTGATTTCCTCACAAAGAGCTAGTAAACTCCAATGCATTACAGGTGAGCCCAGTTTAACTGCATAGTAAATACAAACTATTCTCAAGGGTACTCCTACTTAAAAAAGTTAGCCTAGAAATGCCATGGCAAGTGTAGGGGACTTGGTCACTAAGAATTGACTAAATACTCATCTTTTGCTAGCATTAGCTCCAGAACAAGCTAAGAAAGATTGTTGCCATGACCTGTTAATCAAAGCTATCCTAATTTTTTTGAGAGGCTGCCTCTCCTGTTCTTTTCAGTGTTCCTGTGGCTGGTGGCACTGCTGAGGTGAGATGAAACACATTGTCATCAAACATCATATCATTGTCATATCCTTTAGTGATGCAAGTCAATAGAGATTTGTTGTGGTTCACTGTGTGTCACTTATAAATTCACCATCTTGCTTTATCAAAAACAGAGAAATCTGAGAAGACAGCCCAGAGACTTGGAGCAGACTTCCATTTGGAGCAGAACCCAGAATATATGAGGCCAGTGGTTTTTGCAGACACTGCTGCCTGTGTTGGGCACAAGTAGGCTCTGATAGTCTCGGTTTTGGGGGTCAGCAGCAATAAGACAAGGAGCAACAGCTAGCAATTGGAACAGAGACAGTTTCACCTCAACACAAGGAGAAACTTCTTTATAGTGAGGGTGCCAGAGCCCTGGAAGAGTCTGCCCAGAGAGGTTGTGGAGTCTCCTTCTCTGGAGACTTTCAAAACCCACCTGGGTGTGTTCCTGTGCAAACTACCCTGGGTGCTCCTGCCTTGGCAGGAGGGTTAGGCTGGATGATCTCTGGAGGTCTCTTCCAACCTCTAAAGTTCTGTGATTCTGTGAAATGTTTGAAAAGTGTGAACTCTTCACATATCTGCTCCCAGAGGAAAACTGATTTGACTGCCTTTGCTTGGAGTGCTGCACCTCAACAACAGGTTTTGAAAAGCTGTGTCTGTAACGGACGATAGTAGAAGTCACAGTTTTGTAATAGCAGTTAATCCCTAACTCTCAGGACAGAGAGAAAGAAACAAGTTTCAACACTGATTCAGCGTTCAGTGAAGTCTGAAGATCATCCCTTATCTTTGAGTTCTGCTCTTCATTAACAACTTTGAAATGGCTTGTACTTACTAAATATGTTGTAAGACTACAACTACCAACTTTATACACCACTCAACACATTAATTGCTGCCTAAAGGAAGAAGATGGGGAAAAAATAGCCTTTCAGCAACCCTCACTTGTTCTCTTCAGGTTTTCTTACCCGAGTCTTCCCTCTTACCTCTGTTTTCTTAAGAACTTTTACAACTGGTTTTATCCTGCTTACTAACTTAAGGTTTGGGATGAAATTTGTTTCTGGTTCCTGGTATAGTGGCAACATCTACTGCAGGATCTGCTTTATCTCATCCAGTCTGGATTTAGGCTTTAGAGCCTTCCTGTATCCTCTCAACCTGCCAGAGATTTCTCAGGGTTGTCTTTTATGGGACAAGTGGAATTTTCTGTGTAATGCTACCCCCTTTCCCAGCCACTGGGGAGATTTGCATTAACTGTGAGTTCTTTCATAATATTAATCAAATTCTAGTCTGGAATTGTGAAAGGGGGAAGAGTTTATGATGTTTTTCCCTCATGTGGGTAATAGAGCAGCAGGCCTTTCACATTAGGAGCTTATGAGTATGTGTTCTTTTTTATTATTATTATTATTATTTGTATTTGCCAGGCCTATAATATTAACTTGTCATTGTGCCAGTAATCTATTTTTTCCTTTGCCAAGACTTCAAGTCCTTTCCTAGGTTAGGAAAGGATATTCCTCTTTTCTACAGTTAAGCAAATTTAGCTGCGGATTGAAGAAAAATTAAGCATTCAAGTTCTACTCCAAGTAGATACTGGCAGCAGCTCCCATGGAAAGTCCATTAGCCAGCTGTCAGAGGACAGTGTTTTATTCTGTTCTTCTTGAGGTCTTTAAGGACAACCACAAACAGCCACCATCACAAAGCAGCCAGCATCACCACCACTACAAAATAACCACCAGCACCACATCAAGGACAAGGAGCAGACAGCTCTGGAACACTCACATGGAGCTTATGGGGAGACTTGCTAGAAGTCTGCCTACATCACTTGCTTCTTGCTATGCAGAACATGGCGCTAAACTAAAAGCGCAGAGCTTGGGTCTTCACATCCCAAGGCTTTTGCACAGTCTGGATGTAGTGGGTTTGCAGTGACCTGCCCCCCCACCTTTTAGAACCCCGGCTAAAACTCAGATAAACACACTGGAAGTTAATAAATGAAGCTTTATATTTACAGCAATGCAAATATACAAGCAAATATTTACAAGATATAACAGATATTTACAGAAATATACAGTAAAATAGAAATACAGACACCACACCCCTCCTGGAGACCAAAATCCCCAGGAGAGGGAAACCAAACCCCCCTGTACCACCTCTCCCTCCTCCGCCCAGCTTTATCTCACCACTTGATGATGCTGCAGATAAGCTGAAGATCGGTCAGAAAGATTAGTGGCAGGAAGGAATGAATGGTTTTAGTGATTTTACTCTGAATTAGTTCAAAGGCAGAGAGACAAAGGAAAGAAGCTGCTGAAGCCTGCCCGGGACCCAGAGCCGACTGAACTGCGCAAGCACACTGGCTTATCTGGATGTTTTGGGAACATTCTAAAACAACCTTCTTTCTTCTCTCTCATTCAAAACTGGGTGAAGGGACACAGTGTTTAATTTCTCAAATTCTCCAATTAGCTCAAACCAACACACTGGAGCCTAAGGTGCTCTACAGATTAGCACTGAGCTATGCACTAAGTCACCACAGAATCACAGAATTAACCAGGTTGGAAAAGACCTTTGAGATCATCGAGTCCAAACTATCACCTAACACCTTCTACTTAACTCAACCATGGCAATAAGTCTCCTTTTAAACACCTTCAGGGATGGCGACTCCACCAGACCCTCTGTACTTTGCCTTAGCAGTGGGAATTTGAAGGTGAAAAAAAGAATCAGAGGGACTAATTAGCTGAGTCACCAAGTGGTCAGGCTTGGGGGGACTGAAGGGAGAAGAACTCTGTGAGTAGGACAGAAGTGAAGAGCTGCTTGCGCAGACCAGATCTCTTCTAAGCCTTTAAAAGTTGTCTTTCTTTAATTAAAATCAAGTGTAGATTATGTGAGCATTTCAGCTTTTGCCTTCCATGTCTCTGTATAACCCTTTCTCAAATTTTAATGCATCTGACTCTTCTAGCCAAAACCTCTCAGTTATTGTTGCACTCTGAGTAGCTTAATGACAATAATCCATCGGGGAAAAATACAGTTTAAGTGAATGGAAATGATTGTTAGATGCAGGAAAAATGTGCCAAAAGTCATTCAATCTTTGTTGACTGGATGTAATTTAAATTACAAAAGAAAGTATTGAAATTACTACTCTTGGAAGAGAATCCAAAACTGCAATGGTTGTTTTTTAAGAGAAGTCACGTTTCTTCTCGGGGCTAATATAAAGTCCTTTGTACTGAAAAGAATACAGTGCTAAGTAAAGACTAGAGAGCAAAGTTATTAGAGAGAGAGAGAGAGATAAACTTTAAATATGGAACTTTGTAGTTTACAACATACCACTTACGCTGTCAGCTTCCTTCTCAGCATTCCTACCCACTAGAATGTGGAAACGAAGTTGCTTTAACATTCATACAAGGGAATATATATATATCTAAACTCATACCTGAAAATGAAATAAACTCTGATGCTAACTGAAAACTTAGGTTTGCAAGCCTGGAACTTGAAGGCTTTTCCAGAGCTTCCTAAAAGTGGGGAAAAGTTAACCTTCAAAGACCTTGTAGGACTGGTGTCCCTCTAGTCTCCCCTGTAAATCAGTTTCCACATTTATCTGTCTTAGATAGATACAAATCACCTCCCTAACTTCTCCGTTTTCTAAGATCTATGCTGGGGATAATGGCCATTATTCCTTTACTTGACATTCCAGGTTAAAAATACCAAATGCACTCAACTCTAGTTCCAGTCAATTTGTGGGGAGGGCATTGATTTAATTAATTACCCATTTGCAGCTGAAATGCACTGAAAGTTGTTTGGGTGACTTCTAAATTGTCTAATGGCTGAGGCATGGGACCTGTCCTTTACAGGCAGAACTTTGGCCTGTGCCAGTCTCAGGGTCCATAGTGTCAGGAGGAGGAAACAGTTAGTATCTTGTATCCATAAGATTTGCTTTAAACTCAGTGAACATTTTCCTAGGTGCTGCGTTGTGGGATAGCATCCAAACATTTCTTAACTCTGAGTGGTCAGCCTCTTCTGAGCCATGGTATCTACCACGCAGCATAATCTGCTTCCTGGGTGATATGAAAGCTGTTGCTGCTTCCAAGAGTGTTATGCTATGGAAGAGCTGGGTTGGCTGTCACAGGGGATATCCAGAAGGAGCCTCAGACGTGTCCATGTGTCCATTGTCATTAAAACCATCCAGGCTTCTCTAACACAACCCTCCTTCATTCAGCTTGAGTTTCTGTTAAACACTGATTAAACCCTTAAAGAGAAGAACTTAGCTCTTATGTGAGGTGGTTGCAGTCTCTGCACTTTACTGCTAAATCTGAGGCAAGCAAGGGAAGGTTGTACTGCTAATTCTAAGTATATACATTCTTTAGTTCTCTCCCTCTCACCCAGCCTTAAGCTCGCTGCCTAAAAAGTGCCCTTTACAAGAAAAATCTATAGTGCAGCAGAGCTGGTTGATTTGCTGGTGACCTGCCTGTAAGGACTGCATTACTCACTTGTCCTTTGAACATGAAAAGACAGACAGGTGGAGCCTGGGGTATTACTTGCTACAAAGCAAACATTTAAAAAGCACAAAGTTTCAGGTCCTTATTGGTAATGGAAAGTGCTATTTTCAAAAGTGCCATTTGACATTTAGAAGATTAACTTGTATTGACTTCCTGTGTGAGTTGGGCTCCTGAGTATCTGAGTCACTTTTGGAAACTTGAGTTGGCCATCTGTTCCACTTAGGCTTTGCAGTGCCAAGTGAAGCAATGCATAAATACTTTGATGACTATAGTTTGTAGTACCTAAATTTAAAAAAGCAGTTATTTCATCAGCCTGACACCTATCGGAATTTTCAGAAGTTCTGGGGCCTCGAATTCCCTCTGCCTGGGAGGAAGCAGATGTATTTGATTGCAGCTGGAGTTTGAAAGGAACTCATGCATTTGGAAACCCCAGAGCTATCCCATCACTTCTGGAAGTGGAACTAAGGCACTTCCAGGAATTTCACCTGCCATCCCAACCTGGTTGTCTGACAACAGAATCTGAAAGCAAAGAGTACTTCTTAAAACTGGATAGAGAAGTGAGATGTAAAATGGTATCATGAGATGGGAAATGACAGCACACATAATAGGAACCTCATACTGCAAATTTGTCTGTAGATTCTGAGAATGTGGATAGAGAACACAGCTGAGACTGAAAACACAGGCATCTGGGGCACTGGGGAAGCTGTTTCTGTTACTGGCTCAAACTGAACATGGGCAGGAAAGGCAGATGTGGCTGTAATCCAGCACACAGAGAGCATGCCAGCTTTTGAGTGGTGCTCTGGCATGGGAGGGAGAGCAAGAATGATTTGGGAAGAAATTTGCATTATAAAAAAGAGCTCTATTTTGAGCCTGGAAACAGAGAAGACAGAAGACTTGAGATGGAGGAGTGTAGGAATAAAAGAATAGGTGGTTTAGAAGCCTATCTTAGGAAAAGTAGTAACAATATCCATGAGATGCCTGAGTTAGGGAGCTATGTGGGTCAGAGCAAGGGGAATGCAGAGAAAGAATAGTGCCATTGAAATGAAGATGGTAAGAGGAGCTGCAGGGATCTGCTCCAGGGCTGCCATGTGGAGCTGTGTTCCGCTGTGCTGAACGTGTTCTGGAGCAGTGCATCATTCCCGTGCTGACTGCCTAGAGTGCCCTAGACGTTGCCCACACTGTCTGAAGCAGGAGGGAGAGCAGGAAGCAGGGAGACAGCTGAAAATCACAAAGTTAACATGAAATTAATAGTTGTGGTTGTTCCTGCCTAGCATAAGCAGGTTACAATTCCTCATTCCCATCTTTCAGTCTCTGCTATGTGACTTTAGCAATAATAAACTCTTCCTTTAATCTCAATAAGAGTATTCATAGAAGCTCTTTTTTGCACCTCCTTTGTTTAACTGGAGTTCCTCGCTGCCACGTTGTGGGCCAGATAAGCAGCAGAGCAGTCCATCCATCACTGCTTTCATTTTGTGCCTTGAAGGAAATGACCTGTCTAGGCAAAGAGCACAGAATGCAGTTTGAACAGCTATCTCTGGGCCATTTGGCATCAGGGGAGGCCCATAAGGAGAGCTCTTGGTGCCCTGGCTCTCCTTCATGGTATTTCAATATCCAGTGTTCTTTGGGATGGTCTCCATAACTTCCCACAATTATGTCACCTTCCTTCCTTTTCAGTTTCACAGTGAACGTGGTGCTGCTGGAAAGTGACTGTTTTGAGAGCTTTGGAGACTGAAGAGAGCTTTTTGATCAAAGACTAAAGAAGCAGCAGCAACTTCTTACTGGTCCTGCCCTGTGCTATTCCTTGGCCAGAAGGACAATAAAACCTGGAAGTCCATTTAATTTTGAGTACTACATTTTCTATTTTTATTTCTTCATACCTGAAGTGCTTGAAGCAGTTCTATTTCAGTCCCATTTTTGCAATGACAAAAATTCACTTGCAATTGGCACATTGCAGGCAGTGCTCACTCATACTCCTGGATCCAGATAACATGGATCCAGATTGCCAAGGATTATTGCGATGAGGTGCCAGTGAAAGCCAAACAGAATGGTAGCCTGAGTCTGTCCCTGGTTCATTTTATTGCATGCAGGATGTAGCAACTTTTCCTTTTAACATTTCCCATACCACTCAGCTTGTCCATATGAAAAGTCTTTGATAGGTATGATTGAGAGAGAATGTAAAATGCTTATGGATATGGCTGTGGATAGAAATCTTTTTGTAGGGCTTTATTTGGTATGTTGCTTTCCTCTTTATCAGGAAATATTTCCCACTTTCAGGATTTAAAGTATTTTAAGCTGCAAGCCCTATGAGTATCAGCTGAGGGAGCTGGGGTTGTTTAGCTTGGAGAAGAGGAGGCTTAGGGCAGACCTCATTGCTCTCCACAAGTACCTGAAAGGAGGTTGTAGCCAGGTGGGGTTGGTCTCTTCAACCAAGCACCCAGTGACAAAACAAGAGGAGACAGTCTCAAACTGCGCCAGGGCATGTTTAGGCTGGACATTAGGAAGAAGCTCTACAAAGAACTTCTTATCACAGCCCACTGGAATGTGCTGCCCAGGGAGGTGGTGGAGTCACCATCCCTGCATGAGGCACTTAGTGCTATGTTGTAGTTATTAGAAGGGTTAGGTGATAGGTTGGGCTCGATGATCCCAGAGTCTGGTTAATTCTGTCTACAACTACCTAAAGGGAGGCTGTAGCCAGGTGGGATCGGTCTCTTCTCCCAGGCGACCAACAACAGAATGAAGGGACACAGTCTCAAGTTGTGCCAGGGGTGGTATATGCTGAATATTAGGAGGAAGTTATTCCCTGAGAGAGTGATTGGCATTGGAATGGGCTGCCCAGGGAGGTGGTGGAGTCACCATCCCTGGAGGTGTTCAAGCAAAGACTGGATGGGGCACTTAGTGCCATGGTCTGATTGATTGGCTAGGGCTGGGTAATAGGTTGGACTGGATGATCTTGGAGCTCTCTTCCTACCTGGCTGATTTTATGATTTTATTCTAGTTTTTGATAGAAGCTGGCACTGCATGGGATTTTGTTAAACCATTATAGTTGCCTGTATATTGATGTTAAGGAATTTAGGAATTCTTAGGAAGTTGTTTAGAAGTTGTTAAAAAAAAAAAAAGAAATTGTTAGGGAACTGTTTAGAGGTTGTCAAAGAATTTTAAAATGGAAAATGTTGAATTTTATTCCCACAGCTGGATCAGGAATATAGAAAAGCCTTTGTTTTCTGATTTCTTAGCATTAACATGAATTAAAAATCCCTTGCACTGCCAGGATAAGGCAGAACTGGAGTGGTTAATGTGATCGTAGATGCAAATAATTTTAAAAATATTTTTGCCCCTACTATGTAACCTCACTGATTTCCTTCATCACAATGTCAGAGTACTCAAAGCCTCGCTCACAGAGGAGGCAGAGCTCTGCAAAATCCTCAGGACTCAATTTAAATGCACCTTTATTGTTTATGTCCTCATTTCTCCAATGAACTCCAGTACGACCTTGGGCAAGTCACTTCATTTATCTATTCCCCAGCTTGTTTATCATAAAATAGGCTGATAGTGCTGTGCTCCCAAGAGCTGTGCATAAAAATTCTCTCTGAAAGCAGTAAGGGAAAAGTATTGCTATTGTTGTTGATATTATGTATCTGTCTAAGCACACATCCTGATGGTCTTATGCATCATATGAGTAGACTCACTGAAGGCAGCAGGGCTGTTTACACATTGAAAGTGGTTTGCTGGACCATGGCCAGAAAATAGGGATGAACCTATAACTAGTAGATATTCCCCAAGGCATTTAGCAGCAGGAATTATGGTTCAGAACCCTGTTAGGAGGGTGGATGGATATATAAATAATTGTCATCAGGATTTAAAGTCATTCAGGAGGCGTAGTCTACTTTGCATGTAAACAAAATGTAGGTCTTGAGGGATTCTGTGTCTTGGCTAAATCTGCTCATGTATAAATCCTCTTTTTTAGGCTTTATATTTTGTAATCATTGTAATTTAAATTCAGCTACAGTCCACCGGATTTGCACATTTTACCACCATTAAGGAAGTCAATAGGAGCTGTGCATCCTGCTCGCTGTAGTTGCCCTTCAAAAATTAACTCCTTCCCATCTCCCAAACCTAGAGGCAGGCACAGCACCGGCACTGGAGACAGCCTTTGAGAGCATTCTGCCTGGAATGGTTGTGCGAGGGTCAGTTAATTCAGCCGTTTTGTACTTGTCTTCTTATTTCTGTCTTCCTCTTTCTGAGCTACTATGTTGCTGACCTCGTTGTTGCTGAGTGAGCCTCCACTCCTGCCATTGCCAGAAGGTTGGCCCATCCCCTGTTGGCTTCAGTGCCAGGGGATCAGCCTGCCAGGCAGCATATTCCCTGAGCTTTCCTTCTGATGTTTATTTGGCATCCTTCCCATCACGCACATTACATGGCATTAACCAGCTGCATTTGTTCTCCCAGCTAAACAAATTCTTCAGACCAGATTCATCACTGAAACAAGCCGAAACTAGGAAATTCGCCCCCAGATGACAAAGCTTTCCACCTGAAAAGTCCCATTCTGCTATCGTCCCTTTGTAGTTCCTTCAGGTATTTTCGTGTTGTGATTGTTCTGCAGTAACCAACATTCCAGGAGTAACAAATGTTGCTTTGCCCATTAAAAAGAGGAGACAGATGTTCAGTAGGGTAGGAGAGAGAGAGGAAAATACCCAGGCTTTCACCAGTCTGCCATGTCTGAGGGTTTTCGTCTGAAGTGCACAATTGAAATCTGCAGGAGAGGAGTGTTGAACATCAGTCACCCTTGCTAAGAGATAGCAAGAAAAGGGATCCTTAATACCCCTGTTGCATTTTATTAACTTCAAGAGGGATATGGTGTTGGCCTTTTTTTCTTTCCTGGAGGAAATAGTAAAATTTGACAGGTAATTTCATAAATGAAGATGGTACACAGCTGTTGAAGATGATAATGTCTGAGTGGTTTTGTTGTTTCTTTGAAAACTTAGTTACACTCATTTCAGATTAATTTTTCATTGTCTTCTGTTAAATGAGAATTCCTTACATGGCTGCTTCAAATGGAACCTTGATTGCTTTTTTTCTACTGCCAAAACCATAAAAGACCCAGAAAAATCAAATGCATAAAAACATTTATGAGCAGGGATACAATAAATTTGTGCTATAGTGCATTTTAATTTGATAAATTAAAGTTTTGCTACACAGTAGTTTGTGTTCATGTGTGAGAGAGGCATATTCATTAGCCGGTTAAATTCAGTACTATGTTAAACAGCAGTAAAAGCAATTCTGGCTGCTAGTGGGAGCTTTTGGTGTGGTGTTATGAGATTTCCCAAATGTCTGAGATGCAGCGTGGGAGAAATGGAATTAAATGTGCTCAGGAAAGTGCAAGGATAGTCTTGTAGAAAAACCACCAAACCGGGGTTTAGATGGAGCTTCAGTTTGCACATCACCCACAGATCTCCTGTGTTAACTATGTAAGCGCTTCTCAGGAGCGTGCAAAGAAGCAGCAGCCCTCGCAATGCGGCCAGGCTTGTGAGGTAGATTCAGCTTCTAGGTACTGCAGGTATTTAGTGTATTCTGGAGCAAGGCATTGTTTTCTCTTGGTCTCCTTTTTCCGTTTATAAATGGAAGTAGCAAACATCCTTTCTCTCTGTTTCTTGTTTGTTTTGTCTGTGTGGCCCGCAAGGTCTCCTGCTATTTCCTGCTCTCTTCTGATGTGCAATGTAGCGCTCAGCACTAAGGTGTGACAGCGTTCAGTGAAGCACTGTAAAAAAGAAAGAAAACAAAATAGTTACAAAGACTCTAAGCCATAATTCAATCCTGCTTTGAAGTGTATTAGAGGCGTTTAAAGTTCCTGCTAACTCTCTGCATATGGATGATTTCACCCGAGATGGCTATTTCTTTGAGGCTGAGAAAGTGATCAGGATCCTTTGTTTGAGGGTTCCCAGGACTATCAGGCAAGTGGGAATGAAGGGCATTTGTTTTGTTTGTTAGCTCCTGCACTTAATAACACTTGAGCCCTCTTATGACCTTTTGCAGGGTTTTCTTTTGGCATAAATGTCAGGAAATGCAGCTGGGATGAAAATATTGATAAATATATTGCCGGGTTTTAAACTGTAACTTGGGCTTGCTGCAGAACAGGTATTTAGGCAGCCCCAGTAATTTTTGAAACATTCCTCATCACCTGGTTCATACAAGTACTTGTGAAAATGTTTCCAAATGCACATCATTTTCCCTTTGCAAGGCTTCACACCATGACGAGCAGTGTTCAGGAAGGGAAGTCATTGCCTCTTTAACAAATTGATATTTCAAAGTTCAGCGCAGAGTCAGTTTTTATAGCTTCTTCACCCAAAAAGAAAAAAAAAAGGTTCAGCTCAGACGTACCAATACATTTTTAAGGAGCTCCTGTTTTTCTTCTATTGAGCCAATTCTCTTGACGGGCTTAATAGAAGAACAGGCAAGACAAATGGCTGGTGTGAGATCATACAGTTAGTCCATGACCCCAGAAAGGGCTTTGACACAGACCCTTAACACTAGACCATGTGATGCTGCTGTAAGCCAACGGCACAGAGCTGGCGGAGCTGCTGCCGCTTAACCCAGGGCCAGTTACCAGAGCTTTGAAGTGGAGAGAGAGAAAGGGGCAGCAACTGAGCAAGAGACTTTATCTGTGAAGAGAGAGGATCTGATCGGAATCCCCTTTGGCAATCTTCCCCTGCATGGAAAGGGCCCAGGTTGTGTGGTTAATATCAGAGGAAGGTTGATGGTAGATCTTGGCTAGCTAAGGATACCATAAATCTAATGTATAATTGGAGACTTGAGAATGGGAAAGGGAAGTAGGTGAAATGCAAGCTTGACAAACTCAGCCTGTCCAGCATGTTTCCTTACATCTCTATTACTTCCCACTGTATATGCATGTATACACACATACACACAGCAGCTCATTCACAAGTTCTCTCTTCTTTGGCTTGTCACAGATGTTTTTGTGCTTGCCAGTAAATTACACCAGTGGTGCCAGAAGCCTTTTCTTTTTTTTTGCCTGCTGGCACAGGTAGGACCAGTGTACGATAATGTAATACAGCCAGCTAAGATGCTCTCTGTCTTTTCTCATCCCTTTCTGTCCATTCCACGAAGACATTTTCATTTCGTGAACCACATTGTCAGCAAGAAGAATTGAATAAAAATCCACTGGTACCAGGATGTAATGTCAGTTTACACTGTGTGACATCTACTGAGGGCAAAGAGGCAATCTCCAGTAGCCTGGAGCACCTCTGACTTCCCAGTATTGCCTTAAACACAATTTTGTCTTTATTTTTAAATACTCAGAGCTCCTTTAAATCCCTTTTTCTATATTAAAAATGTTCCATCTGCTTTGGGAAACCCTTTAAATTAGTCATAAAGGCCAAGTCTCTTTATAGAAATAACTGGATAGGACAGACATCCTATCTGTAAAAATAACAGCTAACCTCCTAGCAAAATGTAGCTCTTGGAAGAGCTGGCAATGCTGCTGAGAATTATTAAGAAAATATTTGTCCATTTTCAAACAGCTTTTTGATTGAATGCCACGTTGATACGGGCATGTTTGGCATGTGTAAGAGGTTCTGAAGACCATCCCATCCAGGATACATTAACCTCTTTCAGACACAAATTGTGAATTCTGCGGTCAGCAACAGTAAGATATTTAAAGTAATGTAGAGTTGGGTACCCCTGGAAATTCAACTCTTAATGTCAGATTTCTCTACAGGGATTTTGTCTCTGTGTTAGCCCAAATTTAAAATAGACTAGAATAGAATCAGCCAAGTTGGAAGAGACCTCCAAGATCATCTAGTCCCACCTATCACCCAGCCCTATCCAATGGCACTAAGTGCTCCATCCAGCCTTTTCTTGAATGCTTCCAGGGATGGTGACTCCACCTCCTCCCTCCACCACCAGTCTCTGGAAATGAAGCGTTTCTGTTCAGGGATTTTTAGCATGAATTCCATTGAACCAACAGCACCCATCTTCCTGTTGTGATATTGATCAGCATAGTTCCTGTAACCCAAACAATTCAGGCCACCTAATGATTTAGGTCTCTTCAGCCACAACTGTTTTCTTACGTCATGACAAAAAAAAAACGTGGCACAAACCTTTGTACTTCTTATGGCCAAGCATGGACAATCGCTCAGCTGCACTGTCTGCTAAAATCATCTCCAAGCAAAGAAAGGGTTACTGTTGGCTATCCAATCCTTTACAGCCTGATGCTGAATATTCTGCCAAGTGCTGCTCAGACGTAGAGATTGTCCCAGGTAAAGGTAATCACAAAGGTGCAGAAGAGAGGAGAATCAGACTGTGACCCCAGTTCATTGAATTAGGGGGAGGAGAGGGACAGCAAAAGGAAAATGCATCTCCTATGCAATGCAGCCAGGTCAGCTCTGGGAGCAGAGCATTGCAGTTGCTGGAATATTCAATAGCAGCCTGTAAGCAGCTCTCTGCTGGTGGAAAAGGTCATCTCTTGGTTTGCCTTGGGCATCAGAAAATACTTTGAAATTGCCCTGGCTTCTCTAAGCTGACAGTGCTGCTGGAGAGAGCACCCTCGGGTACAAGGGGGGTGACAATGGAGCAGTGGCCCCACTCCCATCAATATCAAAAGCAGAGCACCGATTGACTGGAGTGAAAGTAAGGTCAGGACCAAAGTGTCACATGTAACATATTTCAGAGTTGTCATCATACTGATTTTTCAGGCACAGGAGGATGCTTAGCAGTATTCATTGTGCAGCTTCAAGACTTTTGAGGGACGTTAACAGAAATTTTAATAGGCGGATCATTTCCTGCACATTGTGGTTTCTGTATTTAAAGAAAAAGTGCTGCAAGTTGAGGTGAATAATAATGTGTTCATGAGTCACTCCTTTTAGAATCTTGCTCTGAAGGGGATTTATCTGACAGATTGCTACCCTAGGAAAATTGGGGTTGGAGAACGTATGTCAGCATTTCAATATCTGAAGCAGACCTATGGGAAGGCTGGGGAGGGAGTGTGTAGAAGGGCCTGTGGTGTTAGGATGAGGGGCAGTGGTTTGAGTGGGGTAGGTTTAGGTTGGACATAAGGAGGAAGTTCCTCACAATAAGGGTGGTGAAATACTATAACAGGTTGCCCAGAGTTGTGGTTGGGGCTACATCCCTGGAGACGTTCGAAGTCAAATTTGATGGGGCCCTAAGCAATCTGATCTAGTTGGAGATGTCCCTGCCCACTGCAGGAAAAATACATAAGATGACCCTTGAGGGTCCCTTCCAACCCAATGCATTCTGTGATCCATAAAAATAAAACTAAGGATCTGTAGCTGGAAGTAGACCAGAAGGGACAAACGCCTTTATATTTGTGTTGTTAATTTCCAAGACCACCCAGTTTAAAAGGGGGAAGGTTGATATCCAACTTAACATTTTTGTCATATTGTTCTTGCAAGGCTACTTTATCAAATAAAAATCCATGGTAGTGTTCTTGGATTTTCTCTACATAGGTCTGGAAGTGCATTTTTCCCACTGGCAGTTCAGATGAGATCATGGCACAGCTTGGGCTGACAGGTGTCTAACAGTTATCTTTAAGCATTTTCTCTCATCTGACATTCACACAGCTCTGCAGTCGGTTCTGCTGGTGTGCGCATACAGGAGCAATTAACAAGTTTAAGAGCATTTCTTAATGTACAGACAGAAATGTAAATGCAGTAGAGCTACACCAGCTGAAGTGAACTGCTGGGCCTCAGCTGAGCACTCCTTGATTGCCAGTCCACAGTAACATGGCCCAGGCATTCTCTCCTGGGCTTAAGGAAGAAATTGTTAATGACATCTGCAATTTTTAGTGTCTGCTTCCTGCAAAACTAGTTGGGGTAGTGTTGCAGAAGGGCAAATTGGGCCAAGAAATGTCTAATAGATAAACTGGTAGCATTTGAGAGCTAGAGATTTAGTAGAAAGATCTTTAGAAATAGATACTACTGATCCAGATTAAATCTTGTTTATAAAATTAAGGAAACTTTTATGTATGAAGCTCTCACAGTTTCAGGCTATCTGCAGTGTAAAGTGCAGAGCAGGATGTGGGCAGCTCTTTAAAAATTAATTTCACCCTTAGAGAGTGGCAAAGAACCTGAGCATGTGGCACTCTCACCTCTGCATGTCTCATCAGCTGCATCACCTCCCCTAAGTATCTTCCAGGAGAAGTGGGCTCGGAATCTGATAATGTGCACCTTTGTGAGGATTTCCCTGGAGAATTGATTCCCTCCTCTTTTCTTGTTCCATTTTCACTTAGAGAGAAGATAACCTTTGATTTTAGTTTTGAAATTAAACTAACTGGACTTACTTATCTCCTGGTTAGATTGAAGCAGCAGAAGGAAGCCTATCTGTGACTCAGGAGTGAGTCAGCAGATTATCCTTGTCTGCAGTCTGATTTAGAGGTTAGCCCTGGTACATGGATTTGAGTAGGACAAATTCACACAGTGGTGAATTTCTCCCCCAAGCCACTGCGAATCACTAATTTCCACTGCTTCTTAGCACCAGGATCTTTAAGATGAGGGTGATAGAGCACTGGAACAGGCTGCCCAGAGAGGTTGAGAAGTCTCATTCTCTGGAGACTTTCAAAACTTGCCTTGATGTCTACCTGTGCAGCCTTCCATAGGTGATCTTGCTTTGGCAGGGTGGTTAGACTCAGTGATCTCTGGAGGTCCCTTCCTGCCCGTAACAATCTGTGATTCTTCCCATGCATGCCAAAAAGCTATTTCAGACCTCTGCTGCCATCATCCTTCTCATGACCAATAGTGATTTGATAAGGAATAGTGTTTTCACAGATGCATTGTCTTATGCTTCTGTTCCTCATTAATAAGATTCCTCCTGCTTGTCTGAGCTCTTCCTCATCTCATTGAGCATTGCACTGAGCAGTGTGTGCATAGCTGTGTGTGCAGATGAGCTTTTGCTGTTGGCTTTGCATTTCTTCAGGGCCTTGGAAAGCTGGGCTTTCAGCAGTCTAATTTCACCTGTCTGATCCAGCAAAGTGTTGAAAGAAGTAGGAGCAGTGGCTAATACTGTTGAAGATTTCAGTAACAAAGAGAAGGCTTGTTGAGAATCTCTTTTTCCCTTCTTTGATTGTGTCCCCTAAATGTCACTTATATAATTACACAGAAACTCCTTTTGATTCACCTAGTGCAGAAAGGCATAGAAAGAAGGGTATTAAAAGGCAGTAATGGTTGTTTGGGGGGTAAAAGAAAAGCGCAGTAGACTTTAAAATGTTTGCTTTGGGCTGTAAGACAAATGTGTAACTATATGGTGCATAGAGAGGTTCTGTGCTAGACTCCTGTTTATGACTTTCCACAATAAAAAAAACTTGCTATTGTTTTAAAGTGTTCTGATACCATGCAGCTTATGGTTCCCTCCAGCACTCCTGGGCTCTTCCTAGGCTCAGGTTAAGATGAGATTTTTTTTTTTCCCCCAAGCAATAGAAAGTCACCTCTGTAAAGTGTCACATCCCTCAAGAGCCTCATCCAAATCCATTGTGTCCTCTTGCTCTGAAACGGGGCCTGATTTGGTGAATTTGAAACTGAGACTTCCCAACAAATTACACATAGCTGTTTTCTAATTGAGGTGCTGCAGGGAAAAAACAGATCGGGACAGAACCAGAGATGTCAGAGTCATCACTTCAAAGTTGCTCTTGGAGTTTATCTGTAAGTGTTTTGTCAGTCGAGGAGGCACTTGCTTTTCTCACAGGCCATTTAACATTAGGATCGTGTCTCCTTCATTTGTCTTCTTGAAATATTGAGGACACATTGCTCTTCATGTGCCTGACAGTCAGACAGGAACGTCTGCACTCGGCCTGAAAACCGATGCCTGCTATCAGCTCTTGGAAGAGATATTTTAGCCGCAAATACAAATATGCAGTTGTCGTCCAATGAAATCTCTACAAAGTAGCTGGCATCTCCTGGAAGCTTTGATGAACACTTTGCTTAAAGACACTTTTCCTGCTGTAGTAGGTATCTTCTGTATTTCCCCACTTTTCATTCTATTAAGCAGAAGAGTCAGATACAACTGCCAAGAAATCAGGATCCAGGACTTCTTTTCTCCACACAAATACGCTGAGTCTAGACCTGAAGTCTCCATCCTGCTGGTGATGTCTTCATGAGTAATACAGAATGACTTTGCTCTTTTGTTAATTCCGCCCTAACACTGAACTCCTTTTGCCCACAACTTTTTTTTTTTTTAACTTCAAAGCAAAATATTATTTTGTTGTGAAAATTGGAAAGCAGCACGTTAATAAAGGAAACTTTGGGGATAGTAATATCCAAAAATGTTTCTTATTTTTTTAAAAAACATTTTGCTTTCTTCAAGTTGCAGTTGGAACCTTGACATTGTGATCTTGCAATATGGGGAAAAGTCTGTGGTACATATATGGTACCCTCAATACAGTGGGGCATAAAGAAAAAGGTAAATATCCAGAAGTGAAAGGGTGAACTTGCTAGGGAGATGCTGAATTATGCAGAAATCCAAACATAGGTAGTTGGTGCAATCTCAGATCTATCAGCCTTGACAGTATCCTTTTAAATGACTCCTTAAAAATGTTAATTGCACATCATAGGCTCTTCAGCAGTGACATTTCTGCCACTGAATGTCATGGGGACATTTTTCCTTTTATTATCCTTGAACAGGAGAAGTGAAGTACTGGCGTTAGCCACCAGGTAGCTGTATCATGAAATGTAATGGATCTACTTTCAATATTTATGTTGCTTCTGCTTTTAATAAGCTGCTTTTTAAATTTACAATGAGAGCAAGCTTATGGCTGGTATTAGGCAGGCAACATTGTTAAGCTTTGCTTTATGAACTGTAAGATAAAGGTTTGTACATCAGGATTCCAGAACTACAGATGTTGAAAGCCCTGGGGTCCATGAGTTTTGTAAACTTGAAAAACAGCTGGTTTGTTATTACAGACTGAAGAAGCTGGTCACATTTTTGTCTTAGTTTCTGAAGGATATTCAGTAGCCTCTGCTCTCTCCGTCATCCATTTTTCTTTCGAGCATGCAGAGAGAAAAGGGGAAGGGGGAAAGAAAGGGAAAACCAAAGGGAAGAAGAGGGGGAAAGCAGAATGAAACATCCCAGCAAACACTGCAAGCATTTTAGGATTTTCTGCTGTTGAACTCAAAAAGGAGACTCTTTGTCAAAGATGCTTTCTGCAGTTTTTTTCTTTTCTCCCTGTACCTCTTCAAGGAAAGGGAAAAGAGAGAGAGAAAAAAGCTAAAACTTTGGGTTTTTTTGCTATCTAATCTATATTGCTTCTGTATTACTTAAGGAAACTTCCCTCCTTATGATGGGGTGTTTGGATGTTACTGACTGTCAGATGCTTGCCTCGTAGTTTTCCCCATCTCAGTCAAGTTCTTTGATTAATGTTGGTGTGCTCCTTATCCTACACTTTTCTGATACTGAGTTTTTTATCTTTCATTATTTTTTGAGAAGAGCTTTGCTAAACTGCATGCATAATGTACATTGAGGGATATTAAACCTGTGTTTTTCCTGTATATCTAACTTTTTTCATAGTCACCATGTAAAGTCCAGCCTGAGAATAGCAGAATACTGAACTGTGGGGCGGAAGACTCAAATGTGAGAAGCACTTTCAAAACTCACCCTGCCCTGCTGTCCTTCATTCTTCTCCATACGCAACCTTGATTTTACAGTGCTTGTCACAGCTTTATCCTATAAACTCTCAAGATACTGCAGAAAAGCTAGGCCAAGAGATGGGAAAAGTGCTTCTTTGCCAATCTGACCTCCCAAGGTCATACCTTTAAGTTGAAGTTTACAGGGATGGTGAAACAAAAGATTTTACTCTATTGTGATGATAATTGGAATAGGTTGCACAGTGAGGTGGTGGAGTCACTGTCCCTGGAAGTATTCAAGCAAGGCGTGGACATGGCACTTCAGGATACGGTTTGATGGCCATGGTGGTCTTGGGTTGAAGGTTGGACTCAATTATCTTAAAGGTCTTTTCCAACCAAAACAATTCTATTATAGGTGGACATACATATTCAGAGTGGAGCAGTGTTGACAATTCTCTGGGACAGAGTCCTGAAGTATAAGTGTACCTGCAGATAATCAGTAGATCTGACTTTGACCACTATACCTGACTCTGCTGTCAGTTTTTAGCGATGTCACTCCTATTTATATGGGGTTCCAGCTGAGCTCAATATTTGTCCACTGTTCACTGCTCAAACTCTTTTTTCCTTAGGCTAGTTTGAGTTTCTGCTTTCCCCTAACTGTATTTCACTTTAGCATAGTAAAGACCATGTGAGTAGCATAGAACTTTAAAGAGAATTTACATGAAATGGTAGGATTAGAAGAGTATATCATATGTTGTACAAATACTAGTAAGGGAAATAATGCAGGCTGAGACAGGAGATATGATTTAAGATTAGGGAAAAGGAGTACATTCCTGCTGCAAACTGATCCTTAGTGAAGCTTGCAAAACTATATTGACTTTCTAGAAATAAAACTACTTCTCCATCTTCCTCAGGCTGATGTTCTCCAGCTCTAGATTGTACACAATATTATTCAATTCCCTGCAGCTTCTGGTATGAGAGGCTCTACAGAAACTGAGTTTGCTCAGTGAAGAAATTGTAGCTGTTGAGCTTATTTCTCAAAGGATGCAGCTCATTTCAGGGTCTTTTTACTCTCTATTCAGGCAGTTTCACAGACACCTGGCAAAGCTCTTCAGCTAAAATGGAGATCTGCACCAACCAGGTGTTGATTATAGGTTCTGATCTGAAAAATCCCTTTACCTTCTTTGTGTACTTGAAAAGCTGCGACTGTGCCTAAAAGGAATCTAGAGAAGAGCATGGAGCTGTTACCCACAGGCTTGACCTTTCATTACTCCGTGAACATTGTTCATGGCCAGCAAGTGTGAAAAACTGCTTTTGTTCACCTTTGGGTTACTTTTTCTTCATTTTTCCACCATAATATTCAACATTTGCCCTTTTTTTTCTTTCCCCTTTACTCTGCTTTATTTATGTCCACTGCCTCTATGAAATGCAGATATTTTATCAGCTTTGCATGCCTTGTGCACGGTTAACTTTCTTGGTGCTTTTCCAGTAGGGAAGTGCAGCTACCCTGTTGACAAGTAATGGAGATCTTTATGCACAAATACTTTTGGAATGTCAGGCGTAGCCCAAAAGCAGCTATGCTGGCAGAGCAGTAAAATAAACAGAGAGAAAAGTATAGGAACTGGAATCTGAAGACACCTGACTTGTAAATTAGGTGTGCATAACACACAACTGATTTACATATGCAGTTCCATATAAATGTGATTTGTCTTGCCAACTGATTCATAATGCAGTTTCATCTTCAGTTTGTTTCAAAACAGGTGCAAATGCCTGATACACTTACATCTACATGAGCAGTACCTGGAGGGATGTTATGAATAGCAATCAGCAGTTCGGCTGCATCCCTTTCTTTGATCAATGTGTCATCTGAGGCCATAACAGCCCACAAATGTCTGGCACAGTCCAGTGTTGGTAACCAGTTTGTACAGAAATCAGCTGGTCGTGTCAACAGCAACTGACACATCTTCACTGGAAAGGACAGCCTGTTTGGGGCTACTCCAGTAACCAGATCCTTCTACATCTCTTTGCCATTTTGATCACATTTTTCAAGATCTCATTGCTAATTGTGGATACTTCCTTTTTTTTTCTTTTTTTTAATATCCCTCATGGTTAACACCAGTTTGGCATCTGGGACAGCATGCTCATAAAAATTATGACATATCTCTTGAGTCATGTTGAATTTTAATTTCTGCAAGTAAGGCTTGGTATGAATGGCAGACACAAGAGACTGAAAGAGGAGGCTGAGTCTGCCCAGCTCATAGTGGGGTTTAATAAATGGAGTACCTTGTTCTGTGTCTATTCCAGAGGTACTGCTGCTTATAAATGGAATAAAACACTCATGGAAGATGTGAGTTAGAAAAGCCAATACATAGGCTGCTTTTTCAAAGGTATTCTCTTGTCTCTGAATGCATTTTACTGGCTGCTCCCAAACTATTGAAGTAAACAATTAGAAGTAAAGATTAAACATGCTTTTGTGCATTTGATCTCTCTGCTTTTAGCAGGCTGAAAGAATGGTATAACCTAATGCTGATGATCAGAACGATTCTTTCTGACTTCCTTTCTCCATTTGAAAGCACTGAGTTTGGAGTGAATCTCTCTGAAAATCTCTGCTCAGGGTATCCTTTAAAGTAATGTCTCTTGGAAGATTATCAGTGCTTACATGTTTGCTATCTCCGGAAGAGGAAAATGCTGCTTAGTGGAGAGATTCCAGTGGCAAATGAATACTGAGCAAACAATGTCCTTCTTGGAGGCAAGAAGAGATGATGAATCACTCCGAAAGCTTATTGCTTGACCAATCTGCCTATGTATTTTGTTATCTGAAATGATAATGAAGACATTAGCAGGCTCATATCTTGCCCAAACTGAATGGAAAATGAAATAAAGGTGGAAGATGATGATGGCTTAGTGCTGGGATTTGCACGTAGCCTTTATACGGTGGCAGCAGTCTGAGGCAGAGTCTCGCATGCCTGCTTCCTCTGAGACAAGGGAAGAATCTGTCTCATCTACCTTGTGCTTGATTATGATGTAGCATCAGGGAAGACTGGTAAGCCTGCTATCTTGACTACAGCACTTGTTGGTGATCAGTGATTCTAAAAAAATGCTCTGAGTGGAAGGAAGAAATTGGAGAGTTATTGTGATCCCCAGTCAGGTCTCCCTCCTTTTTAGGGACTGTCTTACTCCGCTTTCTGCTTGTCCAGAAGAGAAGCATTTCTGGTTTTCTATACTCTAATTAGCAACATGACTCTTGCTGTTTGTTCTAGAATAACAGTTAACGTCACTGAGTCTGGTCCAGGCTTGTAAAGAGGAGTCAGACAGACACCACCTACTGGTAACTTTTTTATTGAGATTAGAAGACAAAACTACTCTTCACCTTGTTTAACTGGGAAATAAAAGCAAAGAAAGGTACTCTCTGTCTCTTATGCTATCCAGACAATCCATATGATGTCAGCTAAGAATTTCCCTCCAAAGTGGGAGCTCTCAGGCTAATGCAGCAGTTAAACCATGAGTGGCCTTGTGTTTCTTGTGTGGCATGTGGTTGAACGCAGCTAGGATCCTGGGACTCAAGACCAACATGGTAAAGGTACCATATTCAGGTGCCTTAAGTAGCAGACAGACACCAGAGGTTTCTTAAAGCTCCATGATGTGTAATTCCTATTGATTTTATTGTAGCTGTAAGGATCACTATCTTCATGTCTTGCCTGAGGTCATTAAAGGATGCTGTGGAAGAGCTGGGAAGTGAAATGAGATTTCCTGTCTCAGTCCAACAGCTTAATCAGAATGCTATGTTTTATATCTCAGTTTATGACAAGAAAGCTAAGAAACCTTATTAACTAATCTAACCCTCATCTGGACTGTATAAAGACATCAAGTACAGCATTATATCATCCCTTTGAAGATATACATGTGTATTATGTTATGTTGCTCAAGTTTGATAGGTTATACCTTGGATATTTTCCTTTGAAGATCTTCATAATACTTTTAACTTCATGGGAATCTACCATGTTATGTCCTTCCCTATCTGCTAATTGCCAATATAGATCATCTTTCTTTTTCTTTTATCTTCTACTGGTTTTAAAATTTTACAGATGAAAGTTAGGCTAATATTGCAAAATAAGAACTTTAACTGCATTTTGTCTCCAATAGTTGGCATTCTTCCTTAATTACTGCATCCTTTTGACAGTTGGTCAAAGTGATTAACTTTGTAACAGCTTGTATTAAAGACCTGCTGAAAGAAACTTATATTAAGCACTTGTACTCCATTTGATCAAGGCAAATGGATGGCTTAAGGTCCCAGTGGTGGATATTACATCATTTTGCTTATAGATGACTGGTTCAAAGCAACCTGGGCTGCTAATGATCCACTCTTTGTTAGTACTGAGCACTGACTATGTAAGTGAATTGATGTGTAAAGACCTGCCCACATAATTTCATCATCTTCCAAGTCATCATCACTCACACTTTTCAGATCAGCTTTTAATCTCCATCTTCTTAAGTTTTTTCTTAAATTGCTATGATTCATCATGATCCTGGGTTGAGTCCACTGAAGATCAAACATGGTTAGGAAAAGGTAAAGGAGGAGCAAGACACTGAAAATAGCAGGAATGGGGAAACATATGTTCTGGACCCCATTATTTTCCAAGATGGGCAGAGTCATTGGTGTATACAACTAAGTGGACCAAAGTACAGCTTGCTCTGCAGTCCAGTTTGACCCTTGGCTTCTGATGAGAGCTTGTGCATGGCGGTAACATACTTCAATTCATTCAAGTGAGATGTGCAGTATAACTGAAGGATAATGGGGTTTGTACCCTTTTCAATTTTTTATGTCATTTAGTAAGTGCTGAGCTTGCATTAAGATGTCACTGTCAAACTGGATGGCATTAAAAAGGAAAAGTGCTGCTAAATTTTCAGCAGGTCGAAGCATTCTCGGATCCCTTGACGCTTTCAGTAAAAATCTGTTGGAATAAAGGATGGCTAAAAAATGTTTTTAATCTAGGCTTTTTAAAATTTCTCTTTTGAGAGCCACTGTAATAAATCGAAATTATTGATTTCGCCTGTAGCAGTCCTGAGATTCACTCATTTAAGAGTCGAAACTGCTCTATTACTCAGAGCAATAACCCAATGCTTTAAAATCTCTCATCAGAGACTCCTGGTCCACACATGTAGACAGGCATTTGACAAAGATTTCCGTTTGTTTATGGATCTTACATCAGCTGAGATCTCTGCACTGCTTGTCTTTGTAATTATCTGCTCTCCTTTTCCCACTGCACCCTGTGAAAACCTTTGCAGCACTGGGCCTGTGGGTCACTGTTTCTGGGCTCATTCTGTGGGCTGAACCCTGGCCACTTGTGGCCAGTACAGACTCTTTCAGCATTGACAAATCTAACACTATTCCGTCTCTTAACAGATCTCTTCAGAGGAACAGAATGTGGTTTGCATTCTAGCATCTGTAGAATTATCCACATTGTGAGTCTATCCATAGGCTTGATACCGTGTTTTAAATCCCCTGAGTGGAAGGGAGAGTTAAATACAGGTTTTGATGCAGCCAGTATCAATAAGACGTTGCAAAGGAATGCTTAATATGGTACACAAAAATATTGTAGAGTCAAGAATCTTGGTTAAATTAACACTAACTGATATTAAGAGTATGTGTTTTGTCCATATAGTTAACAAGAGCTGGTGAATTCCATGGCAGCTTCTCCCTATGTCACTTTTATTTTGCTTATTATGCATTTTTTATTGCATCTCCATTAACAGAATATTTCTGTTCCACCTTCTTTTCCTAAAGCTGTGCTTCTCAGAAACATTCACACAGCTCTGCAGTGCAGTTGCTCCTCGTTCTCCTGAGGCAGTAATTTACTGCTAGCCAATGCCAGTACTAAATTACTAACCCCATCACTAACTTGCTGGGTCAGCTGCTGTAACCAATAAGTAGCACCTAATCATTGCCCATCTGCTCCAGCAAAGGACTAGCTGGCTTGAGTGCTCCTCACCATGCCCCTGTGCTCAGACCCAGAGCCAGAGTGGCTGCTTAGCAGATCAAAGGGAGTCCTTCCTCCCTTGTGCAGCACGTGGTCCAACCTAGCCCTGAATTATTAGCATATTTATAAATTAAAATAAATCCAAGGAGCGAACTGGCCCAGGGGAGCTCTCAATCCAATCAAATTGGACTCATATATCTGCCCGTGAGCAATTCCTTAGAAGCCCTGCCTTCATGAAGCCTCATTTGTAATCACTACGTGCTGTGTACTTTAGAACTAAAGTTTTATAATTACTTGCTGTTCCGGCTGCTGAGCAGTTCTAAATGTTAGATATTAAGGAACTGCTGTTTCAGTCAGTGAACAAGCTCTGAACATTAAATGTGCTTCATGAGAAGTTTTTTTCTCAGCCATTACACATCTCTGAAGGCGTATTTTTTTCAAGTGGATGCTTTCCCAGCTGTTGATCATCTCTCTGTTTCTTCTGTATGAAGAGAGAAGGAGGAAACTGATGGTGGTGTGATACTGTATAAAGGCTTTATCGCTGTGGAGGGAGATGGGTGCATCACTCACAAGTGCAGGCATTGAAGTAATTGTGCAGGTCAACCTGGGAAAGTGCCCATGAGACCTTTATCTTACATCACATGTTATTTGTCAGCGTTTTTGTGTCACGTACTTTGCAGTAGAAATGTTTTAGCAATCTGTAGTGGGTTTGCAGAATATTGCAGGAGTATTTGGGTACCATTCCTATGCCTCTCCAGTACCAGAGCTTGATGCCTTGGGAAGAAGCAACCTGTCTTCGTCATGGGTCAAGAAGATACTTGGCTCAGTGAGTGTTACCAAGTGCTGGGTGAGAACTAGAACTCCAAATTAAGCAGATGTTTTGGAGGCAGTTTTGTAAATAGTGATAGCAGTGATTTCTTTCACAGCTCACCGATTTCCCAAAGTATGCCTTTTGTACAGAATGATATTGAAATTTAAGATGTGTGCACTGAAGACTATTGGAGACTACAGAATCAAGTGCTGTGGTTCCCATTTCCATTGAGACCAGGATGATAGTGAAATGGTTAGCAAGAGATTTGGGAAACCACAGATCAGTTCCCTACCCTGTCCCAGTCTTTCATATGAGCTTGTGTGTGTCACGTAGCCTCTCCTTCAGTCATCACAGGCAGAGCTGAGATAGCTCTGTCTGTAGTGGGAAAGAGAAGAGATTTAGGAGTGGATGACCCTCAAGCCCCACAGCAACAGATGGTATATAAATAGAGCACAGACAGCAAGTCCCTCAGTTTAATCCTAGAAGATCACACAGTGGCAGATGTAACTGTCAGGGGGGGAAGAATGATTCTCATAATTCTGCATTTTGGAGGAAGGAAGTGAGCTTATGTCAGGCTTGTTTATGGTGAAGTCTAGTGCTTCACAGAGATACAGGCTGTTGTTTGTGGCTTCAGTGAAGATAATATTGCTGAGAATGCAGCTGGGGCAAGGGCAGTGAAGTGCAGTTTACATTACAGTTGTGCAGTTTGCCATCTAGTTCTCCATATGTGTTTGTGTGTTTGCACAATAGATGACAAAAAGTGGACATTGATTGCAGTAATCAAAGTCACTGAGAATCATGGACTTGAAATACAAAATCCAAGAGATGTAGTAGAGTCCTCCATGTATGATTAGATTGGAATAAAAGAAGAAACCCTTCACATGTTAACTACATGTGTGTGAAATATGGAATAGGAATACAGACAGACAGTAACTTAAAATATATCTATCTGATATCTTACTAGTCTCTGCCTGGAGAACTTCCCAAATCGGTCTGCATGTGTGTATGCCAGCTGTTGTGGCCAGCCTGAAGTTAGGTTCATTACGCAAGTGATTTCAAGAGCCATGTGGAAAAGATGTGGTTACCTCGTACTGCCTGTTTTCAGTCATAGGACATCCTTACAGAAGTGTGTGGATACCTCAACATAGCCAGGTACAGGCTCTTGTCTGTCCACACTGCACTTCAGAGTGCTCTGATGTGCTCTATAGAAACCAAAAGCCCAAAGACTCTGCTCTGGGTACTAGCCAAAGCAAGGCTCAAGTGTGCACAGCAGATAATCAGCCTGGACGACTCAGGGGCAGAACACCAGGCAACTCTTGGAAATGCTGTGAAAAGATCAAGGAAAATTAGATGTTGTGAATCAAGAGCTGGGAGTCAAAAGGAGGTGATCAGCCCTCACCTAAGTCAACACATCAGGAATCAGTGGGCGGGTTAGAAATGAGCTTTGCCCCACTTAGAGCTCTCTGATGCTGCCTGTGAAGTCGTGAGGCTCAGAGGCTGTTTTACAAAGTATAGACTTCTTGATCAGGAACTTTCCTGACGTATATTGTCTCTTAGAACAGCTTGATGTGTGCACAAATTTATCCTCCACTTAGCGTAAGTGAAAGCCCTAAGATAGTCAATCACATGGAAAACTTTTTTTTTTTTTTTTCCCTGTCAGCTACTAAGCATCAGATCTAGAAATGGTGAAAATAACGGCATTTCAGGTGTCATTAATCTGAGGCATAATGGTGCCTTTAACAGCTAAATGAATGCTGTAGCTTAGGTGATTCAGGTATCTTTGCATATAATTGTGCTTTCAAATAGATTGCAAGGTTCAATCCAGTACGGATTCATTTTGTGGTGTCCCAGAAGTGTGTAAACTAAAGTTATCACAGTTGCCTTGTATTTACAAGCTGTAAGATTTATTTAGTAGGGACTCTTCAAACGGGAATAGGCTAGTCTTGAGTTATGAATTGCTAAACTCATCCATCTGTCCCATGGCTACACCAAATCACTCTTTAAATGCATGGAGGAAATGTACCACTATTGCAGAAGTGTTATAATGCCTCACTTTTGACACAGCAAGAAAACAGCTAGGAAATAAATTGAAAGCATTAGGCTGTATTAGGACTTTTCAGAGTAAGCCATCCAAATGAAAACCCATAATCAAAATAATAATTATCAGGGGAACACATTTGCTTTCAAAGTAACCATGCAAAGTGAAGCACAAAATGTGTCTTAAGTAACAAGAAATGGTGGTTTCAGTTTGGAGGCAAAAAGAAAGTCTAGCACATGAGAATGCAAGTGCTTTGCAAATGATCAGATCTTGATGAGTTTCTTCAGAAATGGACCATCATGTATTGTGCATTAGGAAAAAAAAAAAAAGGAGGAAAACTTGAAGCTGTTAGGTGATGAATACATCCAAAAGCACGCTGAAGCTGGGACTGGGTTACTGAAGCTAGGAAGATGCCTGTCTTTCTCTTCCTTTTAAAAGCATTACAGCACAAGATTAGGCTGAAATAATATTCTGTAAAATATTAAGAATTTCAATGCTGTGGAAAGACATTTGTAAAGTTCCAGAGAAGTTAATGTGTAATAACTAACACAAATAAGGTGTACTTGGTTTTTTTTAATTAAAGTAGCAGACAGTCCAGCAGGTTTTTTTCATATATTCTTTGTATTTCTGATGTAGTTACGGAAGCTGAATGTGAGAGACAGAATTTCATCATGCCTTTTTGTATTTATTATTCAGATTATCCAAGCCTCCTGATTTTCTAGTGCATTTTACCTGCCATAGCTTTGTTCTTCAGCTACAGGGGGGTTTAATTTCCAGAACATATTTTTGTGTTTAGTCTAATCTTGTCATTTTGCCATTTAAGCATCTTGATTTTTTCATAGCTTTCATGCAGCATATATGAACTTGAGTTACAGAGTTTCATTGCTAAGGATTTGCATGGTCTTGATGGTGGATACATGCAAGAAACTTTGTTTTTCATTTTTGGATGTGCTAGTTCAGCGTTCTCCAGTCTCCAGGAGAACTGGACTTAGCTTTGGTTGATCATGGTCAAATCCATCTTGCACTGTAGTTGCAACATAATAAAAAAAACATGTAATGGAATAAGTCTATTTTGCTTTCACCAGATACAATATCCTGGATTTTTATCCTTCCACATAGTTTTTGTAATAAATGCAGCTGACCCACTTTGAATAGTTCCGGCTTGTATGCTCTGAAGCAGTTGTGGATTGGAAAAGGCCTTGTATTATATCTGCATATAAATAGCTGCATTTTCCAGTGGTTAATATGATTCACTTCATTTGCCTTCTTCAGCAAAAGTAATAGCTCTTCCCTTTCCCTGTTTTCCTCTTTTCAGAAGTAACAGTTTATTCCATGAGGTCGTGCAGCTGAACTTTGAAATAGCCAGTTTCAGCAGCCTTTCTGGAACGCAGCCCATCACCTGGCAGGTGGAATACCCTCGGAAGGGAACAACAGACATAACCTTGTCTGAAATCTTCATCTGCCAGAAGGATCTTGTTGGAATTGTTCCACTGGCAATGGTAAGAAACTGTTTCAGCATGTTGCTCCCTCTGATCGGTGTGAGAAAAGGTACACCAGGCTCTGGGCAGACTTGCCCGGGAGTGTTCTCTGCCCTGCCTCCCCATTTTACAGCTGTGTAGGACTGCTTGCTAAAGTCATGTCCTCACCTGATGCTCTGTACACAGCACACAGTTTCAGTTCTTGCAAACTTAGCAGAGGAAAGGATGCTGCTACTTTTAAAATAATCTCTGTAGGGCTTTAAATCCTGCATTTCTGTCGTGGGGTTCCCCCCAGGGTACTAGTTGGTAACACAAAGCCAAGCAGATTTACCTTCCTATTTCTAATTGCCATTATGTGGCTTCAACTTGCAGGCTGTAGAGTGTCTTTAGAAGGCCTTGAGTACCTTCTGCTAAAGCCAAAATTTCTTGCTCCTTAGTAGACTGAGGCTGGTACTAATTTTGCTGAAAGTAACAGAAAGTAACAATAACCTAAATAATATATTTAAGAAAAATGAAGCTTAGGCTTTCACTTGGAAAACTGTCTTGGGTTCAAATCTACTTGCTCTGTTCCGTGTTGTAGCACCAGTTGTGGGGTGCCTGCCTCCCCTTGGAATCGAACCTCTTGCTTGTCTTTGCAAGAGTCACAAGTGTGATTTGTAGGAGCAGTGTCCTTCTCTTGCTGTGGCCCAATGAAGGTGCAATCACTTCTGCAAAGGGAGGCTGGAACTGTGGGAGCACTGAGACTTGGCAGTTAGGGCCCCTTCCTGTGAGTGAACAACCCAGGATTAAATTCCTGCTTGGAGGCAAGCAAACAAGACATTTCACTGAAGTCTCCCAGCATCTCAGACACGCTGCTTTTAGGTAGACATTTTATTTTCTGTGGGATTTAGATACATGCCGAGAACTTTTTCCATGCTGTCAGCTGGAGTAGACACTGAGCATTTATTTTGGAAGTCCTGCTGAACTTCATGACAGAGAGAGAGAGGGAAGCAGAGCTGCCAGCTGCCTAGAACAGGACCAAGTGCAATTAATAGAGGAACTGCTTGTGCTGCCATTAGTCACTGTCAAGGCTCAGGATGTTGGAGAAGAGTTAGATCCATCTTACTTGTGAATTTTGCCTCTCCTGTGCATGATCTTGATGGTGAAATTCTGGCAGTCTTTTCTTTGAACAATGTTCAGTGGTTTGCAGCAGATAATTAGATAAGTATTATTTCCTGGAAGTCCTGGTCTTCAATATATTCTTCCCCTTTGAAGAGTAAAACTGCTGCTCATATCAAATGAGGTCATGGCCAGCAATTTCCTGAGCCAAAGTCTGTTAAGTCAGCAGAAAGTCTGTGCTATATGCCAGATCTGAGAGGGAAATAATTGCCCTCATTACCTGTGGAGTTGAACAGTGAATACATATTTGAGCATCTGTCCTCTAAAGACTTGAGAACATGCGTAAGGAAGGGGATTGTGGTCAGATTTTAGTTTGAGATAGGTGCCTTTCAATATCAAATGACAGACATCTGTCCACTGACAGACTTGAAGTCTTGTTCATTACTTGAAAGAATGAATCAACTTCCATATCAGAGGCAGTCAAGATTTTTTAAAAAATTATCTTTTATCAAGGTCTAATGCCTTTGCACTTTTGTAAAAGGCTCAGGATTTCCTTCTGTTCTAAATTAAAATTCATGTATCTGCAAGGGTTCCTTTAAGAACTGGTGGTTTAAATGAATTTAGTGTTGTATAGATTATATAAGGTGAGGCTCTTTATTCCCAGCAGATGTAGCACTAGGCACTCTGGGTTGTGCAAAGGGTTCAGGCAATGAAATCTCTAAACCTTGCTCTTTGCAAAGCTTTCTTGCGTTTATCTCATTTCTGTACCTTGTGATAACACTTGGCTGGAGCCAAAATATACTGTGCTAACGGAATCCAGCCGGATGGGACACCAATGCAAATTGGCTTTGCCAGCAGGATATGAGTAGATAAAGGGAATTTTCAGAGTTTTCTGTTAGCTAACACTGCTTATTCAGCCCGGGTGCTTTCTTCATTTGGGCGTTAATCTCTTGCTGAGCTGATTACCTGGCAGCTCTCCTGCTCAGAAGCAGGAGTTACACTGGAAAGAGAGAGGGTGATACTGTATCTCCTGAGGAGTTGGCCCAGGCTCTCTATCTCAGCTGTGCACCGCGAAGCACCAGCACATTATTGTGCATAGAAATTAGATTTCAGTGTTTATCCACAAGTGTGTTTCATAATCCTCTGGAGGGTAAAGTAGATTTTTGTTGATTTAAGCGTGAAGCAAAACTGCTGTCACCCAAAGTTAAAACCTGTCATTCAGAATGTTTAAGGGTGACCAAAAAAAAAAAAAAAGTGATGCGAGGAGTAGAAATAAAGAGCTGCCCAGAGGTATTGTACTGGAATAGGATGCAAGATCCAATTGAGCCTTTGCCATTGGTCTGATGGAGTCTTTGTCAGCCTTTGAGGATGAAAGCAGTGAATTTTTCCTTGGTTTGAGTATAACATAAAGGTTGTCTCTGACTCGCAGAGCAAAGCATGTCTCACGTGAGCCATTCCAAACTCATGAGGCAAGAAAGATCATGTGTCTTTTATTGCCCTGTGCCTGATTCCATTACAAAATAGTAGCAAGATCAAAAGCAAGTGGGGGTCTTCAAAAGGTTAGTGCAGTTGCTGCTACAGTATTTTGAAATGAAAGAGGTTAAAGAATTGATATTGTCAGTAAGATCTAAACCTGGGATTTTAAAAGAGCCTTATAGGACTTGGGTCAGTGGAGCAAGTGGTAGGTTACACTTGTTGGAAAATCAATGGCAATTCATCACACAGTCAAAAAGAAGGGGTTTAGTGCAATCCATATTCTGTGTGCCTAACTACCGCGCTAAATAGTTTATACAAGTAAGAGACAGCAACACAGTGATGCTGCCTCACTGAACACTACAGTGAAATAAAAGGAGCAAGAGATACCAAAACTGCTGGGCTGAGAATAAGTCTAATAACTTTTTCCCAGAAAAAAATATTTGATACAAACTTGTGGTAAGTATATATATTTTTTTTTTGTTGTTTTTTTTCCTGAGCTCAGAAGTTAATCAGTCTGAGTAATCTTGGAGGACATTTCACCCTTCAAGGTATTTAGAGAGAAAAATGAGTCAGAAAAGTTAGAAAAATGTAATTCTAACTGGTTCTATTGCTTTTTAACTCTCACATACCAGAATTTTAGTGTATTACTGGTAGGGGAATGCATCAAAATTAGATCCCAGTCAGACATATTTAGTACTCTCAGTAGTAAGCTCTTAAGTAAGGCACTCGGTGCAACCATCCAATCTATATATCTTCCATACAGATTGTATAAGACTCTCTGTGTCTCACTCAAAGTATGAGATTAACTTTGTATGTTATTTTTTCTGTCCTTGAACAGCAATAATTAACTGAGACAAGATTTGTAAAGAGATAATGTCATTTAGTAGATCATGATGCAGATGGAGAAAGATAGATGCTCTTTCAGACACACAGTCCTTCCTTCAGATCTCTTGACTCACTTAATCACAACACCTGCAAAATGCTACAGCTACCAAAACTGGGGATTGTAAAATTCATCACGTAGGAGAGTTAAATAAGAAAATGAAAAGATTTCTTAAGGCAGACTAGAAAATATATCCCACTGTCTGCTGACAGGAAATACCTACCCCAGAGATTTATTCTTCCAGTAGAGGAAATCTACTGAGTTGTGCCCTATTCTAGCATTCTTCATTTCATGCTACTTGTTGCAGGATCAATTAGTAAAAGTGCTTTTATAGGAGCTTAATTAATTACCTGCTAAGCTGCTTTTGAAAACCTCCTCAATGAATCACAAGTCACCTGAGAACTTGCCAGTGGAGGTGTACAAGGTTGCTTAACTTACTTGCCACATTTTCCTCGGATTTCTATCCCGCCATAAGCAAATGCAGCCAACTGCATTGATTTTACCATTTGACTAGATTAAAAAAGAAACCAAAAATGCTCATGTTTGCAGCATGCACTCGCACACAAATCCCACTGAAGAAGTCTTTGTGCGTGTGTTCAACACAAGCCTGCCTTTTAGGAAATTTAGCAAGAGATTTCTTTTCATGCTTTAAATGGATAATACAGATTTTAAATATTACTAAATGTTGCTTTAGGGTACAAGGAGATAGAAGACCTGTGTATAAGTTTATTGTTTGATGCCAATGAGGCACATGAATATTAAAGGAGAACTCCTTCATGGGATGAAGATGGGGAATCAGTTGTTTAATATTTTTGCAGAACTATCTGGGTCCCTGTGCATGGAGATGATGTAATAGTCCTCTACAGCAGGATAAACTCTCTCTGAGAAGCTGAGGGACCTGGGGCTGTTTAGTCTGGAGAAGATTGAGTGGGGATTTAATAAATGTTTATAAGTATCTGAAGGCTGAGGGTCAGGAGAGGGGTCACAGGCTCTGCTCACTTGCTCCCTGGGATAGGACAAAGAGCAATGGATGGAAGCTGCAGCACAGGAGGTTCCACCTCAACACAAGGGGGAACTTCATTACTGTCAGGGTCACAGAGCACTGGAACAGGCTCCCCAGGGAGGTTGTGGAGTCTTCTTCTCTGGAGCCCTTCAAGGCCTGTCTGGACATGTTCCCCTGTGACCTGAGCTAGGTTGTCTGCTCCTGCTCTGGCAGGGTGGGGTTGGACTGGATCTCTTTGTGTCCCTTCCAACCCCTGACATCCTGTGAGCCTGTGAATTAGTTTATCTATGACTGTTATTTGCATGAAATCCAGTTACTTGAAGTGCCAAAGCATAAACCCAGTGTCAGAAGCCTGTTCTGAGAGTTGTAGTCTCTGTTTACTCCAAAAGACATTTGTCGACTTGGTAAGCTACACAAACTTCCTCATCCATGCATATTTCCTCTTCCAAATGACAATAATACTGCATTTTCATTGGGTGTTCTAGGCTTCATTCATCAGGCTTTGTAATGCATTGGTAACTGTATACAAGCAAATGGAAGCTGGAACTGCTCTAAGGCATTTCTCAAAGGTTGTTGTTGCTCCTTCAAACCTCACATCCTCAGAAGTTTGTCCTTTCTCCCTGGCTGTATCAGTAGGGCTCATAGAAGATCTGATCCGTCTCTGCTTGTGCTGCCTTTCTGCTGGTGTAAAGTGCATCTTTTTCTTGTGCAATAGCATCCTGTGAAGTGCTGGTTACTCCAAGTTCAAAGTTTTTATCTGGAGTACCCAGGGAAACCCAACAGTAAAATGTAGAACAGTTCCACACATACTCTTTGCTCAGTGGTAAATTATTCTAGTAGGAAGTGCTTGGTTTGTGTGTACCTTTCTTTACATTCAGAACTCAAGGTATTGACAGTTCTGCTGCAGAATTGGACTTCCCAGATACAGAGCTCTGAATTAGCCCAAACCAGTTCTTGACATTTTTATGGATGCTTGTTAACTTACTTTCCATTAAAACACAGCTGATTGAAAAAAATTTTGCTCCCAAAGCAAATGCTTAGTTTATATACACATTTATGTATCCTGTTCTCTAAGGTAAAGATTTTTTAAAGGCATTTCATTGTAATGAAGTCCTTGTAACGCCATTAAAATGTAGGCCTAAGTAAATAGAGTTTTCATCCCTGCACGGTCATAGAATCATAGAATGGTTTAGGTTGGAAGAGACCTTAAAGATCATCCAGTTCCAACCCCCCAGTTCCATAGGCAGGGACACCTCCCACTAGATCAGGTCGCTGAAGACCTCATCCAGCCTGGCCTTGAACACATCCAGGGAGGGAGCAGCCACAACCTCTCTGGGCAACCTGTTCCAGTGCCTCACCATCCTCACTGCAAAGAATTTCTTCCTAACATCCCATTCAAATCTCCCCTCCGCCAATTTGAACCCATTCCCCCTTGTCCTGTCATTACAAGACCTTGTGAACAGTCCATCCCCAGTCCATGACTTCATACACAAGGTTCTGTTATTTCAAGGTCATGGAAGCACAGACTTCTCCCTCCTGTTAATCTTTCAGTCTTGAATGAAGCAGAGGGGCAGGAGGCACCAAGGAGCTTTTCAGACTATAAACTCTAAGGCTTTCTAAACGCATCCATTTCCTGATTTGCATATCACAAACAAACAGCTAATCTTGGTATGAAGCTTTTCAGGTGACAGATCTTATCTCCGATAATTTAATTATGAGTCGCATTGCATAAGCATCATGGGTTGGAGGAAGTTTATTTGATGTGAAACTATGATGTTGCTGTTAGCAGTACTAACTGGGGCAACTTGAATCAGCTGTGAAGCCCTGAATAACACCATGAAGTCAAGAGCTCTTAGAGTTCAGTTACAGACCGAGTGCTCTGCGTGAGACACTAGAGTGAGAATCTTTTGATGTTGAGGGAGAAGGAGTTACTGAGATCACTTCTATGCCTACAGTTTCTGCCATGGCAGGTTGCGGTTGTTTAAATGAGGCTAGCATTCCTTCTTTTAGAATCACAGCGGATATAATTTGACTAAATTTTGTGCCATTGCTGTATATTTATATCAGCTGAACTCAGGAGCCTGCATCCCTGCTTATAAATTGGCCGTGTCACCTAGTGTGTTGAGCTGTGACAGGCAATGCCTATCGATCCATCTTATCTGTTAAGAATTGACTTTTTTTTGTTGTCTGCCCATCAGGAAACAAAAGCAAAAGAAACAAAAAAAACCTCACAACAAAACAAAACAACAAAAAATGAAGTGTTGTTCATTGATCTTAAATTGGCCAGAAGATGCAAACGACATGAAGAGCTCAAAATGGCTCAATTTAACTGTGCCTTTTTAAGTCCCAGTTATAATTTCTACCACCCCCGCACTTTTGCCTCTAGCTTCTGCCTTCCTTTTCTTTACTACAATCACATTCAGTCCTACCTTTGCAGGAAATGAGAATGGATCAATAAGGCTATCTCAGCTGGCTGGAATTAATTTTTCCTTTAGACCGAGTTGTATGTCATTTTCTATGCGGCACAACAGTATGTATAATTTCCTCTCCCGGCATCCCTCAGATCTGACAATGCTATTGAATGGATTACTTTGAAATTTTTGAAATGCTGAGGATAGATGGGGTTAGCTGGCTTCCAGATTTTTAAAGGTCTCTGCCATATAGAGAAATTTTGGGTCTCTTTGCTTATTTTCCTGCCTGTAGAGGAGAGATATTAATATGAGGCTTCCTATATATGCTTCTCAGCCGTGATAGGAGAGAAGTCCTGTGAACCACACCAAAAAAAATTGTAGAAAAATGAGAATGTGCAGTGATTCAGTTGTTGGATGCTTGCTGTTGTGGTAATACCTAATTGCTGCACAGACAAATGACGGAGAAGTCAGAAGCCTCTAGAAAATTCTGTCTGCAAGACAAGCTGATGGAAGTCAAGGTATTGTTCAAGGCTGAATGAAACTGAGCTTCAGGAATGGGGAAAGGGTGACACAGCACTGGGACATAGGATCACACTTCTGTGATAACACAGCAGGCAGAGGGCTCTGAGGTCCCCCGAGCAGTCCATGCTTGATGCTGATCATTTGTGCTCAGTTCACAGAAAATTATTGTTGTGGGCTCTTTCTTCTGCCAGCATGGCACAGTGCAGGGCTGCCTGGAGACAGCCAGGTGTTTCTGCTCTGATTCTCAGCACAGCAAGTTAGCCTGAGTCGAGCCCACATTTTGCTGCTGATTATTTTGGTGTTGGTTTGTGGCACTACATTGTGTAATGTGAAGTCTGGAGGTTCTTTTGTTCATGTGATCTATTGGGCAGTATTTGGGGACTGCTTAAAGCATTGGCTTGGATTTGTGATCCATCAGAAGAAGACATCTTAAATAATAGTTTATATTTGAAATGACAGCTGATTAAAATTCTGAATGTTTAACATAACCACAAAGGCAATTTCAGAGCTGCCACATGTGTGTGAGCAGAGACCATGCAGAGCCATAATAATGAGCCAGCAGAAAGTGAGCTCTGGACCCAGATGATAGTGTTTGAGAAGGATGTACCAGGGCTGTGTATTTTGCTGTTGTATCTGCTAAGGACTGTTTTCACCCTGTGTGCCCTCCCCTGCTGCCTTCACTGCCAGATCAGATGGAAGAGGGCAGAAGAATGCTTCTCAGCAGCAACAAGAGACCAATTTCAGAGGCTGATAATTTGCAAAAGTTTGCAGCTGAAACAGAACTGGAATTTAAAGGCAGAGAAGCTACTAATTTGTAAGGCTGTAGCATGACATCAGACTGACCAGATTTCACCCATGGCCAACGATGGGAGGCAAATGGTCTGCCTGATTCGGAGTCCCATGCAGCACTACACTTCTGCTGCAAAGGATCTGAAAGATACATGAAGGAGATGGAAGAGCACAGCATGACTTTGTTCCTGATGTACTGTCAGAGCTAGAAGGGGAATTGAACTCAGGAGTCTCAGCTGATAGATACCCTCTCCTATGGTAGTTAGCAGACTAGGTTTCATCTAAACTAGTGCTCTTTCTTTAGCTTAGCTAAAAATCAATTGTCTTGACTTAACTGATAAATGCAACTCCAGGCACTGCTCAGATTTATTCCAGGCAACAACCATTTGTGGTTTACCCTAGAGAGTAAATGGTCTCCACTTTCTCATGCTGTCACTTAATAGAGATGGCAGACTGGACAGTGTCTGCCAGATCAGAGCAGGTATGTTTGCAAACACAGCAGTTGCTCAGCCAGCTTGAGCATTAAGTGGGTTAGCTGGGACCCATACTGGTAAACAGGAACCATTTCTCTTAATGGCAGCTCCTAATGATGATTTTGATCTGTAAAGAGAGTTAATATTTTTGGGGAATACCTCATTTTTCACAGTCAAGAGAAATAGTCACCTAGCATAATTACGAATTGTTTAAACTGGACTCTAATTAATGAGGTCCTGAGGTGCTCCGGCTTTGACAGTGAAACTATCTAGACAACAAGGAAATGCTTTACCCTAATGGGAGATAATGAGTGAGCAAAAATCACCAGGACTTCTGTAAGCCTCAGCATTATAATGAGCTACCCCAAGCATTAAAAAACCCAGCAACTTTTCACCTTGGGTTTGCTGTTAGATGCATGTTTGTCTTAGCCTGCTTTCAGTTTGCTGTTCATTATCCTCCCAGACTCTCACCGCTGGGAATGTTTGTCATGGAATTCATTAGGAATCTGTACTTTAAACTCAGTAGTTCTGCCTGAGGGAGATAAAACACTAAAACCTGGGATTAGAGTCCAGTACTATGCTGGGGAGAAAGCCAGCACTATGCTTCTGGCTCTTTCTCATTGCCTGCACAGCAGCTACTCTAAATGTATGGGGAGCAGCATGGACAATGGGGTTTAATCCCAGGACTGCACCAAAGCCTGGCCTACAACAAAACTTACATTGCTGTGTTAAAGGGGCTATATGCAAAGGTCTTTCTGTACTGCTTGAGCTCTCCAGATTGATACACATACACTAAATGGATTAAAGTGAGTTAAATGTGCCCTTGTGGCCAAGAGGGCCAATGGGATCCTAGGGTGTATTAAGAAGAGTGTGTCCAGCAGATCAAGGGAGGTTCTCCTCCCCTTCTACTCTGCCCTGGTGAGACCTCATCTTGAGTACTGCCTTCAGTTTTGGGCTCCCCAGTTTAAGAGGGAGAGGGATCTTCTGGAGAGGGTCCGTGGGAGGGCTAAGAACATGCAGAGAGGACTGGAGCACTGCCTGATGAAGAGAGGCTTGGGGGACCTGGGGCTGCTTAGTCTGCAAAAGAGAAGACTGAGAGGGGATTTAATAAATGTTTATAAATATCTGAGGGCTGGGGGTCAGGAGAGGGGGGACAGGCTCTGCTCACTTGCTCCCTGAGATAGGACAAGGAGCAATGGACAGAAGCTGCAGCACAGGAGGTTCCACCTCAACACAAGGGGCAGCTTCTTGACTGGAAGGATCCATGAGCACTGGCACAGGCTGCCCAGAGTGGTTGTGGAGTCTCCTTCTCTGAAGCCTTTCAAGACCTGTCTGTGTTCCTGCATGACCTGAGCTACATTGTCTGGTCCTGCTCTGGCAGGGGGATTGGACTCGATGATCTCTTTGTGTCCCTTTCAACCCCTGACATCCTGTGATCCTGTGAACAGCCACAAACTTCTATACTGTAGCAGTGGCCCCTTTGCTGTGGTGGGTGCTTTAGACCATAGTGAACCTATCAAGGTTGGTTTTCCCTTCAGAAACAAATGATGTTTAACATTTAAAGCACCAGCACCTTAGCATAAGCATCAGCAAGCCAGCACATGGGTGAGAGAAGGGATTTCAGCAAGCAAATGGAAACAAAAGCAACACTGACATTAATTTTAATCAGTCATCTGATTTGTGCTCTGTATATTTTTTTTCCTAGCAAAGCTGATTGTCTTTCTGCAGGATTTGTTACCTCACAGAACAATAACACAAGCTGTAATGATGTAATTTATTGCTGCAATTTGCTTTTGGAAATCCTCCATTAAAGAAAAATAGTGAGAATGCCATTTTATTAATTACAATAGTTGAATATTGAATGCTGGCTGTCACTATCAAGATTAGTGACTGTGCTGTACTCTGCTCTCAGAGTCCCTGTAGGACCAGAGCTCTGCATGAGTTGGAGGTTGTGAAATGAGTATTTTGATCTAACTAAATAAGTGTTAAAAAAAAACCCAAACCAAATTCAAGTTCACTGGGGAGTTTGAGACAATGATAGAGGAAAATATTAGCCTGTAAATTCAGCACTGAAAAACACATCAGTGTGTTCCTGCAGCACACACTGTGCTTACATATGGTCTGGTTTTGCAGCATAGCTCATTTATCTGTACCTTTCACCCCCAAACTACTTCTGACAGTGCAGACCTTCAGGTGCATTATGGAGTTCTACTCTCACTATGCCATTTCAGGGAGAAGTTCTTTATTTTATTTCATTTAATGTGGAAATGTTTTTACCTTGGCATAACACTTTTGTCCTCATTTGCATAAACCAGATTTTACCAGGACGTAGCTGGGGGAAAGAGCATGTGGACAAAACCACCTTGTGTGATTTAAAGGTGAATTCTCTTTTCGTGTTCTGAAACAGTGCACGACTGAGTGAAATCCAAAAGGCTTGCTGTAACCTCTTTGTGATCTTGAGTTCTCATTCTGGAGGGCTAACAGAAGGTAGAAGGCCTCCTGCTGCATATATTATGTCAGCAGCAGAAACCAAAGCGATCAGTCTAAGACCTGGATGTACTCTGGCATCATTTTGTATGGGGTACTCTGTGTCTGTGTGCCAATACCAAGAAGTTTTTATACGGCTCGAGGCTTCGATGGTGCCAGCAGAGAAGACTATGTTTTAGATTCTGGATCTGGGACAAAATGTCAATTGCAAGCCTTGAAAAGCAGTGACTAACAGTGGAGCTGCCAGCTGGCACGAGGTATCCTGCAGCATATGTTTTAAGAATGCCTGGAAGCTTCAGGAGTGAGCTTGATGTGGTAATAAATAAGTCATTTGAGACTCAGTAATTCCTCCTCACTGCTCTTACCTCATTCAAATTATGGAGTACTCATTAAGCACTGGGAGACTGTTACGCAGAAACAGGAATTGTCTGATGGACTGGGAGCCACATGTCTGGAGTTGGTTTCGGCCTCTTTTGGAAGGTTGGCAACGCTCTGGTTCACGGCAATATCTTTTAAATGGACACAGCACTTAATATTTCCTATGTTATACTATAAGAATTTGGCTTAGGAGAATTTGGCTTCAGCCTTCCAGTATCTGAAAGGTACCTACAGGAAGGCTGAGAGGGACTATTGACAAGGTCTCGTAATGACAGGATGAGGGGAATGGCTTTCAACTGGCAGAAGGGAGATTGAAACTGGATGTTAGGAAGAAGTTCTTTGCAGTGAGGGTGGTGACACGCTGGCACAAGTTGCCCAGGGAGGTTGTGGCTGCTCCCTCCTGGGAGGTGTTCAAGGCCAGAGTTCGATGAGGCCTTGAGTGACCTGTTCTAGTGGGAGGTGTCCCTGCCTATGGCACAGCGGGGTTGGAACTAGATGAACTTTGAGGTCTCTTCCAACCTAAACCATTCTGTGATTATGAGATTGCTTTGTGTAAAAACTCTGTTGATTCTTTATAAAGGAAAATTCCTTGCTTAAATACAAGTGCCAGTCTCCCCTGCTCACTACTGGCAATGTTATCCTAGTCCTCAAGAGCAGAAATGGAAGTAAAGCAAGCTTTGTAGCTAGAGGTGATGCCTTTCATTAGGCCATTCAGCAGACTTAGGAAGAAAACAGCCAAGCTTTCAAGCATACAAATCTTTCTTCAAGCCTCTTTCAGTGTTGCATGTTACTGAGAGATGCTGAGATAAAGGTAATGGCCACTGTGGTGGCCCCAGGTTATACTAACAAATAAAATTCTGCTTTAAACAAATCGATTTGATCCCTTTATCCTTCCTATCACAGACGTACACAATGAGCATGGCAACCTCTTTCAAGGGTGCCTTTTTAGCCACGGACCTCTAGGCAGCAAAATCTTGCAAAGCAATCCCTGAGGGTAAAACATGGTTTTGCTTGAGTTAAGGAGGAAATAATTGTGGCTTTGATTGTATATGCATTACCTATTTGCTTCACCTCCCTATACTTAGATGATGTGTTTAATTCCTATACATTGTAAAGCCCACCATTCTGTTAGGCATAGATCTGATCAATAATTTATTTTTCCTGTGTCACTCTCCTCTTTTTAACTACAGCAAGTTTCTGATGTCTGTGCAGTATCTGCTCTCATTAATGCAATAGTCCTGTTCCTGCCCTCTATGTGCTTTGCTTATGTGGACCTGCTATGAAGTCAATGAAATCAATACTGCATTTGAAAAGGAAAAATAATCTAGGGGCAAGGACAGGAAGTAACAAAGACTGTTTTCTGCATTTTTATTACTACTGTTCTATAGCTGTTTCATAAGAATCTCTGTTGTGTTTTTCCTACAGTTTTTACTTAGCAAAAGTTAAAAGTGAAAATAATAATAATTTTTAAAAATACATTTGCTGATTTCAAAATAGATTAAATTAAATTGAAATAACTTAGCAGAAGCTGCTTGCTCCACTTCCACTGTGGTTTAAATACAGTTCTGACATCCACAAACTTGAGCCAAGTGCCCATGTGCCCTCCACAGCCAAAAACTGAGGACCTTAAGGAACTTGTAGAAGATGAATACTGCCTATTAAAAGGAGAAAGTAACTCATTAATAATCCATGACATATTAATCTACCCAAATAAAACAAGTTCACAACCCTCCACAGCAGCCATAAAAATCATCCATGTATCATGCAGTACCCCAGTTACTTAAAACAAGAAATTGTCCTTGGACTTAATCCTTAGGGTCCATAAAGCATTTAAAATTGCTGTAGAGTGCATGCCAACCCCCACCATGGTCAGTGCTGTGCCATTCCCTCGAAACAAGCAGTCTAGATAAGCTTTTACCTTGAGTTTCCAATCCAAACAGTTTATTCATCATCAATATGACTTCTAGCCCTACCTGAAACTTGGTTCATATTCAGTAGAATCTGGGGATTCCACCCACAATTTCAGGAGCAGGATATGTGGTAGGCACAATAATGTCATTCACTGTTAAAGAGTCTCATCATTAAAGATGAAGAGGCCAGGCCATCCATCTAGGACTACCAGGTATGACACAAGACCCTCAGGAGACCTATGCCCTTATGGAAGAGCATCTGGAGAACAGACATGATACTTAAGAGCACATAAATGACACTGTTCTTAGGCACTGCACTATTTCCCAGAGCTGCAAAGTATGAGTTGGATGTGTTGTGAAGCTCATCCCCAAAATGCCATCCCTTCTTGTCTGTAACTATGTGAGTGTCTTCAGTGCATAGTTTAATTTATCATGCCTCATTGACAGCTTTGCCTGCTGTCCCCTTGTTCTGATCCAGGCTCTGGTTGCCTGGGAAGAGAGACCAACCTCTCCGAGCTACAGCCTCCCTTCAGGTAGCTGTAGACAGCAATGAGGTCTGCCCTTCTCCTCTTCTCCAGGCTGCACACCCCCAGCTCACTCAGCTGGTTTCCTTGTAGGCCCCTCACCAGCTTCATTGCCCTTCTCTGGACACATTCCAGTACCTTGAATTGAGGGACCCAGAACTGGACACAGTACTCAAGGTGTAGCCGCCTGACCAGTGCTGTAGAAATGTGTTGTATTTAAAATGGAAAGTACTGCCTCTCTCTGCCTAGAACCAACTATTTGGCTTCCATTAACAGAGAATACTTCATAATCTTGTTTCCATTATAGCTGTGTATGTGTTTGGGTGCACATAGATTACTTGCACATATGCACGTGGTGTGTAATTGTGTGCGCATCCATGCGTGGCTCCTTAATGTGCTTGTATATTTTCAGTCTGCAGCTGTCTATTGATTACAGCTATTACAGCAATATTATTGCAGATATATAGCCAACCATATAACAGGGCCGCAGGTTTAATTGAAATGAACATGGGAAGAATTTCAAACTGCTAATGAAAATTGCCTTTTTTACTACCAGCTATGTTCCCACGGTCACCACAGGCTGGAGACATCACCAGCACTCTGCTGGTTTTGCTTAACGGTGGAGCAAACCCAATTTAACCAGGGGTCCATTTCCAAAGAAATTCCTCAGAGTCACAAAAAAGGAAAGTCAATGTCTGACAGATCTTGAGCCCAGAAAATGCCCCTAAAACTGACAAATTTCACATATTAGTCTTTTTGAAACAAACGAGGACGGTAAGCCATGAAATTGTTTCAGTAAGAATATATTTTGTAGCTCCAGCCATGGCTGCTTAAGCACCCATGAACTGTTCCATTACGAGATCACCAGGTGGCTATTGCCTTTCTCTCCCATTCAGGCTTTACCAATATTCCCACTCCCATCTGTGATAAACTTAATAGGACCATTCAGCGATGGAGAAAACATGAGAGGTGTTCATCATGGCTGAAGGCTTTCTCAGACAATTATTCCTTAGATGTTTGAGTAAATGAAAAGCTATTTTTTGTGATTAGAAAGGATAAAATGTGTGGCAGTTTCTGAGGCCGTTTTATTGGCATAGCTTTTGGTACCCCTAACAAATATTTATCCTTTCCTGGGAATGTTGTAAGCAGCTACAGTCACTGAACTAATGCTCGTGATATGTTTCTCTCCACTCTGTTTTCCAAGCACGTGGCTGCTCCTCTAAAAGTGCTTGTTAGATAAAAAAAAAATTATGTGAGTACCTATTGTAGATGTTGTCATATGTCTCCTCTAGATGAAATATGTATAATTTATGCACCGCATAAGCGTATAAAAATGTAAGTTTTCAGGAGAACTTAGGACAGTTTATTGCTTGTACTCATCAACTGTAAGTACATTCATAAGTATCTGTAAACAGATCCGTAAGTAGCAGTGCTCTGAAACAACAGCCGTGGTGGTTCTCAAGCGTGTTGGTCTCAGAATAGGAGCTTTTAACCTGTCACTTTGCAGCTTTTCATCTGTTTTCATTTTCTGTGCTCAAAATAACCAATAATGATGCTGGAGTTGGAATATCTCAGGTAATCACTCACATTTCAGCTCATACCTACAATTTTTTTCTCCCTAGATAATGTGTTCCCTCTGTAAGTGCTTTCATTTCTAAGTCAATTTAGCAAAGCAGCGAAAGCAAGGAATGAAATTTCCCAAAGAGGAATGGGTAGGTTCCTGTGTTACACATGTGCCTCTTTGGAAAAAAAAACAAAAAAAACCAAAAAACAAAACTCAGACTTTTTTGTTCCATTTCTGTCTAAATATAGAAAAATGAGCTTCTGCTCTCCATCTTCTCCAGTCACTTTTATGTCCTTATTCTATATTTTAAGTGCTTACCAAAAGATGAAATATGGCTTTCTGCTTCTCAGCCCTTACAATTGTCCTTAAAACTTTCTCCACATTTTAAGTGGTTCCAGAATTGTTTCCTTTGAAGTCTTTTTCAGTTACAGACTCTACCTCCACACAGCAGGAAATACCATCTCTCTTTGAAAGCTCTGGATCCTGGCACATCTGTTCTAGTCAACAGGAAACAGAGACAGCTTTAGTGCTGTCTACTTGGGGTTGTAGTGAGCAGAACCTAAGTGAATCCAGTGGCACAACTCCTACAAAACAGAGAGGCCTCAGTCACTGTTGATACATATTGATCAGCACTGACATTTAAAATGACAAACTGTGCACACTTAAGCTTTTAAGATGGTAAAGGAAGACATAATCCAGCATGAAAATGTTCTGCTGATTTTATTTCATGTCCTTCTTCATTTTTCATGTATGAGCTAAACATTGTCTCATGTGTGCCAAGCATGATCCTCTGCCTGATTCAAGCAGTAACATTTCTTGGGTGGGACAGTTTGAGGAGATGGTAGGGACTGTGTGAAATCTTGGGTGAATTTCTGCCATCTCCTGCCTTGCAGAAGGTCTGCTGGTTGTTGCTGCAGTAGGAAATGCCTCTCCAACATACTTGATTATTAGTTGGGTCCCTCAAAATTCAGATATTTGGATCTTCTAAGCTCCTACAAAGATGCAGGTTCCCTGAGGAGTCTTTGCTTTAACTGTATCCATGCCCTCTGTAGAAGAAGGTCCATATGTTTATTTATCCTAGGTAAAGACAGGTCTTAAGACAAAAGAATGATTTTATTTTATTTTATTAAAAAAAAAGAGAGAGGATCAATCTCCTTCCCTGGAGACTTTCAAAGCCTGTCTGGGTGTGTTCCTCTGTGACCTGAGCTAGATTATGGTCCTGCTCTGGCAGAGGGCTTGGACTTGATGATCTCTTTGGGACCTTTCCAACCCCTGACATCCTGTGATCCTGTGAAATCAAGATCCAGTTAGTCAAAGTGGTATCTGGGGGTCCATAATTTGTTAGTAATTAGACTTTGATGTTTGTTTTGATATAACACTGGAAATATTTCCTCAAATATTCTTGGAAAACAAAATGGAAAGAAAGCTAGAACACTTCAATATTTTTGGATTATTTTATTCAGCAAGAAAAGCAAAATGAAACTGTGTCAGATGGTGTGGGAATGATTTTTCTCATTCCTAGATCTGTTCAGCAAACAAGAATCAGTTACTCACCAAAATGTGCTGAGAATCAGTGGATCTGGTTGCTCTTTTTTTCCTTCTTGGTGTAGAAACTGCCTCTTCTTACAGTCCATGCTCAGCATATTGCCATCCAGCTGTGGGGTTATGTTTATACAAATAATAAATACAAGTAGCATATACATCCAGGCAGTGGAGCATTACTGGTAGAAATATTGATGGAAGCACTTGGATGCTGATTCCACAAGGGAGAGGAAATAAGATTTTTTGTTTGTTTGTTCATTTCAGTGCCTATGGCAAACTATTACAGCTCCAAAAGCAAGTTTTGAATTGGTATTGTGAAGCACCTATGATAAACTTAGTAAGCAAACACAGTAAAGTAAACATTTACTTCTGAAATACATATGTTTAAAAATTTAAATTTGTTTTAAAAGTTGGAATTTAATTCTCAGTTGTTCAGAAGTGGAAGAAGTGAGAGGACTCTCAGTCACTTTACACCTTTATGGATATACTGAGTAAGATTTCTTCATTCCACCTAGTTTCAAACACATTGGAAATGAAGAGCCAGAGACTCACTATCCCTCTTCAGCAGATCCCAGAAAGCTGAGCTACCCTGTCTGCAATTGCTGTTGCCATAAGCTCTGAAGAAAGGACATTCATTAGCCTGCAGCTTGAAGCAAAATGTTTCATGCTGTCTGTTTTGGAGGGTTCATCCTTATTATAAAATGGGCTGTGTCTGCTGCTCAGTTTTCTGCTAGCCACAAGCCTGTTTATGGATTTTGCAGATGGAAAGGTTTTGCTTATAAGGTGTTTGTTTGGGTGTTTTTAAATCCAAAATCACAAGCAGTAAGTGAGATCCTTTTGTTAAAATAATCTGGGTAGCGTTCAGATCTCTGTCTTCTTGTGGATATAGGGATCTGAGTAATGGCTTTGTAGCTTTTTTACATCACTTACTGTAAACAGAACAAAGCAGTCAAAGGCATAGTTAGCTTTGTTCAGTTGTTCTGCTCTCTTCGTACCTTTTAAAAGACATGCTGGCTTTTGAGTGATAATGAACTCACATTTAGCAATACAGCCTGCTAAATCAAAGTAATCATTTGCTGTGGCTCCTTTTGCATGTTCTAATGTTAAGAGAGTAGGTTCACTGCAAGGAAAAGAGTGGATTAGTCATCCAAGAGTCCACAGTTATTTTTCTGAATCCCTATCTGTTAATATATTCTACATTCCTGTTTTCTGTCTGCAGAGCATAATTTATCAGGGCTTAGAAATTCCTCTAGCAGGGTATATGAAAAGTGTACAAGCACAGAAGAAAGTGGAATGGTTTGTTACTAATGTAGGGGGCCAATAATTAAGATTTATCTCAATATGTAGACTGAACAGAGACAGGATCATTGATTAAAAAGGCACTGCACTTGCAGAATACTGAGTTCTCCTTCTGAAAAGACACTGAGATCTTTGTCATAAATTACATGGTTCACAAAAACTACAGGGAGGATTGTTCTGAGCCCAAGACATTCCCATCCCAATAGAGCACCCTTTGCTTTCTTTCCTTCTCACCCCAGGAATCTGCCACTGTTTTCCTTGCTAGTAGCCCAGCTCCAGGAGAAATGTGTGAGGGGTCCCAGTCTAGCCTAAGCACTCATGGGCTTTACCTGTGTGCTGGTGATGGTCAAAGACACTCTTCTGGAAGTGGGGAATAAAAGTCTGAATTCATTCCTTATGTCCTTGTTCCCACATTTCCCCCATTTTGCTTCTTTAAGACTCCTAGAGACCCGCAGACATCATGTTGAGCAAGGTCTTCAAACAAGTGTTGTGTATGCTAGGGACAGAACAATGCCAACATCCACCTTTGAGTCTTTCCCTGGGTTGATGTTTTATCTGTGTTTGACTTCTGCATTATTTGTTCCTCAGGGCAGGTATTGTCCTTAATTTTTGTGCCATGTTCATTGCTGGCCATTTAACAAAGATTTAATAAAGATACCTTACAGTGTTGTTGTGTGTCAAAAAGAATTAGCATCCACAAGAAACTTTTAGATCTTCTGTTCTTCTGTCCTTGTCAGAAACAGACTGCAGAAAATGGCAACTTTCATTGAATAAGTTTGCCTTACGTAGATTTTGAATGGCTTCATTTTTCACCACAGCTAGTTCATTCTTTAGGTTACCTTTTCCTTTGCACTAAGGACCTTAGAGTTATGGAGTAACCTGAATTCCACTAGGATTCATATTTGAAACCTGAGAGATGCTATTAAGTAAGCAGGCTGTACCCCTTTGGTTTTACTGCTTGAGGGCATTGCCCCATTTCTTTGGCAATATGATATTACTCATGAAGTAAAAGCCCTCATGTTAGAAACTGATGAATGAAGCAGAGCAGGCTTTACACGTGATGAGCCGAATGCATTGGAATCAAGTGAAAGAAAAGAGCAAACCAAAGTCCTACCAACCAGATTTGCCTTTCCCCACTGCCTGCCCATGGAGTGAATCTGCCTCAGCGGGGTCCTCAGTCCTGCAAGCTCTTTGGTCTGTAGAAACACTCCTGTTTTTCTGAAGTGTGTTCTAAGAATCTAAAGGCAGAATGTCAGCTTTCCCTTCCTGTATACTCACCATCCGCAAATGTGGAATGTCGGAGAATCCATTTGGCAGAAAGCACAATGTATAATTTACTTTTGAGCATGGGATTATGTAGATAAATAGAGTCTGCTGCCCAACAACGCTATTTTGTTAATCAGCTGTAATCTTGGTAGCATTAATAACCCAAATCTACAACCGTTGTGTTAAGCAGGCCCACAAATCAGCCTAACAATTGTCTGCGGTGCAGTGCAGCTCAATGCATCACTCCAGTGGAAACTTGTGATGTATAACTTAGTGCTCATCAGCAGACTATTTGTTGTGTTTGCAACTGACATATGTGGAGCTTACTGTATGTCTCCCACATCTCCATCTTCTTCTGCTGTAAATGTGTTGCCAGGGTGTCACTGTTCATCAAGGGTGATGTGCTGAATGATAGTTGGAAGCAGAGAACAGCTCCCGGAGCTCTCCCGCATAGGCTTTGTGTCCACTGATTCAAGTGCTGCCAACAGCATGCGAGGGCTTGCTGCTTCTGTCCTGCTTCCATTAGACAGGCACTGCTTTGATTTTAAGGCAGACAGTGGCCAGTTGCCTCTTTTCCACAAACTTTTCCAAGAAATTTTCCTTATTAAAGTAAAACACAATTGGCTTTTCTATGTCACCCCTTCAGGTCTGCAGCACAGGTTGGTTGCTCATGAGGTGACATGTTTGTGTGGGGGAGAATTCCTGATGCTAAGCTACGATTAACATCATTCTATGAGATTCCACTTGCAGAATTTTCAGCCTGTAAAGAGGACCATTCTCATGACCTCAAGCTCCCATGGATTTCTCTTGATAACACCATCTAATCGGATTTAGAGTTTAATTAAACAGCTGTCACTTTGCTTCCTCATTCTGCCACAATTTAATGTTGAATTAGTTCCTAAATTAGTCAAGGCCGAATGCTTGCCTTCTTACAACTGAGAGGCTGCTTGAACATAAGGTTTGCTCTTCAGATAAACTCAAGCAACTAAAGCTGGTATTCTGTATTCTTGTTCTTTGCACAGAGCTCCCACTGACATTGGTGGAAATTCCCTGACTGAAACAGGGCTGGAATAATATGTGAGAGTCCTGTGGAGTCAAGCACAGTGCTATTGAACTTTAATGACCAAATACGAGCACACACTTCTTCTCAGCTCTGCCTAGAATACCTGAGCTTTATGGATGTTATTTTCCCTTTCTACAAAAGTACTGATTTTTCTAAAAGCCAATTCTGCTGAGTCTTCTGTGAAGTAGCACAAAGACTGCAGCTGTGGAAGAAAGTGTTCAGACCAATGCTAATGCTAGTGGACTTTGTCCAAATTAACCCTGATGTAACCAAGACCACTGTATGGACAAAAGTTTATGGTACTCTGAATTGCTTCTAGTGAGAAACCTCAAAGACTTCCTGTAGAGTGGTGATACTTGCATCAAATTCTGTATAATGGCCTCTGTGAACTCAGGTCTCAGTGTGACTCTCTGCCAGACTCTCTTCTCACCATTTTTCTTTGAAACTAATCAAAAATGCAGAGAAATGAGCAGGAATGCTTCTTTGTCCTAACTACTTGCACTGGAGTCACAACTTTCCAAGTTGTGTTAGTTGGATAGGGAGGTCTGAAAGCCACCCTGCCCTTTTTCTTTCTTTGTTTATCTGGGGAAGGCAGATGAACACTGGAAGTTATTCCTGCTATGAGGATTTTGTACCACACTTGCTACATACACGTCAGCAGGGAAGCTTTCCTTTATCTCTAGTAGGTATCAGGTTGTGACCTAAGGACATTGTTTTCTAATGGCACTGAAGCATGCTGAAGGTGTGTACGGAGGAGGTAAAAATCTGTTTCCTTGATGGTTCAGGTCCTTTCAAAATGGTTAGCATTTTGAGCAAGCAAATGCACTACTGATTTGAGCTGGACTGGGAAAGTGTAGATAAAATAATAGGATAATTTAGGTTGGAAAAATCCTTTAAGAGATGTTTTATAAGTGGAAAATGAAAATGCTATGTTGGGTGAAGACATTTCCTCACTTCTGCGAGTTTCAGCTTGAAGTAGGAACATACTAATAACTTTAAAAAGTAACTTCTTGTGCACACCATTCAGTGGTTTGCTTTTGAGGATCTCCTTTGATTTGAGCCTTAAGTCTAACTACTAGAGTCTTCTCTAACCATCAGAAGAGCAAGAAAAAGTTGTTGTTTAATGCCACTGTTTGTTAATTAAATGAGTTTAAATAGTAATAATTTCCTTCGTATGCTGTATTCATTGAAGGGATACCTTGGTAATCACAAAGAACTGTCCTTACTGGGAGTCTGTAGATATTCATCCATGAAAACCAACTCTGTCCCTGCAGAGCCATTGTGTTTCAGACAGTTTGAGGCTTTCATGGAAGTTCAGAGCTCAGCTCTCCCTTCTGTGTCAATCATACCTGTAGTTCTCCATGTCAACTTTGGAAATAAGAGCCCTTGCTTTTTTTAGAGTTCTTAATATGCTTCCAGAAACTTCTTTGGAACCTGGATATTGATGCTTATTTGTAACACATCCTCTTTCTGTTTTTTTCCAATTTACTTTCCTTTCCCCATTTTTTAATTTATTGGGAACAAGTCCAAATAGTGCTATAAGTTGCTTTCATTTTTTTTGCTGCACAGAATAACTGATTTTAAAACTTTAGTTGCTACCTGCACAGAAAGTAGATTAGTTCTTGGGGGATTTTAAAAACTAAAGAATGTGGAAGTGGCCAAGATATTGTGATTTTGAGAAGCATCTACCTTTTAAATGAATTCTTAGTTTCTCCAAAGGTTTTTTTTTGTAATCTTATTTGTATACTCCCAAATTAGCTTGCAAACGGAGTAGCATATTGCGCTTATAAAATAAACCATATAAATCCCCACCTATTCCAGCACTTCCCACTCTGATGTGGAAACAATTGTTTGCTTAATGTTGCTTGACACATACTCAAAGGTTCAGCTACTATTTCTGGCTGTCAGTGGATAATGAAGAGGTGGCAGAATGCAAGGGAAGAAAAGCTTTGAATCAGAACCCCCTTGTGTGTGGTGCACATTTAGAGTGCTCAGTATTGCAGGACAGACAGAAGGAGTTTACTTAAGCTGCTTGTATGATTTTCAGTTCAGCTTTTGAGGAATCTTGAACCATGGAGCCTTTCATAGACTATCTTTAGTGTTTTCTGCCTAACAGCTTGTATGATGTGCACAGACAATGGGGCATTTCTCTGTTCATTTACAGCCTTTGGCTTTATTGCAGCAATATAAAAGAAGGAGAGAGGAGGCAGAAGTTGTACCATAAGGCTGTTCCGTATATAGAGATACAGGACACACGTTTCTTTTGGCTTCGAGTTCTAAATAAACCACAACAGAATCAAGAATTCATTCTTTGGTCTTATTTATTTATTTATTTCTCACCATCACTGCTGAATAGCATAGGGCACTTACAGGCTGAGTAAAGGATGTGGCAGATATGAAGATTGCTTTTAACATAGTGTGTAATATATTAATTGCTCATACTTCAGTATTTCTTAAACTGTGTAATGCTGATGAGTTATGACTGCTTTCAGAGGAGATGAAATTCGAAGGTTTCCATTTCAGCTCAAAGCTGTAGCTACGTAGTTGCAAATTGCCTGCCAGTGCTGAGGATCTCCGATGATTGTGATGATGCTGTGAAGCCATTAGGTAACATCTACAGCATGTTTCCGTCTCCTGGATTTGAAATTCCTGACGCTCACTCTGGGCTACAGAGAAGGGATGTAAAATTTCTGTAGCCCTTTATCACGACAAATGATGCCTTTTACAATTTTGGGGGCAGGTGCGTCTCTGGAGTAATTAATCAAGATAAATTCATTCACTACTTCCTTTAATGAAACCATTAGCAAAGGGCAGAAGATTGAGCTTCCTAATTGCTGGTAATGTACCAGTAGCTAAATTTTCTCTCTTCTCTCCAGAAAGGTCTTGGGAAATTTGAAAAGGTTTTTTAACCCATATAATAATGGCTTTATATCAAAGCCACTTAGAATTCAGATATGCCAATAATGACCTTTTGGAGAGAGAGAAACAGAAATGACAGATTATTACTTAACAACTGGTACATCAGCTCTGCACTGTACAGTGCAGAAGGCAGGAGTATCTGTCGCATTTGCCTGTCAGGCTTTTCCACTTTAAAGGTACAGATCATTGTCTTTTGTCCAGTGAAGAAGGATCACATTATCTGAGATGGGTGAAGCAGAACAGGGTTATTTTGAATACACAATATACAAGTTATTGTGTGATCACTCACACTTGAAAAAATTGAGACTACTAAGGTACAGGAGTGGAGGGAATCACAAGAGGTCATCTGCTCCCTTTCCTCTTCCACCTGACTCAAAGAACCTGTGTTATTTCTGAATGATGTATATAGCCTGTTCTTCAAAGATCTTAGGCTGGGCTGCATTTTCTTCCACCCCTGACAACCTATCCCATCAATTTGCCATCACCATTTTTACAGTAAAGATTGTCTTAATATGAAACAAATCTTCCTTGTTGCAGTTTAAGCCCATTGCTTCAGGCCCTGTCCATAAACATGGGAAATTGTTTATTCTTCCTCAGTTTTTGAAGAATTTTGTGTATATGGCAACAGTAATCATCTTTACCCATACTATTTTTTAGGCTAAGCAATCTCAATCCTCTCAATCATACTTCGTGAATCTTATTTTATAATCTTTATTCTCCTTGTTCTTTTTTATTTCTTTTCACTTCAGAATGTTTTTCTTGGCAGTATAATTCTCAAAATCAGACACAGTCTTTTAGCTGAGACCTTGCTGCTGCTGACTGCGAGGTGACACTCCTCTTTATGCAGCCTCTTGTGGGAAGGTTCTTTCATTAGTTTGGTTTTGATTTTAACCCCAGTAGTGTGCAGTTCCCAACTTACATTCAGTTTGTGATCTACTAGACTCTCAAAATGCTTTTCTGAGAGCAGCTTTTCCCATGAAAGCTTTTCTGTCCTGTATTTGCAGGATTAGTCGTTCCTATAGAAAAGCAGCAGCTTGCCTTTAACTTGATTACATCCTATATTTTTTTAGACCCTTGTCTCACATACTGGATTTTAATCCTCTCTCATTCATGAGAATCTAAGGATTCTTATGGTGCTGTGGTGCAGGCTGAGAGCTTAGCTGCAGCCATGGCTGGTGGTGCAGCAAACATGATTTAGCAAGATACTCCTGGCAGCCTTGCCATCACCCTGGGTAATGCCAGAGCAGACTAAGCAGCTGGTCTTTTCCTGATGATTTCAGGGCTGGGAAATGGGGAGCACAGAATCCTCATGTGGGTCAGAGTGACCATGGGGCTTGTGTGCTGGGCTTCCCACTTCTCTCCTGTTTTTCTTAATGTTTGACTTCATATTGTGGCCACTGATTGCTTAGTGCTGTAGGCATGAGCAAAGCTCAGCTGGAGGGAGTTCCAGTGACTCCCAGGTGGTTTGCTGCAAGTTAAACCTGATGATGAATTAACTCTGCTGCTTATGTTACAGAAGTTTCACCTCATTGCATGATCAGGACTTTGTTTTTATCTTCCTGGCAGTGGTGCAGGGCTTATTTCTTCTTTGTTTTGTGTATATCTAATTTTCTGGTTTGTCTTGAACTTCACAGATTACCATTAAATGCAAATATGGGTAAATCCCCAAGCCACGGAATATGTTTTATATCTGAAACTCGTTTCTATTTATGGGATTTCTCAGAACTTGTCCCTTTAAATTAGATTCTTGTATCAGTAATACATATCAGTTGCGAAGGAAAAACTGAATCTGAATGGAATTATTTCAAAGCAGAGCTGAGATAGCCTGAAAAGATGTCCTGTCAGCTCCACAAACTCTCTTGCTGCTCCTTTGCCCTGGAGTCCTTAGTTCCCAGTGTTTAACACTCAGAGTCACACAAAATAAGACTTTAAGGGAGAAAGGCAAAAGATTAATTTCAAAAGACATGCAGCATTTGCAGTAGCCAAGTACACACACACACACACAAAAAAGTAAAAATTGTGAACTTACTTTTGGTGAACCTTTGCGAGTTATTCAATGCTTGTTGCTTTGGAAGTCTGCAGGAAGAAGAGCAGTTGGGTTTGTGACAGAGGGTTTTTTCCCAAATGTTGACATCTGCTCCTTTTCATCTGTTTGTGGGCCTATGAAAATGCCAGTATATGGAAAATAAATACTTTTGGAGCCACTATTTCAAGTTTGGATAGCAGAAGCTAGTCTCCAAAGGACATGCATTTCACTGCAGCACTCACTTAATAGAATCATAGAATCGGCTAGGTTGGAAGAGACCTCCAAGCTCATCCAGTCCAGCCTATCACCCAGCCCTAGCCAATCAACTAGACCATAGCACTAAGTGCCCCATCCAGGCTTTGCTTGAACACCTCCAGGGATGGGGACTCCACCAGACTCCACCACCTCCCTGGGCAGCCCATTCCAGTGCCAATCACTCTCTCTGCCAAGAACTTCTCCTAACATCCAGCCTATACCTCCCCTGGCACAACTTGAGACTGTGTCCCCTCCTTCTATTGCTGGTTGCCTGGGAAAAGAGACCAACCCCAGCTGGCTACAACCTTCCTTTAGGTAGTTGTAGAGAGCAATGAGTTGCTCCAAAATGCCCAGTACCTGGCAGAATTTGTATGGGAGACAGCTGGGGATGGTCTCTACCTTAGAAAGTCAGGAGTTCCTGAGAATGCTCTTAGACTTTCCAATAATGTTATTTCTAATTCTGTCTCTGATTTACTGTGTTAGGTAGCTTTGTGTTCATATATATTGTAGGAATTATTTAGGGTTCTTACTTTTCTAGAACAGCCAACATTCCTTTTTTAACTGATTTTTTTTTTTAAAAGTTTGATGGGGTTTCCTACATAAGCTGTAGAAGAACCTGAGAAGTAAGAGATTACAAGATGAAAAGAAAATCAGACCTAGATTTCAGACTCACTAAACTTGAATTGAAAGCAGTTATCAGCAGTAGCAGTGCCCCATTTTGCTGCTGTTGACATCTGTGGCTGTGGTCTTCATGACTTTAGTGCTGAGGATTCTGCTGAATATTTCATTGACTTTATAGAACTGGCAGTTGAAATGCTGGAGAAAACTTCAAAGTTTTTCTTGCATGGGAATCCTCAGAATATGATGATGATGAAACAGTTCAGGAGTTAGAAGAATTGATAGTGCATTGAAAAGTTGGGGTTTTTTTAATAGGCCATGACCCAAGTTCAAGCTTCAAATTTCCTTGTTATTTTCCCTGCAGTTAGCAGCATCACCAACTACTTCTGGATTCCTTACATTGTTTCATTGGCTATATCAAAGGAAATTAAATAATCTTGAAACAGTTCCAGAGACAGAGTTCACAGAGAGGCCCAGTCTTTGGACCTAGATTCAAAGAGCAATATTTCTTCCTTTGGAGACTCTTGTATCCTGTCTCAAATATTTCCTATCAAATCCAGTTTAATAAAACCATGTTTTGAAAGCTAAATGTTGGGAAAGGCCTCACATACTTTAAAAAAAAGAAGCTAGCTGTGATATGTGCCTGTCTGGACTTCATTTTGCTGCAGTTGTTTGCTATTTATCAGTGTGCACTGCAGCTGGCTCTAGTATTCAGCAGACAAAATAGAGCTGGAGTTTTACTGTGTTTTACCAAGTTACACCTGTCTGAAGCTGGGATTAAATTGCTAGAATTATAGGGGTTGGAAGTGACCTCTGGAGATCATCTAGTCAAACCCCAATGCCCGAGCAGGTTGCACAGGATAGTGTCCAGGTGGGTTTGGAATGACTCTAGAAGTGGAGACTCCACAGCCTCTCTTCATAGCCTGTTCCAGCACTCTACCACTCCCGAAGTAAAAACAGTTCCTCTAATTCATCTTTCTTGAGTATATGTCCAGCTGAAGAGCTGACGCTTGCCTTTTAGGAATCTCTTTAGCTGTCTCTGAACATGGCTGTGCCTTGTTTTGTGTACAGGACACGGAAATTCTGAACACTGCAATCCTCACGGGAAAAACAGTGGCAGTGCCCATCAAAGTGGTCTCCATTGAGGAGAACAGTGCTGTGACAGACATCTCCGAGTCGGTGGAGTGCAAATCCTCTGATGAAGACGTCATTAAAGTAAGTTCATGCCATGTATTGGCTTCTGAAATGTCATGTCTTTTTACACACAAAAGAATAATACCCCTGGGACCGCCACTGAATCTCCTCCTGCAAATTAATTGTACAACTGTTTCAGAAGAATAGGAAAAGAGAAAGTTAGGTGCAACAGTACAGCCACTATGCTGAGTTTCAGTAGATTTTCAGTGTCTCATTTTTATTCGTGTACTAATTTTAAAATGCCTTGATAACGTCACCTCAGGTCCACTGTGCACAGAGTTAATTCACTGCAAAAACAGCTCTGCTGTTAGTACTGCCTCTCCAGATGCTCCTTATCACCTTTCCAGCTGTGATTATCACCTCCACAGCTGCATCAGGGACTTGGATTGGTGGAGCATTCCCCCGCAACTGCAATGCAAAGTCATCCTGGTCGACTTAACATTCTGCTGAGAGCTGTTTTGAATTAAGAGTTTGCTTCTGTACAGAAGAGGCTGGAAAGCACTCACATAGCCAGCCCATCAGTTTAGCACTAGCAGCTGAATGTCACATGCTAAACAAACACCAGTGGGCTACTACTGTCTTAAGGCAATGCAGCTATTTCTGCTGTGCATATGTAGTCAGAGCCCTGAAGGAAATGCTCCGTTGTGCAGGGAATCACTACAAAAACAGTGCTCTGGAAGAATCATTTTACTCTTGCCACACATGGCTTGCATGGTCTTTGATGAAGGGTGATTTTACCCTTGGTCTATAAGCTCTTTTGAAGGGGAATTTTATTATATTGCATGATTGTACAGCATATAGCACTGTGGACTTTGTGATGATACTTTCTGGGTGTCTTAGATGTATAATAATACACAAATAGTAAGGCTGCACCGTTAGGTATTGGTGAGTGCAGTTTGTAGGTTCATGGAAAGCAATAAAATTCCTGTGAACTTGCAGGATCCAGCAATCTGCTGCACTACTGAATTTATTGTGGAAGCATTTGTTATACCAGTAACCAAGTAGGTGGGCAAAATAGTTATGCTTTGAACTAATGAAGCTATTATAGAAGACTTTTACAGAAAGCTTTCTGCTTTCAGTAGATCCCTCAGAGCCAAAAAAAAAATCTCTCCAGCTTGCTGGAGCTTGAAGTGCTCCCATATATCAAATGCTTTACAGTTTTTAATCTCCATGAGTTCCTGTTAACCTTTACTCCTAAGGCAGCCACCTAATTGCAAATCAGAGTAAAAGCTGGAATTTAGTTTATCCTGATTGTAACCTTATTGGAGAGCCACATTCCTATGTAATAAAAAAACACAAAGCAGCATTCACAAATGAAAAAGCTAAATTCAGAAAAATACTATTTTGATGTTATGAATTATGCAAAATCAATAATCAATATTAATTTTGATACCCAGGTGAAGATTGTTAATAACTACGAACAATTGTTTATTAACATTAAATCTCACCAGAAAACTCTTTTACAAAGTTTGAAACACAGGGTTTGGGTACTCATACACACAGGGAACAGCCAAAACTAGAACAATTTTAAAAATAAGCTTTAAAAAATAACTGGAAAGAGGTTCTTAGTTTCAAATATACCCCTTGTCCACCCTGGGAGACTTGAGAGGTTCCTTTCTGCTGCTAAGGCAGAAAGGCACAACAGAATCTAATTACAGAATTTCTTAGAGAGAGGCTTTGAAACATTTACTCACACTATAGTATCAGACAGCACCCAAAGCTCGAAGGGAATTCTGTCAGTGTCTTGAATCCTGCAGGCAGAGCATGTGGCAAGGCAGAGCAGGCGAAGCAAAAGTAAAAGCAAAAGCAGCAAGCAGGTGGCAGAAGCCTATTCAATGATTGCCCAAATGTAAATGGGTGCCATGGCCACACAAACTCACCAATCGGATCAGCACTTGGCCAAATCTGACCATATTAGGTGAAGCCAGGAGCTTGCTTGCCCTTATTTGGGGGGAGCAAGTATGGGCCAGTCATGGACCCTCCAAGTGAGTGTCTGCAAGCCTTTTGTCTTCTCCCTGTGCTCTGCTTTCTTCCCCCAGCAGAGGGACAAGACCATGGGATCATGCCTGGGCAAGCCAGGACATGAATCTTTCACAACCTATGATCATCCCAATTAGCCATCCTGCTTAAACAGTTTCCAAAATATCACCAAGTACTTCCTGCCTCATGGAAATTTCATCTTTCCAACAGTGAAAATACCCAGTGTATTTGTGTATGATCTGAAGCTCAAGATGAGTCAGGTTGGGAGGCAGCATGGGGTGGGCACAACCCCAGTGTCACATTCTTCCATTCCAAGGAGGACTCAGATCAGAGGAAAAGGAAAAGTATTTCCAAGGGGCATTTGTTACCTGCTTAAACAGTTTCCAAAATATCACCAAGTACTTCCTGCCTCCTGGGAATTTCATCTTTCCAACAGTGAAAATACCCAGTGTCACATTCTTTCATTCCAAGGAAGACTCATATCAGGGGAATAGAAAAAGTATTTCTGAGGGGCATTTGTTACAGATCACCAGATGATGCTTAGAAAATGACAGCACAATGATTTCCCAAATAAAAATCCTTTTGCAAAAATGACCTCTGATTGTTCTTTTGTAGCTTCAGAGCACATTAATCAAGGAAAAAATGAAATTCCCAAATCTTACTCCACCCCCTCAAAAAAAACAAAACCAAACCAGAGCGTTTTTGCAGTAATTGCAGCGCAGCCTGGACTATCGCAGGTCTCCAACAATTTGTTTGGAAAGAATGTTTTCTTGAAGTACTATGTCCTTTTATTGGCACTGGGGACCCTGCTGTGCTCTTCTTTTATTTTCTATAGAAATAATTTATCTCCACTAAAAGGGTTTCTTAAAATGGAGCCTGTTTGCACTAGCAGAACATTTTAAAGTGGCTTCCAGAAGCCTCCCTCTCTGGCCACTCTGAAGACGCAGTGAAACAAATAACCGGAGGCTAACACACGGCGTTTATTGGATCGGCTAGAGAAATTTTTCAGGTGTAATTTCTTTCTCTTCAGAACTGTTTTGAAATTGCTCAGATGAAGAGAGAAGCTATCTGCTCTGTATTTAGAAACACAGGCAGAATCTCTGGAGGGATGCATCTGTGACACGAGTGCGAACCGCTATAAAACATACAGCCGCTTAGAACACAGAGTTCAATGAAATGCTTTGACAGAAAGGTTTTTATCATCTCATCATAAAGGAAAAAGGGGGGGGGGGGGTCTTTATTTCATCCAGAATATTCCTGCTTCCAGGAAATTTCTTTACATGGGGAAATGAGGTTTGAGGTTCAAGTCAAATTGACTTGTTCATATTGCTTCTGATTTATACAAAGCACTCAGAAAGCTTCAAATGGAGCTCAAAGGCCTTTCATCTTAATTCATTTTGAAATCTCCCATCAAGCTTTTATGGTAAATTCTTTGGATATATCATCTTCCTCTCTAAAATACTCTTTTCAAGACTTTGTTAGGAGTAACCTTTCTGTTGAGAAGGGAAAAAAAGAAAGAACAACAAAACAAAAAGTCCAGTCATACATTGCATCTGTTGGGAAAAGATGATCAGAGGGCTGGAGCACCTCTTCTATGAGAAGAGAGGGAGAGAGTTGGGGCTGTTCAGTCTGGAGAGGACAAGGTTCCCAGGTGACCTTATTGTGGCCTTCCAGTATCTTAAGGGGACTTATGAGAAAGCTGGGGAGGGACTTTTTAGGATGTCAGGTAGTGATAGGACTGGGGGAAATGGAGCAAAGCTAGAAATGGGTAGCTTCAGACTGGATTTTAGGAAGAAGTTCTTCACCTTGAAGGTGGTGATGTCCTGGAACAGGTTGCCTAGGGAGGTGGTGGAAGCCTCATCCCTGGAAGTGTTTAAGGGCATGCTGGATGAGGCTCTGGACAGCCTGATCTAGTGTGAAGTGTCCCTGCCCATGGCAGGAGGGTTGAAACTGTGGATGATCATTGTGGTCCCTTCCAACCCTGACTGATTCTATGATTCTAAGATCAGTTCCTGTTCCTGAGTATCCCATTATAGCAGAGCCAGAAGGTGTTTACAAGGACGAAAGCCTGTAGATTCATTTAAACCACAGAATAAGAAAACAAGAGTTACTGATGAGAGCTATTTAATACTTAGATGTATTACCATCTAGAGGATCACACAGACATTTTTGTTTGATTTCAATTGTGTGGAATTCCTGATGACTTTGGATTCAGGTTGCAAGTTGAAGGTGATCAGTATCTGTTAGGACTTGGCTTGTAATATTTAGTTGCCAAATAAATGTCTATTTGTATAGTTCATATGAAGAGCCTAAAGATAGTGTTTCTGCCCAGGAATTTGAATGGCCATCAGATAAAAGGTTATTTATATCAGTTTTTACAATGGCTTCCATTTGGCTGCAATTGCTTTATGCTCAGTAACAAAGCCCAATGGAAATCTAAACCTAAGCTATACCTACAAATAACAGGTAACAGTTTCCCCAGTGATAAGCATGGTCTGAGGCAGCTCACTGCACTGTTTGTATCCTTTCTTAATCTGCTGACTACTACTCCTTTTACTTTTTTTATTGTCTCACAGTTTCAGCTCTTTACTTCCAAATTTACAGTTGATTTAATGAACTTTCAAAGTCTTTGAATGCTCTAGACCTTCACACAGTGGTCCAACCTTTTAAAAAGTGGACACAAAATTTATTACGGCACTAAAAGTGTAGCAACAGTCAAATTTTACTTTGCTAAGCTGGAATTTACCAATAGGACCCATATATCTGGATCCATTCATAGTCATTGCAGTTCAAGTGGAACGTGGCTGCTTTTGCTGGTGCTTTTGTGTGGTTTGCACAAGAGCAAATACTGCTCTGGGTTCCTGGGTCACTGACTCCTGGAACAGATGTGGTTTCATGCTGTGAAGAAGAGCAGGAGACCAGCAGTATCTTGTGATGTTTGTAGTTTGAAAATACTTTGTAGTGCTTATGAACTTAAGGGTGGTTTTGCTTTTGTGGTGGTTTGGTTGTTTTTTGGTTTTGTTTTTTTAATGAAAATAACCTGAGTTCAAAAATCTTCAGTGCATTTTGGGGTTGCTTTTCATGATTCTTGGACTGGCTTTTATGCTGTTGCTACTTGAGGGAGTGCTGTATACACAGCATTGTGTTCCTGTTATTTGTAATAGGTAAATGAAAAGCTGGATTCTAGTCTCAGTGTATTAGCCTTGACCCACCCTCTAAAGACCTAATTTACTGGTTTCTTTTACTCTGTAAAAGGCATTAATAGCTTTGAGATGGATTCAGAACAAAACATGGATGCAGACAGCACTAGTCCCCATGTACATCTGCTCTGGTTGTCACTGGAAAAAGAAATATGGATCCTACCTTTAAGATGTCCCTACCATGAAGTTGTCAATGAACAGTAGGCTCTTGGTTTGCTTGGGACTGATGAGTAGGGGATGACATTAACCTCAGGTAAAGGCCACTGCAAGCACGTTAGGAATTTCCGTTAGGAGCTAAAGTCCAGGACAGTGTCACAGCTGTCCCTCTCTTGTCACAGTGACCTGAAACAAAATCCCAGATCAAAACAACAGTAAACAGTGGGGGGCTGAAAATCTGACTAGAGAGCTTTATGGCTGAACTCTAGCTTAATAGCTGGAAAAGACTGGAACTGCTGCTGCTATCAACACTATTTCAGAGCAATACTGATGGGACGTACGACACCTGTCAAGGTTACACATCTTGTTTAAAGGCCCAATCCAGTAATTATTTACACACATGAGTAACTTTATGGTGAATAGCGCTGACATAAGGGAACGTACTCATATGAAATAGTCATTTCAGATTCATAAATGTCTCAGAGATTTTGCCATTTGTGGCAGGAACAGTTTATGAAATTAAATTAATTCTTACTCTATAGACACTAACTCCTGTTGAGTTGTCTGCTGTCCGTTGTGAGTCTGTTCACATTAAAGGTCAGTCTGGATGCTGGGTAGCACATGGTGCAGGAGTCTCTCCCTTTGCCAGTAACAGATGGAAAAATTCATAAGAGGTAACTAAAGAGTTGTGTATTAGGTGTAGTTGTTTATATTAAAATTGTACATCTGGAACTGTATCACAATATCCTATTTACTAATGAAAAGTCAGCCCCAGTTTGTTATGTAGGTGATACTTTGCTATTGTCTTAATAGATCCAGTCTTATACAAATAGCAATACTTCAACCTCTTAGCTTGATTATTTACTTACAATGAAATTTCAGTTCTCATCCTTGCATTCCAGTACTTGCAAAACCTGAAATTATTTTTTTCTAGAATTAAATACAGAAGCACTCTCTTCACTTTGATAAGCAGAGGAATCAGTAGTTAGCAGCATCCATAGGTATTTTTATTAAAAGTTGAGTCACTTTTCTACCAGTAGGTTGAATGGAATGCCGAGCTGAGTGGCTGAACTACAGGTAGCTATTAAAGAACTCTTTAAGACTCAGTCCTGCACTCATTAATGCTATCAGGAAGGTTCACCCTGAAGTTCTAATGCTATGGGAACAGCCCTCAGGCTTCTTAATTTCTCACCAAAGTACCATGGCTACTCCAGATAAAGAAAAAAAGCACTAAGACCTGTGGGTTGCCTTTCATTGTTTAGGCACCAAATAGAAAGATGCTTACTCTGACTCCAGTCTGTAAGGGCTCAGCTGCTCCTTGGACTCCTTTGAACTTTCCAGACATGCAGCCACAAGAGAGCAAAAGAAGCTCCCAGGGAACAGTACATGGGGATAGGTGATGACAGAAATATTGATGTGATGGAAGGGTGTGAAGTGTTACGCTAAAGAAAGTGCTAGTGCCATAATACCTTGGTTTGTCAAAACCTGCATGAAGATGTATGGCAGTCAGAGTGTGCACTGCACTGCAGAAGTGCTTGAGATTGTTAAAGAAGGCCTAAATATCAGCTGTGTTATCATAGAATCATAGAATGGTTTAGATTGGAAGGGACCTCAAAACTCATCCAGTTCCAACCCCCCTGTGCCATAGGCCTCATCCTCATCCAGCCTGGCCTTGAACACCTCCAGGGAGGGAGCAGCCACAACCTCCCTGGGCAACTTGTGCCAGTGTCTCACCACCCTCACTGTGAAGAACTTTCTCCTAACATCCAGTTTCAATCTCCCTTCTGCCAGTTGAAACCCATTACCCCTTGTCCTGTCATTACAAGACTTGGTGAATACAAGACCTTGCTCTCCACAAAGCTAATTCAAGATCTGGTTCTTTTGCTATTGAAATTAAAGTGTTGCACCATGAGCACTGCAGAGCTGATCTTATACTAGATGAGTACTTCTGCTCCTCAGCATAGCTTGAAGATAATTGTACTTGGTTCAGTGAAACATTGTAACAGATACTGCCAAAATACAAAAAGGTAGAATCTCATCATTATCTGTTAGAAGAAAGCCAAATCTGCTCAAAACAAAGCTTCCCATGGCATCTAACATTCCTTCCCTGTACTTTCTCACCAGCAGCATCTGGAAGCAGATAATGATGTGGTGGGTTGTGATGAAGTGGAATGCAGATGGTGATTTCAAAGGGAAGCAGAGTTTCAGATTTTTTTGCCCATTAGAAACACTGGCACATCCCAGGCACGTTGCATTCCCCACACACACACCTTTCAGCTCCTGCTGCACAGGGCAGGGTAAGCCTCCAAACTTGCATTGCCTTTCTGCACCTCAGCATACACATTCATTCTTCATTTGGAGCTTTATTGCAAAGCCTTCAAGACTTAGAGGATTTAGGGCTTCACATTACGTTTTTAGTGCAAGATGTAGGAAAAAATAAAAACAAAAGGCTGGCTAGAAAGAAGTGGTTATTCCTACCAGCTATTTTGATCAAGGCAGAACACTAACTTCCAGTGAAAAGCTCCTACAGTGAATATAATGCAATTGATTTATTGCTCATTTTTTACTTAGATCAAATAAAACTCTACTTGGAGTTTGCTAGTGAGGTGCAAGTGTTGTAGAGCTGAGCATGCTGAATAACAAGTAGGTGGATAAACTCTTGATTAAAATGGGTCTCATTCCTAACCCAACCCTGTAAAGCAAAGGGAGAAATGAAAAGTCACACTGGATGAGCTTTCCAGGAGTCAGGTGTGGTCTAATAATAGACAGGCCATGTTCTGTGCAGTCACTTTAATGTAATGCTCTCTATTGTGGCTTTATGGCAGTCCTGCAAGATTCAGTGAAAGCACAGAGAGGTCGATCTAAACAACAGCACCTACTGCCAGTCTTCCTCTATGCAGACTATGCAGGCAGCTGCTCATGGAGGATTGATGATCTCAGGTACTTCAGCCCACACAGTCAAAACTGTAGCAGTACTCTCATTTTAAGATTAAAGTAGTTGTATAACTTTCTGGAAGTGATGTAGGAAAGTTGGGCTCCTCCTCATAAGGTGCCTGTCTATTCATTCTCAGGCTTGCAAGTTTTCCTTTGGTTAGCTCCAGAATCAGGATCTAAAAGCTCAGTCCATGTGCCACCATGCTGAGAGCCAGCACAGCAATGCCCCTTTTGAGTCCTGAGCTAAGATCTTTGTTGCAGGGCAGTAGGACACACTAAAAGGCTTAGAACAAACATGGGACCTCTGTCATATCCACAGCATGGTGCAGATACCCCCAAGGGTCACCACAGGTGACCTTCCTCAAGCCTACATTTGGTAGTTGATGAGCCACAGACAGGGTTGGTGGTCACCACACCATGAGAGCCATGAAAGCCCTCAAAAGCAGAAGCTGTATCTCTGTGAGTCCAGCAGCCTCTTTCTCTGAGGGCTCCTCTTTCCTCTTCTGATACTCTGTTCCTGTGATTTGTGTGAAACTGAAAAGCTTTAAAACCGGGAAAGAAAGTCACAGCGTGGAGGTTCCATTGTTTTGCTGTTCTGAAGCCCTGTGTCTTTGTAGGCTTTTATTCTGGTGAATCTAATACGTTACGTTATATTCTGAACAGAATTGCAAACAGAAAGTCCACCTCCTTGCCCTCCTCCACATTTTTCATAGCCCTGTGATTTACTAGGATCAATATACATCAGCAGAGCGGAAAAGCTTCAGAGGAGCTTTAGAAAAATGAAGCTTTGCCACACATTTCTGTCAGATGCAAATACAATGTGCAGGCCAGCAATATGTGGGGCTTTCACAGAAGATGTTATATCGTTTATGGAGACCACTACTCCCAGGCAGTCAGCCTCTGTGGAAATTGAAGCTCAAAATCGACATGGTCTGAGGTACTTAAATTCAGCAATAGGTGTTGTAAATACTTTGCCATCACATAATATGCAAAACTTTCAAGGGCAGCTGAAGAAACTTCTAAACTGTATCCTTTCAGACCTCCTTCCCTGTCACCTCATGCCTTCACCCAGCTCCCTACCTGTGTTAGTGATGGCAGGATGGAGAACCCAGATGAAAAATCAAAGCTGAGTGGCAATAACAGTGCCTCAAGTTCCACAGAAAGTGCTTCAAAATCAACTTCGAAGCTGCAAGATCAAGACCAGGAAAGTAAATGGAAGAAATAACTTTAGTTCTTGTGACAGCTGTAGATAAGCAGTTTTCTCCAGATCAGTTTGAGTAATAGAGTCAGAAGAAATGATTATTCCCTTCTCCTTTCCTTTTCTGCCAATAGTTGTAGTTTAGACATTATGGATTTGTGTATTGTAGATACATATTAAGTTAGAAAACGACTGGGATGATGATGTTCTTAAATGTGCAACTGCTGTCCCAAGTGCATGGATGGAAGTAGAAGTCCCTGCATTCCCCCTCTGGTACCAAGCAAGATATTTGGGGCCATGCTGCAAATATAGCCTGGCATATCCCTAGTGAGTGGGAGCCAAACTTTCTGTTTGGCCCCATTTTCAGAAATTTCTTGACTGGAGAGTGCACAAAACAAGACAGATTTTGTTTTATGTGATAATGCTCGCTGCAGAGAGCTCCTGTGGCTCAGCACAGCTTCGGTTCAGCTTCAAAAGCTGGTCATTTGGGAGCAAATAGATGCCCTCCAGTCTCAGCCGGCATTTTGTGCCCCTTTTACTCTCTCAGTTCTGTCGTAGTGAATGATATTCAGTTGGTTAAATGTACTGCTTCTGCTCTGCAAAGCTGCCAGCAAAATCTTTGTAATGAGATTAGATAATGTACCGCCTTTTCCCCTAAGAAATGCTCTCTAGCTTTGGGGGTTTTCAACTTCATTTTGCTAATCTGACTGCCGATACTGAAAATGCAGACCCTTCCCAGCAAAGAGGGTCCAAATTGCTTCTAAATTATGGCCCTGATTTTACAGAATCCTTCTCTTCTTCAGTGCTCAGGGCTCAATCTCATATTATTATTAGTGCAGGTTGCTGGGAACTTTGCCTGAGGACTGATCTCAGGGTTTGAAACTGTGTTTGGAATGTGGCAGCTGTTTACAAGCACTGGGCAACACCAGTGCACATCCCATTGACAACTGCAGACAGACACTTCTAAGAGAAGCAGAGTGAGGCTTACTTCGGTTATTAAAGTGTAATACCTGCCCTGCTGCCTCATCACAGTTTCCAGAATGGCAATAATTATCGCTCAGCTATTTCAGGAAACAAATTCACTTGCTTTTGGTGGGTTGGAGGGAAAAACAGCTCTCAGGGTTATTCTTGCACACAATGTGGGAAATCAAACCTTTCATTTATGAAGATGGCAATCTTAGCAGTGTTAAGTCTGCATTACTGCCTTTACCTTCATGCTGAACAGAGTTTTTGGCTTCACTTTCTAACTCACTGAGCACAGCTTCAGCTGTAGTCAGTGGGAACAAGGGGTGGCTCTGGCAAGTCAAGTCACACCAGCAATTAGCAATTCCTATAATGGATGCTTCCATTTTAAAGGCAATTCTAACAGTGTCTGTAAGCTGTAAGTATCATTCCAGAGATCGTGGAAGAGCTCAAGTCTGAAGCTTTAACTCTTACTGAAGTTAAATAGTTTAACATGAAAAAAAAAACAAATCCAAACCCAGAATAGTATGGACCTTGAGACAGCTTCCATTTCCCAGTAGTAGGTTATTGATTATTCAGGATTATACAACCAGACAATGAAATTCTTCTCATGAAGCAGATGCTGCCAATTAATGTTCATGTAACATAGAATTTCCTCTTTGGATAAATCCGTGGTGTTTATTTGGAATCAAGGCTAGAAAGCTGTGTAGAGTCTCTCTCAAAACCTCTAGAATTTAGTAGAGGATAATTCCCTTCTACAGAGGATGTTGTTAAAAAAAAAAACAACCCAACAACAAAAAACCAGCAACTTAGAAGACATTCTGTAACAAGGACACAAATATTACAGAATTCTAAAGGACTGCTTGTGGAATGACTGTCGCTGATTTTCTCTATATTAGATGTCAGTATATTCAGTGGGTAAGTCATCCTGGTGCTCTCTGTTCCATAATGGGATGAATGACTTTGTTCACAAAGCTTAACCTCCACAAGCTTCAGTTGCCCTTCTGGTATGTAAGAGTGATGAGACGGAGCTGCAATACTGTGAGCTGAAAAGTGCTGAGCATCACTGTTCTTTACTAATTACCCTATACATTTTTTTCATTGAAATTGGGATACCTTTATGAAATACTGGGGGGGCATCTTCCTGCTCATAGAATTGCTTTCATAAATATTTAAGCATTTATGTAACTTTTTAATATTTTGGCAACATTTACATTACCCTAAGAGAAATGGGTAAATGGGTTGACACACCAAAATACAAGACTCTGAACCTGATGAATCCAAGCAGGACATCTACCATTGTCCTATCTCCTTATTTCTGTTCAGTTTTAAAGTTCTGAGACTTCTAAAACCCCAAGGTGTTTAATTAAGGGCAAACCACACAGAATTCTACCTAGAAAATGGATTTATGCCTCACAACTATTCAGTGTTTGTGGACTTGACATGATTGCTGTATTAATATTTTCTCTTTTTGTCCTTCAGAAACTGGGCTGATATGTCCAGATGTAAAAAGCTGCTAAGAGAATAAACAAGCTTAGTCTAGACTGGACTCACAGAGTCAGTACCTCTCAGTTATTTTTAGTTGTTGTTCTTTCCACTCCTGTGTACAGCAGATAGCAGGCAGTACAAACAGTGTTTTGAGTTCACTCTCTTTTGAAAGACAATCTTAACTTATATTTGACGTGACATTTGTCTTTTGTAAGCTATCTGCCTCCACCAGTAATTGACTGATTTCTTGGGAATCTGTAGCAGAATTTAACCCAGCAAAAAGCTATATTCTTACACACCTGTCAACAGCCCCTTTAAGACTGCAGAGTGCAAGGCAGTTCATGGCCACATCCTTCCTGGTGACCTCAAGCAGCTCATGCTTCCTTCTTGCAATTCTGCAATAAAGAGGTCATGGTGGGATCAAGACCTTAGTCTGAAAGCAGTAAAGGGAGACCCAGAGATTCTGCATTTGATTGGTAACAGTATTAGGAATCTCCTTAATATTCCATGCAGCTAATCTGTTCATTACCAGATGGAAAGGTGCATCCACTCCCCAGATCATAGTCACATAGTGCCACAGGTAGTGCTTCAGGAGCAACTCTTGATTTCCAGGCAGTACTTTTCTCACTGTAGTTTTCTCTGTCAGCTCTATAAAATGTGATTTGTTTTAGAGAGAATCTATCCAAGTCATTTAGAAAGGCAATGGCCTTTGTTACAAAGGGGCACAAAAATATAATCTCAGGGAAAAAAAAAATAAAAGCAAAAATCATAGAATCACAGAATGGTTTGAGATGGAAGGGACTTTAAAGTAATCACCTGGCTCCACATCTCCTGCCATCAGCAGGGACACCTCCAGCTAGACCAGGTTGCTCAAAGCTCCAACCAGCCTGGCCTTCAACAGTGCCAGGGATGGGGCAGCCACAGTGTCTGTGGGCAATCTGTTCCAGTGCCTCATCACCCCCACAGTGAAAAACATTTTCTTTACATCTACTGTAAATCTACCCTTTTCCAGTTTAAAGCCATTGCCCCTGTCCTGTCACTGCATGCCCTTCTGAAAAGTCTCTCCCCATCTTTCCTGTAGGCTCCTTTAGGCACTGGAAAGCTGCAGTAAGGTCTCCCTAGAGCCCTGCCTCCTCATCTTCCTTCCCTGTCCTTCCTGTCTTTTGCTGTCTAGATTCTTTATGCTAGTTTTTATCTGAAGAGAGAAGTTAGAAAAATAGAAAAAAGAGGGAAAGTAGCTGAATGCAGCTTAATAATGAAAGAAACTGCTGAAATAGCATCAGAAAGCTCTTTAAAATGCAAAACTTCTTGCTGATCTTCTACACAGACTAGAAAAAAACCCCAATCACTTAAAGGTGGCGGCTAAGCAGGCTTTCCCTTCATCATTTCTCACTTCTTCTGATGGCAAAGATAAAAAGCACTTTCAGAGGGAAGATGTTTTCATAGTAAAAGCATAAATACTACAGGAGATGAGAGACAGATCACTGTTCACAGAGTTTCCAGCTTCCATTAGACATTTTCTTAGACTAGAGTGGGCAAGACTCACAGATGAGAGCTGGTCACTGTACTGCTCAGTGACCTTCCAAAGCATTGCAAAAACCCTAGAGGAAAAGAGAGAGATGCTTTCATCTAGCAAAAAAAATGCTGAAACAAATATACCTTTTTAATTAGAGAGAATTTGAGTTCTAATATGATGCAGTTTAGTTCATTACTCTTTTTAATCTTGCTTCTGTCCTTTCTCTGTTATTCTGTGCAGGAGTGTTTCAGGTTGTCCCTACCAGTCCTCTGCTTCCATCTCTCTTAACCACAGATGAGATCAGATCAATATTGTTTTGCCAAAGTCTGCACTGAATATCCCAAAACAAGATGACTATGATGTTATTTCCATCCGAGTTCATCTGAACTAAGGGGGCTATTTGTAATGCTACATAACCTCTATCCCTTTTTTTTTGTTGTTGTTGAGAGGTGTCTCCTTGACCGTGACAGGCTGGATGGGTGGGTAGAGGCCAATGGAATGAGTTTGAACAAGGCTAAGTGCAGTGTTCTACACTTTGGCCACAACGACCCCAAGCAGCACTACAGGCTGGGGACAGAGTGGCTGGAGAGCAGCCAGGCAGAGAGTGACCTGGGGGTGCTGGTAGATAGGAGCTGAACATGAGCCAGCAGTGTGCCCAGGTGGGCAGGAGAGCCAATGGCATCCTGGCCTGGATCAGGAACAGTGTGGCCAGCAGGAGCAGGGAGGTTATTCTTCCCATGTACTCAGCACTGGTCAGGCCACACCTTGAGTTCTGTGTCCAGCTCTGGGCCACTCAATTCAAGAGAGATGTTGAGGTACTGGAATGTGTCCAGAGAAGGGCAATGAAGCTGGTGAGGGGCCTGGAGCACAGCCCTGTGAAGAGAGGCTGAGGGAGCTGGGGGCGTGCAGCCTGGAGAAGAGGAGGCTCAGGGCAGATCTCATTGCTGTCTACAACTACCTAAAGGGAGGCTGTAGCCTGGTGTGGTTGGTCTCTTCTCCCGGGCAACCAGCAACAGAATGAGGGGACACAGTCTCAAGTTGTGCCAGTGCAGGTGTAGGCTGAATGTTAGGAGGAAGTTCTTGGCAGAGAGAGTGATTGGCACTGGAATGGGCTGCCCAGTGAGGTGGTGGCGTCCCCATCCCTGGAGGTGTTCAAGCAAAGACTGGATGGGGCACTTAGTGCCATGGTCTGGTTGATTGGCTAGGGCTGGGTGATAGGTTGGACTGGACGATCTTGGAGGTTTCTTCCAACCTGGCTGATTCTATGATTGCTAGATAGTCCAATAAACTTAGCTTAGCTTGTGGATGTATTCATTCTACCTGGTTGTCTTTTGCACATAGGCACTCTTTAAACTTCCAATTGATGTGCAGTATTTTCATTCTTACTCTTCAAAAGGAGTAAGAGTCACTTCTGTCCTCCAGTCCTGGGCAGCTCATGGTCTCAAACTGGGACAATCCCATATATAGCACTGGTTGGGAAGTCTGTTGCCTTTTTTCATCCAAAGCAATCAGTGTTGCTGCAGGAAGGGATATGTGAAAGCACTATGGCTTCAAACGCACACAGCAATGCCACACAATGTCAGCCTTGCTCCTCCTGCACTCTCTGTGTGCTACCTCTTTATCAGGAATGTAGGAGCAGAAGAAAGAGCCTGTGTAAGGACATCAGCAGTGCTTGTACTTGGTGAAAAGAGTCATGTTTTTCTCAATGCAACTCATAAAGGCTTGCCACTATTGCTGATGCATTGCCAGTAATAAATACTAACCTGTAGCAATTTTGCAGGCTGTGTGGTAGCTACAGCAGCCATCTCCTCAGGATGCTGTATGTATTTGTTTAGCCATTTGTTTGTTGCATACCCAGCAAGGCATATAGCAGCTTTACAAATACAGATGGAGATTGGATCTCAGCCCAGAACCATTTAGGAATTGCAGTTTTGCTGCTATTGTTACTGTGGTTTTTTTTTTCTCTGACAGTCACATTTGTTCCATTGCTAACAACACTGGGCCTTAGATAATATTAAATCATACATCTAGACCAAACTTGGTTAGTCTGAAGCTGAGTATGTTATCAGAAGTCTTGTATCAGCATGTGCACGTGTTTTACTATCTGCAGAAATAAGCAACTTGTACAACTAACTCAGGAAGTCCATTCATTTGTCTTTGGAATCAATTCCATAGAAATTAATGGGATGGAACCAGTTTCAGGATGGCAATGATTACTGCTCCAAGCAAAATTTAATTAGATCTTACTGACAAGCCTCCCAAAAGCTTCTGCTCAAGGGAAGATAGGGCTAAGGAAAGAAGAGCCTATAGGAAGCTGCTGTGTCCTATGTTCCAGACAAAGGGCCTTCTCCCTCAGGCTCACTCACTACTTTCCATTTGGCTCTAGAAGTAGTTCTGTGCTCCAAGAGCAGTGCAGTTCTCTGACTGTTGCTGACCAAGGCTCCTTGGGTTGTACTGTTTACACCATTGGGAGAAAATGGACAGGAAGAATTGAAATTACTTTCCTGAGGTTACAGGCAAAACCAGAAATTAGAGTGTGTGTCAGCCAGGACTTTCTTGCATCCTGAACTTCATTGAGGACGTTGTGCCAGAGGTGACATGGCATATTATTTAGACATAAATTCTCTTTTCACTTCAGTCGTTTGACGATTAGTATCTGATTGAAGATACTTTTCAGTCTCCATCTTTTTTGGAGAGACCCAGGCACCTTCAGGGAGAAGGGTAGTAACATTACCAAGCATCCAGAGCTGAAAGTCACCCACTGGCCGTTTTCATTCCTGTGCAGCTGAGAGAGAAGTGAGACAACAGGCTTGGTAGACATCAGCAGCTCATATACAGGAGCTGAATGCCCTCAATATGCTCCAGCAGCTGTGCACTGAGATGCAGTCCTTGCTTGCCTGTGCAGTCAGAGTTGTTTTCATGAGAAACATTTTCATGAGGTTTCCTCTCCCAGGGTGAAGCTGATGCAGTGGCACCATAGAGAGAAAGAGCAGCCCTCCTAGGAAAGATTTCTGAGTTACTACATGGTATTATATACTGCATTATGCACCTCTGGTGCATTGTGCTTTTAGATCAGAAGGCCATTCTGAAACATCCTAACATGAGCTAAGCTTCTTTCTGTACTGCTATTCAAGTTAATGTATGTACAAATAGGGCGTGACATGTATAGTGATAAAATGAAGATATTCTTACCACCTTCAGACTTGTAAACCTCTTAGATGGTCTGAGGGAGAAGCCTAAACAGATAGATGGGTCAGGTATTGTAGTGTGCAGCACTGTTTTCAGGCAACAGAGCCCAGTTACGTCATCCCTCTTAGGGAATGAGTCACAGAAGTGTTTGGATTATCTTCTCTGAAGATTCCTTTTGCAATCTAGACATCAAACACTTTACCAGAATATGAGCAGTTGTGCCTAAACCCAACAGAGTCTGCAAACAGGGTGTGAATGTCGGTGGAGATGAAACTGGGAACAGTTTAGCTCCTGTACCTGTGGTCATAGAGGACTTCCATCTGTTTGATCAGCTTGGGAACATTAGCATTTCCATCTGATAATCTTCATTTGAATAAAATGATATTGTGAATGGGAGCAGGGATGAAAGGGAGCAGGTGATAACATGTGTTCAGGTGGGGGAGACACATTGCCACCACTAATGAGAGTTGTTTTGGGTGAGGGAATAGAATGCTGACAGGATGGGAGCAGGAGCAGAAGTTGAAGAGATCTGCAGGGTTTACTGTTAATTTCTGCAGACATATCAGCTCATTTAGTAATGTAACAGCTCCCATTGCTCGCCACTTAGTGTGTGATTAATGTGCCACAGGATTTCCCCAGACATTTATAACACCTTTAGGAATAGATATGACAATGACTTTATCACATGGAGTCGCTTCATACTATCTGCATCCCTCTTAATGATTTATATATTCAGGGGTGATTTTATCACTAGTACTCAGTAAAGTAATAAATGAGAAAACTCAATGGTCTGTAAATTACAACATTGATTAAAGAAGTGATTACTGATGTAACTCTTACATGACTATGATAATGCTTGCTTATATTTCAGGGCAGCATTTACATGTTAATGATAAATCTACTGCAGTGTTTAAAGACACTTTACAGCTTTAATCAAAATGTAAATATTATAAACAGATAATATTTATTGTGGAGGAAATGAGTAGACTTCTGATACTCTTCAGTGGATGAAATCTACTCCAGAACTAGCTTTGCACAGACAGCTGAAAGCAGCATCAACCCCTGATGAAGGTCTTCATCTGTCTGGAGCTTTGATTTGCTGCGTGCTTCTGTTGAGACCTGTTGTGGTTTGCTGGGTTCCTCTTGACCAAGCCATGAAGCAGCCTTACTCATTGTAAATTCCACAGCACACCAATGGGCTCACTGCACAACAAACAAAATCAGCCACCAGCTTCATAAATAGTATCTAGTCTTTAGGCATCTCCAGCATAATTATGCCTCCTGAGCCAATAAAGGATTTTTGTGTTCATCTGCTCCCATTGTAAAAGGCATCATTAACATGCATAAAGAGAAGGGAGCCTTTTTTGTTTGCTTTTGGTTTCAAGATGCCAGGCTTACACTTTGAGCTTGTTTTGTCACAGTGATTACCTTTTCTTCTTTTTTTCTCTTCCCCCCCTTAGGTTTCTGACAGATGTGACTATGTTTTTGTCAATGGCAAAGAAATGAAAGGCAAGGTGAATGCACTTGTGAACTTCACCTATCAGTATCTGAGTGCTCCTCTGCAAATCACAGTCTGGGTTCCACGCCTGCCTCTTCAGATTGACATTTCAGACACAGAGCTTAGCCAAATAAAAGGCTGGCGAGTCCCAGTTGTTTCCAACAAAAGGTGGGTATGAGTTGTTAAATTTCTTGGGTACCTTTGTAAAATTGGTGGAGTTGGTTTTAACTCTGAGCAAGAACAGCTGCGGCACCTGCACCGCAAATGCAGCATCTTTTCCTGGAGAGCTTTCCAGAAGTACTGGAATCTCCAGCTTTGCAGTGGGCATCGATTTTTTGGGAGTTTAGCTTCTCTTGTCTGCCACAGAGTACAGTGTGGTGCTCTGGTAAAGTCCCCTTAGAGAGTTGCTATTGTTTGGACATGCCAGCCCAGATGATAAAGTGGAATAGTCCATTTGTGTGGTCACTCCTCATGCTAGGTAGCCATGAACCAGCAATGGACTGGAAAAACAAAATTAAGGGAGGGCTGTTATTTATGGGAGTGTTAATTTTCACTTACGTTCTTGAAAACAATTCTTTATGCTTCATTTCCTTATGAAAAAGACCTACCAGAGACAGTGATGATGAGGATGAAGATGAGCGCAAAGGAAGAGGGTGCACTCTGCAGTACCAGCATGCCATGGTGCGAGTCCTCACACAGTTTGTAGCTGAGGATTCCAGCCCATGGGGCCAGCTGAGCTACCTGCTGGGCTCAGATTGGCAGTTTGACATTACAGACCTGGTGATGGATTTTATGAAACTGGAGGATCCTCACATTGCCAAGCTGCAGGAAGGAAGGATTTTGATTGGACGGGAAGTAGGAATGACAACGATGCAGGTACTGTGCTCCAGGCTGCCACATTCTCCTATCCCCATGGAGAACCTGGGTGTGGGATAATCCAGGGTAGTGTTCTGCTATCTTAAAGCAGGATGATTTCCCGTTATCCTCCTGTGACCTTCTAGTGTATCATGCACAGCATTACCCAAACCACTGTGATCTAAGCTAGAGGTGGTCCAAGTCATGCAGTGTGGTCAGGAGATGGAACCCATAGAGCTTTCAGAACTTTTTAGGAGAGGCATCATGTCCAGGCTTAGTGAGAAGGCAGAGCTCAGATGCAGGTTGCCACCAGTGAGCTGATGGGCAGCATTTTGACCTTTTGAGGCAAAGATCTTTAGACTATGTTGATATTCTTTTGCTTTATTTAAACATAAATTAAGAAAAAGAAGCAAGCAAACACACCCCAAAATAACAAACCACAGCCTGGAAAATAGCCCTGAAAGGCACAAGTGGCCAACACCATATCCCAGTTCTGCCCCAACTGAATCCTTACTAATGCAAATGCAAAGAGCAAATATAGCTCATCTAGGCTGTAGATATGAGAGGAGGAAGCTGGAGAAGACAGTATGTATATGAAGTTCCCTAAAGATAAAATTGTGCCCTCAGTTTCATTAAGTGGAAGGATATCCTGCTACCTTGATGTTCTTTCAGAAACAGAAAAGATAGAGAAAAATTAAAGGACAAATTCTAGATGCCAGCAACTTCCCTTTGAAATGATTGGGAAGTCTGCTGAGCTCATCCATACTGGGGGACACAGTAACAGGAGAAAAAAGTTTTAAATCAGGTCTTCTAGTGAGGTGATGCAAATAGCACAAGTGAGATAGTACAGCTCTCAGCATTAGATGCAATGTTCTCATCCTTAACCTTGCTACTGTATGTTTCTTCAACCCCACTAATGAAGTCAGGCTGCTTTTTAAGTGTGCTCTGCCATTTCACATTTCATTTCTGTGCTTTGGAGACAAGAAGGGATGATGACCTTAGGAAAGATTATTTTAATTGATCAACCTTTTCCTAAGTTGATTCTTTTGTTTTTCTCCAAAGGTTTTGTCTCCTTTGTCTGACTCCATCCTGGCAGAGAAGACAGTGACTGTGCTAGATGACAAAGTGACCATAACAGACCTTGGAGTCCAGCTGGTGGCTGGACTTTCACTGTTTCTTCAGCCAAGTGCAGCAAGTAGTCGGGCTATTGTGGCTACAACTGCTGCCCAAGAGTTGCTTCACACTCCTAAGCAGGTAGAGTAGTCTCCATACGTGTTGGCTTTTGGGATGGGGCAGTGTTTTGTCTTTGTGAAGTGCAGATGATAATTTGTAACAGGTTTAAAAGGTAAAGTACAGCTGTAGCACATGTCCATTTCAATTGCTTTCCTCTAGAGGTACTCCGGAATGTCTTCTCATTTCTTCCCTTCAAATATGGACTGAATCTGCAGTAAAAGTTCTGACTACAATGACGTTGATATGATTTACATTTTTAATATCCTTTCTTTGAATGATACAACATCTGTTATTTCTGCAACACAGGCAGTCTTTGGACAGTTTGCTATATGAGCATGCCCTCATTTTCTATGCCAGAGAGCACAGAGCTCTGTGTGTCACAACAATTTGATATTTTGAAGAGCTATAAAATAGAGGCAGAAGACAGCCAAATACATTTCTTTTTCCTTCACAGAAGACTGCCAGACTCCTCTCTTTTTATTCTTTAGGTGGATTTTGAGGGGTTCATCGTTCAATTCATGGGCTGATCCTACTTAACTTAAGCCAGTAAATTCCTGTTGGTAAAGGGACTCTTTCAAGCATCATGTTTCAGGTCACAACCCACATGGAAAAGAAGATTGGAGAACACCACCAGATCAAGGCGAATGGTTGCTCTGGAACAGATTAAAACCAAGGGTCAGGAGCAGTGGAACAAGCTACATGTTCATTGCTCTTTCAATCAGTTGGTTTGAAGAGTGAGGCTGGGGACCATGCGATTAGGTCTGTCCACAGCCACTACTCCTCTCACAGAAACTACATTTCATCTCACATAGATAGGGAGAGAACTCGAGTCAAGTTTTATGGCCCATTTTCATGATTATTGCTACCTAATCTTCTGGAACATAAAAACAATTTAGATTGTTTTATAACTTAGTGACAAGAAAATGTCCAAACTAGAAGGGCATGCTGCCCATCTGTTCCATTTACTACATCCTGTAAACATCAGAATCTTATGTAATTAACCCATTTATACCCTTCTCCAGGGCTTTGAAACCATGCCTGACATACTGTCTGTAAAAGCAAAGGCTAAAGCGTGCCTAACCCAATTCTGTTATGTAGGACAGAGAACTGTTTGTCCTGCAGCACTATTGGAAGACTCATGGCTTTGATCGCAGATAAAAGAGGTTGTGAATCTGGAAAGGTTGCTCAGCCTCATAGATGATCTGTCCTGGGGAGGCAAAGTTATTTATCAACATCAGGTCATGGTATAGCGTGACAGGGTATTTCAGCAGTGCACAAGATGACATCTCCTATTGCATTATGGTATGGCAAGGTGGTATGACATGGCATCATATGGCACTGCAGTTGGCAAGGTTTGAATTGACATCTAAGAGTAAAAAATGTGTAAGTGTGCTTTGTTTTTAAATTTCTTTCCCAGCTTCCGGTGTCAGGGAATGATTTTAGTGAGATGTTGCATTTACCCTGATGGGTTTTTGCAAAGCAATTTCCATTTCCTCAAGAGTGGCACATTTCTGATACAGGAGTGGCTGAGTATATCAGGCTCTCAACCTGCCGCTGGTGCTGCTGGGCAGTGTGGGGTGCTGCTGTCCTTGCTGTCCTCTTCCTGAGTCTACAGATAGCACTACTGGAGATACCAACTATAAAACTGGAGACACAAGAAAAGCAAGCACCCTTTTCTTAGTAAAAGAAATTGAAAATCTGCTAGTCCTTCTCCAGACTCCATCTAGAAAAAAAGGAGAAAAATAACCTAGGCTCTATAAAAGACAGTGGAAAATCTTCTCTACGCCAGGATCTGGAATGCACAAGGAGATCTGGTTGCTTAGTGATCATACCAAATTAATCCATTTTCCCCACTCCTTCTGTGTATGTCCCACTTCCCTGCAAACACAGAGCAGCAGTGTTCTTGTAGAACCCCTACTTCAGTCTCTGCCTCTCTTCCCAGCTCCTCCAGTCTGGAGCCCGCCCACTCCCACTGCCTCTGCTTGTCTTCCTGCAGCCTCCTCTTCACCAGGAGTAAGAGAAATGTCCTGCCTGCTTCCCAGCTGAAGGCTTTGCTGGGAGCATCACTCCCCACTTTGGGGAATTTGTGAAGATCAGTTCCTGCTCAAGCAGTGTGAGTGTTTGCAGTCCTGAGCCTCGTGATGCTGGGCCAGTGTGGATCTTGAGCCCAGTCCCTTGTTTTTGGGACCCTTTGGCAGTGCCTTCATCCCCGAGGGCTGAGCTGATTCCACTTCCTGCCTTATTGAAGCCACTTGTTTTTGTTCTCAGACCTAAATCTTACTCAGCCTAGAGACAGGATTTACCCAAGCAAGAGCTGTTAAAAAAAAAAAAAAAAAAAGACAGGAGTAGATTCCACACTAGAAAGTACATTGAAGGAAATAGTCTTAGCACAGGAGTAGCCTGTAAAGTCACACACATCTTCTCCTTTCATTTGCAGTTTGAATGAAACATATAGCATTTAAGCCACTTGCCCTTAGAAGAATTAATGCCAATGTAGGAATGCTTGTGGCTAAATTTTGTAGAAGTGACTCATGATTTGGAGCATGTCAGCTGAGGTCCTTACTGAGCTGGAATTCTAGAAGGCAAGTGCTGAGTGTTTTCTGAAAATCAAGCCCTTTTGAAAGAGGTCTTTTTCAAGAACTAAGCACATACTGGAATCTTGCAAGGGCTTCATCATTTAATGTGTGCCCTTTGTTCTCAAACAAGTTTATGAAAAGTCCAAATAACTCATACAAACAAACCTTTTTTGGTGCAACTGAAAAACAAAGTAAGTTAAGGTAGTCAAATGTTTTCTATTTCCCAGGAATGATGGTGCATGTCTCAGCTGCTATATGGAGAAAATGCTTAATGTGTTCTTAGTCAGACATTTTCCTGGGCTCCACTTTAGCCATCTTCAATAGCCAAGCTTGCACATAGATTAAGAATTGTCCTTGGGTAATTGGTACTCTGGCAGGCACAGTATTGTCCCTAGCTGATAAAGCAGTACAGCAGTACAGCATGAGGGAAGGCATAAGGCATTATATAGAGTGTGCTATTACAGATCTTTCAATACCATAGGAATGAATTCAGTATTTTTCCTATGACTTTCTTTCAGTGAATGTAATGACTTGATTTGTTTCTTGATTATAATGGCCACGTCGTGTCTGCACAAGAAGCACAAAGCAGCCAAAACACAAGTCCAGAAAAGTAGGCAGTTTCTCCAAATACTTGGCAATCTAAAGAAGATAAGCTAAAAATGTTTATCTTGGCTGCTTTAAGTTAGATATCTTTATCTATATAGTTGAGTAACTAATTACCTGAGGTGGGAAGGTGACCTTGAGGGATGTTGAGCCCTGCTTCCTTTTTTTTGTTGTTGTTGTTGTTTATTTTTTGCTCAATTAGTTGTTTATTGACATTGAAAAGTGGATCAATGATTTAGGTGCCTAAAAATAAATATCACAGCTGAAATATCTCCTGAAAATTCGGAAACGGTAGCTGTGAGCTGTCTATTTTTAGTGGCCATCTGCTCAGGTAAGGAAGCTGTTCCATTTGGCTTGCTGATGGTTGTTCAAATCAACACTGCCATCTTAAAGCCCTCTCTAAAATGTAAATAAAAGAAAGCCCTACAGTGTTTAAGTGTTTTCTGATCTGAGTGAGCTTCAAGGACTCTGCTAGCTTTGCAGGAAAACTCACAGCCACACCATGGCTTTTTCATCACTGTAAGGTATTGCACGTGGTCTGGTGAACTGAAATGGGAGATGGAAGAAAGGAAGAAGCAGGCTTTTAGTAAGGAGCTGTGTGCATTAACGTAGCAGTGCTGCTGGGAAACTGCAGACGTTTTCTTAAGGAAAAAAGCAGCGTTAGTGCTTTCTAAAGGCCTCCTTCTCCTCTTGTACATGGGTAGCTCCTGCTGCCATTAGTGACAAGACTCACTCTTGTGAGATCATCTGTAGCCTCAGGGAGTGTCCTCCAAGATAGCCACTCTCACTGGTAGGAGGTGAGGCTGCCCAGCACATCTGAAAGGTGCCCAGCACATCTGAATCAACCTTACCTGCATGTCCCCACCCTTTGGATTGACATGACACTGTCCTCTTTCAGCTTAGGTCCTTCACACAAACTAGTTTGGAGAGGTCACAGTTAAGTAACATACTAGGAATTGGTTTGTGGTGTGGATTCTTTACCCATTCTGGCATAATACTGCACTTAAATTGTATTTATGTACCTTCTTTAAACTGACAGAGTTACAGCTCACAAGTATGACAGAGCGGCATGGGAAAGGGGAAAAGGATGTGCTGGTATATAAGAATCAGAATTCTTCCCTTGCAAATACAAGCAAATTCCCACTGGAAAGAAATGTCACATTAGCAGATTGGACAAAAATGAGAGAAAGAACTACACAGTAGAGGAAGGTATGGATTGAATTAAGATCTGAGTCTTGGCTGTCTTTTATTTCCACATCATAACCATCAAGCTAAATTTTACTACACAGAAGCCACAGGCTTAAAAATAAATACACATGTAATACTTTGATATTTCATGTGATAAAGTGACTAGGGAAGCCCATTTCAGCATTCAGGTCCCCCAGACAGAAGAATCAGAGGTGGTCGAAAAGAAGCTGCTGGGAACACTGTTCCCTTGCCTTCATTTGAGGGAGGGAGGTATTTGTTTTCTGCAGAGCCATCCAGCTGTCCACTTCTGTCCTTTGGTGGCCTGCCTAACTCCAGAAATATTGTAAACGACTCCAGCAATTGAGGGCTTATTCACAAATACTTTGATTTGTGCTTTAGTGAGCAAAGACCGCTAAAAGGCCTCTTTATTCTGAGCATGGAATAAAATCAAATATGCTGATCTTTTTTATCAGCAGAATTCTCTAGCATGCAACCCGTCCTACACACTTTACTCCCCTCATTTTTTGCTTGAAGAGTACCAGGTAGTATACCCTGGTACCAAGCTGCCCCCAGCTCTTTTGAGGAGGTGTTGAAGGACACTTTGTAATCACCAACTGTGATGCTACAGATGGGCTCAGTGGAACATGCTAAGATAAGCAGACTTTCAAATGCTGTATGATGCTTTAGAGGGCAAAATAATCACCACTGTTGCTCCCAGGTTTTCACAGGCAATTTGTGCACGCACCAGCACAGAGGGACTCATTACATCTGTGTGTGATGAGCTTTCTACTGAGCCTCCAAAGCAGCTCTGCTTCCAGCATTCAGGTTGCACTCCTTGTTTTATCTAGGTGGAACAGGCATGGCCAGCAAACAATTGTGTTTGTAGTGACTCATACAGCAGGATTTGGAGTATTCCAGGTCAGGCAACACAGAGTTCCTTGGGAATTGGTAGTTTCCATTAGTGTCACGTTACGTGATCATGGCCTCTGGTAACTTCCCCTTTGTTTTTACCCATCTAAACACAGCAAGTGGATAAGAAAGGAGATAAAACTACTAGCAAAGAGCTAAGTGCAAGTTTATCCAAGAAGATTTATCAGGTGGTCAGCATCAGTGTAATTCAGGGCCAGGAACGGTGGAACTGCAGCAGGTCAAGAATTGGCTGACTTGCTGAAATTATTCCTGGAATGGAGGAAGGCAACAGCAAAGGCACCAGGGAAAGTGTGAACTAAATGTGTTTGGTAAAGAAAGGATTTTGTGTGTTAAGGAAGGCATGATATTTGATAATCAGCAGTGGCTGTGGGAAGCAGTGCCTTCATCTCCTCTGGACTGGATTTTGCTGTCATTGACATGATCTAATGTACATTATCTGATTCACTTCACATCATCACAATCACAAATCATTCTGTTCTCTAAGAGACACTGGCACTAATGTGTAGTTGTGGTTCATTTGTTCTGGAAGTGCAGCTGAGTTTGTGTGTGCATATGTGGAAGAGACAAAAAGTGAAGGTAAGAAAAATTGGACAGCCAGATACACTGTTTATGCTTGATAATTAGTGAACATAAGCATTTGTCACCTCAGTGTTGAGGGCATCAGATCTAGGGCAGCAACTTTGCAGGTAAGAAGGCTTCAATCCATCTTCATCTGCTGATAGTAATTGGAGGACCTTGTCAAATCTTTCGAGGGGATTTATTGATACAGCACATAGGATTTGCAGAAACAGCTCTTTGAAGGACATGGTACTAAATCATTTCATCTTTCTTTCTTTCTTCTCTTCTTCCTTTTAGCTTTGCAGAATTTATAATCATTTGGGAAATTCACTTCCTTCCCCTGCTTTCAGCTTTCCTTTAACAATGGGAATGCGAGGAGATGATCTCTTGCCAAATAGAAATTTTGGGCTGGTACAATAGTCTTTGGCAGGATTTGAAATCATCTCCTTCCTTTTTCTCATTTGTTTTCTTTCCCTTTTAATTAAAGTTGTCCATAGTATAAGCATGGCAATGTTGTGTTGTGGAAAAAATTGGTTCTTTCTCAGAAAAAGGTCTGAGAAATAAAAAATGTCAGTGGTGGTTGAAAACAATGGCTTAGGTATTGCACACCTCTGTTATCTGTAGTAAATCACATGGGCTGCCTGCCATTTCATTTTTCTCTGTCTCTGCTTCATAAAACCAGGGATGCAGAATAGTGGAGAAACAGTGTCAAGAGTGAAAGTTACTTTGAAGCTGCTTACAACTTTGTCAAATTCTAATCGTTTGGAATAGAATTTTCCATGCTGGTTACCTGTTAACCTGAAAGGTGCCTCAGGGCAGTTAAAGCAGAAGAGCATCAACGTAAGAAAGCCAGACAGATCTTACAGAAGACAGGAAAGAAGAATATATGGCTCCTCATACATGTTCCTCTCCAGTGTCTGGAGGGAGATTCCTGACCTCTCAGAGGTTCTGTTCTATCACAAAACCCAAAAAAATCCCTTGTGCAGTGAGACCTGGGGCTTGGCAGCTCTAGGTGTGCTGGTTTTGGCTGTTAAGGAATGCACAACAGAGTTAGTATCGTAAGTCCTTCTGGAGGGATGTGAAACTATGGAAGTCTCGAACACAGCTGGGAGGAGGCAAAGGCCTCCTAATTTCTGGCCTTAACTGTACAAAATGCTGCACTTATTTTCTCATTCTGCTGTGCAAAAGAGAGCACTGCTGGCTGACAATATCAAGCCTGTTGTGATATGTGCTTGAAATGATGCTGGTGTTTTTTCCTTCCATAGACTGATGAAAAGTAAATGTATTTCACACGCCTCCCCAGTAGTACACGAGGCTGTCCTCTTGTTTTAGGGGAAAGAAGGCAACAGAGTGTTGAATTGCTGGAGGAGATACATCTTTTTCTCTCTACACATATCCATTAAAAAAAAAAAAAAAAAAAAAAGAAAGAAAAATCCATTACTTTCCCATGACTGGATCTGCTCTGCTCTAGATTTCTATGATATAAATTTAAGTTGTGCCCTGCAGCTTTATGTTTCTGTCTGTTCTGCCATTTCAGGGTTGTTTCTCTAATGAAAGATTGGCTGGTTTAATTTCCTTACACAATTCACCCTCACCAGCTTCTGGGCTACCCTGGCTCCTTTTCAGCTGTTTGAAGTGCATTTGAATCACCAAGAACTTTGCCTTCTTTCCTGTTGTGCCACAACTTATTTTTTTTCTCGCAAGCCCTCAAGAACTTGCTGATAGCACTTTGAAAATCAAATATTCATTATAGTTCAACCTCCTGCACAGCTGAATGCCCCTTGCTGTTTTCATTGAGGAGCTTTAAATTTAACTAGAAGGGCAGCAATTCCCTTTGTTTATTACCACAGCGTAACAAATTGTAGCCACTTGGAAACCATATTAGGTCGTAGATTTGTCTTATGACTGGACCTTAAGAGGGTGGCAATGTGTTTCCCTGATGGTGATTTTCAGTCCAGTTGTTCTGATGTACCCAAGTGTAAAGTTATTAGGACCATCTGTGGTTTAAGAACTTCAGTTTTGTGTGAAGTTGTGCTCCGGCAATCTGCCCACAAGTCTGCTGGCTAAACAGGCAAGACATAGAGCAAATGAAAAAATAAAGAAATCTCCTGCAAAGAAAGCTACTGAGACGTGGAGAAGTAAATATCTATATCATCTGGATGGGATTTCAATTGGCAAAGAGCTGACCTCTAGCTTTGTGTTTGCTTCTAATGATGACTTCTAACAGTGCTACCTGCAGAGAACAAAGACAGTCCAATTAAATCCAGGCCATTTGTACTTTTATCATAGCAATCATACCAGAATCCCTGTCCTCCTCTCCTTGACACAGAAATGTGATGGACTTTTTAATTATCTCAAGGATAAAGTCTGTTTTCCTTTAAAAAAAAAGCCCTTCCTCCAGCAAAATGGCAATTGTCCTGTGAGTCTTTTTCTTTCAGGTGAATCTTCTGCTCCAACCGTTTCCAAGATACTGCAGTAGCTCTTTATTGCTGCTAAGATATTTATGCCTTGCTTAATTTGACAGCTCCCTGTGACACCTCTGCATGGGGAACATGAGGAAAATAAGTGTCCTGTCAAGGGCCTCTAGTAATTTTTTCTGGTTTGTCTCTTCCAGTTTTTGTATGACAGGAATGAATTTCTTTATAAATCATGTAGATTGTAGCTTGCTAATGGGTGCTGTGGTATTACAGACATCTCCTATCAATTACTTGATGGGTTCTTTTGCAAAACATTTGCAGGAAGGATAACAGTTGAACCTTTAGTGACAAATGTGACCATTTTTCTGTCCCATTAGTTGAAGCTTGTTTTGTTTTAAATGCAATGCAGAGCCATTGTCTTCCATTTCCTCCAGCTGCCATTCAGAGCTGCAGTGGCTTGAGCTGTGTTACTTGAGACCCCATCTTTAACCATATCCCTCTCTTTTCAGGAAGCTGTAGTAAGCAGCTGGATTCAGTTCAGTGACAGCTCTGTTACACCACTGGACATTTATGACTCTAAGGACTTCTCCCTTTCTGCTGTATCACTGGATGAAGGTGTTGTCTCGATCCACCAGAACGCTGCCTTGAAATGGCCAATTGTGGTAGCAGAAGGTGAAGGTCAGGGCGCGTTAATCAAGGTGGACATGATGATTTCTGAAGCCTGCCAAAAGTCCAAGAGGAAAAGCATCCTTGCTGTGGGGAATGGTAACATCAAAGTCAAGTTTGGCCAGAATGATGCAGACTCTGATACAGGTGGAGACTACGATGCCGATGAGATTGAAAACCATGCTAGTGACCGGCGGCACAAAGCGTCAGATCAGGAACGGTATGGCCAGGATGGGCGATATTATGGGAGCTCCTCGGCAGAGCGAGAGGAGGGAGCCATCAGGAAAGTCAGCACCACAGCAAAATCTGTAATAAAAAATAAAGTCATTAAAAACAGTAGACTGGACGGTGGCAAACTCTCGGATGATAGCCAGCTGCAGAACATTCCTATTGACTTCACTAACTTCCCTGCTCAAGTAGACCTACCAAAAGGCAATGCGGGCATGGAGGAGAATGACCTGGTGCAGACACCTCGGGGCCTTAGTGATTTGGAGATCGGGATGTATGCTCTGCTAGGGGTCTTCTGCCTGGCAATTCTAGTCTTCCTAATAAACTGTGCAACATTTGCACTGAAGTACCGTCACAAGCAGGTTCTGGTGGAAGGACAGACCACCATGACCCATTCCCACGACTGGGTCTGGCTGGGAAATGAAGCAGAACTGCTGGAGAATACAGCAGATGCATCACCTCAGCAGGATGAGCACACAACTATTATTGACCGAGGCTCGGGTTGCGAGGAGAGCAACCAGCTCCTCAATGGCAGTGCTCAGAAGAACATTCAGGGTCAGGTTCACAGGTGTGCTGACTTGGGGGGCAAGCCTGGCAAGGAACAGAAATCTGAACCTTTACACTCGCCAACATCTAAAAGGAAGCGGGTAAAATTCACAACATTCACTACCATCCCACCTGACGATGGCTGCCCTACTGTCAACTCAATCCTAAGTAGCAATGACGATGACATTAAGTGGGTGTGCCAGGATATGGACCTGGGGGACTCCAAAGAGATACAAAACTACATGGAGAAGTTCAAAGACAAAGTGTAGCTCCTTGCTGGTTTGGTTTGGGGTTTTTTTGTTTGTTTGTTTGTTTAACCACACCTTGATGCCTTCAGTTCTACAGTCTATATTGGGACAGAAGAAGGGGTGGGGAAGCAATCACCAGGAGAAATGCTGAGGCAGTTTTTGTAATCAGGGAAAGAAATTTGCCAAACTGTCCATGGTTTGTTTTTGCTTTTCAGTTTGTTTTGTTTTTTTTCACCAGTTATTCTGCTACTCATCAACCTAGGAGGTGGAATATAAGTAGCAGAAAGGAACGAGGAAATAGTTGACCAGTATGATGAACTGGGCAAGATGAGGTAGTGAAGATTCGGTTTATGAGTCATGCAAATAATAATGATAAGTCACGTTTCAAAGTACCAAAAATACTTGTAAAAAGGCAAGTGAGATTGTAAGTGGATGAAAAGAAAAAGCAAGAGAGAAACAGTAACTTGTCTGTATTTCTAATAAAACATCACAATTATGGACATCTGACCCATGAGAAGACTTTTCTAGATTGTTACTCAATCCATCTCTTTTTATTCCTTCATTTGAAGCGAAGATGTGTCCTTGGTATTACATGTGGAGGAGGAAGAAAGTACCTGGCATTTTTATTTTTAGTGTTCCATTTGTCTTGTAAGTTAAACCAGAAGGATTTTCACTCTCATGTTTTTCTTTTAAGTATCTTGAAAGCAGGAAAAAAATTCAATTCACTAAGTTCACAGTGGACCAAGAACATTTTGTGTTTTTTAGCTATAAGTGATCTCCTCTAATTTAAAGAATTCAGAGGATAAGTATTGACTAATAGTTTCCACGTGGTCTCTCTTCTGAAAGCCTAAGCCTCCATTGTTTCACCATAACTAGAAATCAGTTCTGTTTGGGAGAGGTGTTCATTTTACTTTCAGGTTTGGATTGTTTATTTAGTTGTTTCTTTGAAAGTTCCATAACCAAAGTTCCCATCTTTCACCAAGGGAAGGAGGTGCTGTTCTACGTTACCTTTTAGAAGCAACAGCCGATGGGAGTCCCCCACCGGTGCATTTGAAATGTACCTGGAACTGAAACCATCACAGGCCAAATATGTACAGCCTGGATTTTGTTTTTCTGCCAAGTCCATTAAATCATAATTTTATGCTGGAATTTTCTGTTTGTTCTGCTGTCATCAGCTCTCATCAAGCTCTGAAAGCAAGAAGAAGAACGGACAGAAAGACACAGATTGTCCCCAGACTTTTGTGTCCCCATACTGGGAGAGCTGGCCTCTGGACAGACTGTTGGGAGGGAGATATTGCTAAGGCAAGGTGAACAAATGTCTGGAGCTATTTTATTAAAATTCTGTTATTATGATTAGTTTGGCCATTGGACCAGCTAAGACTGAAAATTTTAGACTAGATTGTAAAGCTGATGTTTCAAATAAAGTAATACGAACCCAGTGATAAATCCGAAGGAAATGCAAACAGGAGTGGCAGATTCGTTGTGTAAAGCAGCAGAACTGTCTCAGGGCCAGTTTGCATTAATGGAGAACACAGACCCCAAGCTATAGGATGAGGAAGCCTCTGTCATCCAAACCCTTTTGTAACTAAAAGGAAGATGGTATATCCAGCCTTTTGGGAAGCAGTATTATGTCCTGACTGTTAGCCAGAAGCACTTGCATTGTCCTGTCTTTGCTGTGAGGTTTTTTTTCCCCTTTTCTCCTTTTTTTTTTTTTTTTCCTTTTTTTTTTTTTTTTTTTCCATTACTAAACTGAGTAGTCTGGGGTTTTTTTTGGTTTTGGTTTGTTTGTTTTTTTCACTTGGACAAAATCAATCCTGCCACCCAGTAACATAGATGGACATTTTAACAAGATATGCCTAGTATGCATTGTAGACTGAAAGAATGTAATATTTATTTATACATGTTATACGAATTGTAATTAAAATGCTTTACATGGCTTGACAAATGAACCTCTCTTTTCTGAGGGGAGGGGGCTCCTGTCATTTCTGTGTCTCAGTACTGCATCCACTACCTGACAGCTGAAACCAAACTGGCGTCTCTTCCTGAGGAGAGGAGAATAGAGATGTTGGAAAGTTTTGCACTGCTCTGCCCCTTCCTTTGTGAACCAATTCCCCTTGCCACCCAGCATGTGGTGATGATGATGGATGGCAGGAGAAGACAGCAGTCAGGCACAGTTCAGGGCAGCGTCACTATTCATCTTGCTCATCTTCATGCCTACCATCAGCACGAACGAGTCCAGGACTCTTGCTTCTGATGTGTGCAACTTTCGAGCCGCCCAGTCATAATTAATCATGTTGCTTCTCTGATTGATACAGTAGGTTCAGATGGAAGCAAGTTTCACTGAATCACAACTGACAGGTACAAAGCACCCTGTATCCCAGAGGACCCCAAGCTGCTTTACAGGCTAAGCACAGTGATGCATCAGGCACACCTCAGGGATCAGTATATCTTCCTGGGAGAACGCAGGTGTCTCTTGAGGTGAAAAAGGCATTGGCAGCATGGAGCAGCAACACGACAGATTTGTCAGGATTGAAAGGCACCTCAAAGATCATCCAGTTCCAACACCTTTGCCATGGGCAGGGACACCTTCCACTAGATTGGGCTGCCCAGAGCCCCATCCAGCCTGGCCTTAAAAACCTCCAGGCATGAGGCTTCTGCCACCTCCCTGGGCAACTTGTTCCAGTGTCTCACCATCTCCATGGTGGAGAACTTCTTTCTAATATGCAATCTGAATGTACCCACTTCTAGTTTTGCTCCGTTCCCCTTAGTCCTATCACTGTCTGACCTTATAAGTCTCTCACCAGCTTTCTTGTAGCCCCCTTTCAGGTACTGGAAGGCCACAATAAAATCTTGGAGCCTTCACTTCTTCAGACTGAAGAACCCAAATTCTCTCAGTTTGTCTCTACAGAAGAGGTGCTCCAGCCCTCTGATCATCCTCGTGGCCCTTGTCTGGACACGCTTCAGCATGTCCATGTCTTTCCTGTAGTGAGGGCTCCAGAACTGGATGCAGTACTCAAGGCAGGGTCTCACCAGAGTGGAGCAGAGGGGGAGAATCTCCACTGAAGCCATGTGGTAGAGCCATGCAACCTGGAACCTGGATGTGTTTAGGGCTGTTTGGGAAGTGTTTTAAAGCTGCTTTTCCACGTTTTATGGAGCTGAATGTATGGAGCAAAAATAACACACCATGGTAGCACAGAATGAAGTTGTTCCAAGTGCATTTTTAGGGCTGTTAATGTGCTGAGCACCCCCTGCTACAGCATATATGAAGAATGACCCCTCCCAGTGCTCCTGAGCACTTTTTGGGACACTGCTATAGCACTGGCTGAAGAGGAGAGGAAAGAAGTAATGACTAAATCACTGCTTCTAGCATATACACCTTGCTCTTTGCTTTTGGCAGCTGCAGCATTATAGGGTCAGAAGAGAAAAGAATAGCTCCATCTAACATAAAGAGTAGGCTACCAAGAGAAAAGCTTGTGAGAAGAACTCCTCTTGCTCTGTGTTTTCATGATGACAAGTGCATGTCTGTCTTGGTTTTTGCTGTCTCACTGCATTGTCTTAAGAAAATTATTCCACAGTGACTGAAAACCTTATTCCTAATTCACTTACCCTCCAGAAGCTCAAGTGCTTCTTTTTTTTTTCTTTTCCAAACAGAAAATGTGTCTTTATTGAAATTAAAAGGGAAGAGGAATCAAAGTTTCCCATGAGAAAGTATTTTGCAATTCCTTTTCAAAAACAGTGATGTAAAATTTTATTGAAAGACATACTCCTGTATTATTAAATCTAGCACAGACTGGATTTAACATTCCCAGAGAGGAGTGAAGCTGTTATGAGTAGAAAAATTGCAGCTTATTCATTGTTTCAATATGCATTGAAATCATCACTCTGTTGGGTTGGGTTTTTTTCTTTTTGTTTGTTGACTGCATTTCTAGTTCTCTGTTGTCTATAGATTCAGACTGAGGTAGTTTGAAATAACTGCACTTTGGAAAACTGGATGTTGATGTGCAGTGAAGATCCTTGTGACATTGGCCAATAATCCATCATAGAATCATTTTGACTGGAAAAGACCTCTAAGATCATCAAGTCCAACCATTATCTCGCTCTGCCAAGTCTGCTGCTAAACCATTTTTCTCAGCACCAGATCTGTGTCTTTTAAAGACCTCCAGGGATGGGGATGTCTCCTGGGGAGCAATATTTCATTGATTATTAGCCAGGTGTCAGTTCTCAGTGACACTATTTTGTCATTATATGGAAACTGGGGGGGGGGAATTAAAATCTCTGTCTTCCCAAAAGTGAGTGGTTGCAGAGACTTGCCCATGTAAAGTCCAGTGACTGCAGCCTGTGACACTGGGCTGGCCACTCGCCATGCACAAACACAGGCAGCATTTTACACACGCTGTGGATTACCATGGGCATTTGTTACAGTTCTGATTTACTCTTTATCCTGTCTATGCCATAATAATCACTTTACAAATGCTGATACTGATGTACAGCTGCCAACATGAGCCCAAGGCAGAGAGAGGCTTAAGCAGTTTCTTAAGTGCTGCAGGACTTGGGGGCACTCAATGCAGCCACTTCCCCAAAGCAACTTAAACAGCAACAGAACATCCCTGAAGCACACCAAGTGGTTTCTCTGTTGTTCTCTCACTAATGTGCCTCTTCTTGATGCCTTTTAGTTCCTGAGTTACCAGTTAATGGACTTCAGCTAATCTCCACACTGGCAACATGATGGGGGGTTAAAGCTGCAGGAGGAAGACTCCTGACATACTGCCTCTTGTAATATGACTTCACACTACAGTAAAGAAGCAGCACTGCTCCAGGCTCTGTGCCATCCGTGTGGTAACACTTGAAATGTGGAAAATAACGTTCAGAGAGGGCATGATGTGTTGAACTAGGCTTGTGATGCTTGTGGGAAGAGGACTCCTCAGTCCCAAGGTCCTGCTTCAATTATTTTTTTAGTCACAACTACAGCATTTCTGTCCTGTAAATCTTTGTATCTCCACTGAAGCCATACGGTAGAGCCATGCTAATTGACAGAAGCCAGGAACCTGGATGTGTTTAGGACTGTTTAGGAAGAGTTTTAAAGCTGCTTTTCTACATTTTATGGAACTGAATTTGTGTGCTTCACAGGATGAGGGATTTGTTTGCCTGTGTCATGAAAGTGGGAAGAGATACACCAGGTGTGTTCCGGAGACTTGGGCGTGACAGGGGCAAGGTGTGCTTCTCCTGGCACAGCCTGCTCTCCCTCTCAGCAGCAGGAGTTGTTTTGTGCATCTTGATATGTCCTTTACTAATGGCTATGGACCTGGCTGGTTAGGATGTTGCTTTAAACAAAGCAGAGAGAACATCTGCTGCTGCTTGCAGCGACCTGCTGCCTGGGTCTGGGCTGGCTGAGCTGCAGAGGGATTTGTTTTCTCTTCCAGAAATCTTGACACTGTGCTTCTCTCTGTTCTTTATAGGTCTTTGTCCTGGCTTAAACCCAGCCAGCAGGTAAGCACTGCCCAGCACTTGTTCATTCCGTCCCTGGTGAGACTGGGGAAAGAATCAGAGGAGTAAAAGAGAAAACTCTTGGGTTGGGAGAAATGGCAATTGAATGTGTAAAGCAAAAGCTGTGATGCAAGCAAAGCAAACCAAGGAATTAATTCACTCCTGCCCATTGGGAGGCAGGTGTTCAGCCATCTCCATCTTCAGGGCTCGATCACACATAACACTTCCAGTGATTATAACAATGTTTTTAACAGAAGACAAACATCACCACTCCATCCTTCTCATTTCTTCATACTCCAGACTGAGCATGATGTTCTATGGTCTGGGATATCTCCTTGGCCATTTAGGGTCAGGTGTCCTGGCCATGTCACCTCCCAGCTCATTGTGCACCTACATACTGGTGAGATGGGCTGCAGTGAGGGGCAGAAAATGCCTTGACACTGTGTAAACACTGCTCAGTGATAGCTAAAACATCCCTCAATTACCAACACTGAATTACCAACCCCAAGACACAGCCCACACTGGGTTCCCTGAAGAAAAATCAACTATCCCAGCACAGCCCAGAGGAAGCTTAGAAGGAGCCCTTGACTTTGACTCCTGTAAGTTGTGGCTGAACAGGAGGACATCTTCAGAATCACATGGCCTTTGGGGAAGAAGACTCTATTTGAACAGACAACAGAGGGAGGTTTTAAAGAAGGGAAAAATCTCAGCCCTGCCTTCACATTTAATTTTTCTGAAGCTACTGAAGAGACAGAGGCAGATACTGATTTTTTTTGCTTTATCTTCCACTGACCAAAAATTCTGTCAAAGCCCAACTCTGAGCGAGCCACTGTAAATGATCATCTCAGCAGGGAGGAAACCACCGGGCTGTGAAATATCATTTATTTGAGAAATTCATGTTGGGTCAAATGCCAGGATTTACATTTCTTAAGCTTTGCTGCGCTGCAGTTACAGAGGCACTGGGATGGGGCGCAGAGAGCTGCACTGAGCATCATGCTTGGCATTGTGCCTTCCCTGCCAGATGAGGGAATCGATGAGTGCCAGGGGTGCATGGCTGCAAAGATAACAGGCTGCAAGGTACATTTTTCTGTCAAGGAGCCAAGATGGAAATTCATTAATAATAATTTGCACTTAGAGGAGAGCCTTTCATCAGAGAAGCTTGGTGACTTCCAGTTGTTAGCAAAGGATAAAAACGGGAGCAGGCTGAAGGGGCTCTGTTCTCTCCAGTGAGGTAATGCCAGCTGAACTGCTTTGGGTTTGTTTTGGGTTTTTATTATTATTATTACTGGGTTGTATTTGGATGGAAGGAGAAATCTTATTGCTTGCTGAGGTGTCCCAAGTCTAGGGCAAGAGAAAATGTGTGTTGAGCATGCCTTAGCTTAGCCAAGAGGAAGGGAATAAGATGCAATTTGCCTGGTACATGTGGCAGTACAAACCACCCCCACCCCTCTTCCACAAGCAATATCCTGTCACCAAGGTCAAAGCTTGCTAGAAGCTAGTGAAGATCAACCTTTCCTTGTCTCTGCTGCCTCTCTGTTGTTTGCTTGGAGAAACCTGCCCTCCAACTGATTGAGCAATTGACTACAGCTGGGCTGGCAGGGGCCTAAAAGGAGTTCTGCTATGGAGAGGAGGAGCTCTCTTGCCTTTCCTCCATAGAGGCAGTCTTTGCAGGGGTCTAAAAGGAGTTCTGCTATGGAGAGGAGGAGCTCTCTTGCCTTTCCTCCATAGAGGCAGTCTTTGCAGCTTGGAACTTACCCCATTTAGGATGGGATCTAAGGAGACTCACTCCGTGCTTGGTGAGTATGTATGTATCCTGGGTTTCCATGGAGGTTTTTGAATGAGTTGTGTGCCCCTTTTTAGGTCATCTCTCCAACGGTTTAATTTAGTTGTGCAACGGTACTTTCCCAACCCGCATCCAAACCTGTAATTTTACTGTGTTGGAAGGGGAGCAGATTCAATTGTAATGAAGCAGTGGCTGCTAACAGCCTGCTTTGCATGTGCATAGGAACACCTGATTGTGCAAAGTCAGTGTGGCACCTCCTGGATCCTGAATCCATCTGATATAGCTTCACTACTAGGAAGTCCATGTTCCTTCAGCTGCTGACCAGAACGACTTGCACTCAGCTTCTAGAAATATTTTGATGTTGATTACATTTGAGAGATGACCTGAAAAAAAGGCTCTCACTTTTGGAAAGCAGGGATTCAGTGAGTTCATGGTGCTACACCCAGCTTGCTGGGTTGGAAAGAAGGTGGTGACCCTCCCCAGTGCTTGCACATATATTTCATCTTTCTTTCTTGCCATGCTTCAAGCCCAAGTAGCCATAGCAGCAAGCGTTGCTTTGTTTTGAAACTCCTAAACTGGATTTCAGTGCTTAAAAATAAGCTGTCAGCAAAGATGCAGCAGCAGACTGAGATAATGATGCAAATTACCAAGTAGCTCTCACTCTTGATTACTTATTTTGGACCAACTCAGACTCATTCTTTTTGTGCTTGTTCTCGGGAGGGATTAAAGCTCTTTGTGTGAAGCAATGGTGTCAGAGCCAGCCACGGGCATCTTGGAGACAATATGTCTGATGCTCAGCTGAACAGTATCAAGTTGCAAGGACTAACCATGCCCTTGGCTGTTGGAGGGGTTGTTTGGTGTGCCATCAGGCACGTTACAGTCAGTTGTCCATCTTTCAGGAGGTGCAGTAGCATGTTTTGAGGCAGTTGGTAGCTTCTTTCCCCTCTATTTTCCTCTAAGCCTGTGTCTGAAGGTTTTTCAGGTAGCTGGTGTCCAGTGTGTTCCATGGCTGTTCAGAGTGGTGGGTGCAGGAGACACTGATGTACTTCTGTGCTCTGGCTGCTGCTGTGGCAGCTTCTCAGCCCTGCTGAGCCTTGTGCTGCAAGGCAGCTGTGAGAGTAAAATTTAATTTGCTGAAATCAAATTATGGGAGCAACAACTGAATTCCTAGAAACCATGATTTAGCTTGGATTCCTGCATAAGCAGATTGCAGCACCATAATTATCTGGACACCTCTGTCTGGCTACAAATGCAGGACAGGAGGGCAATCCTACACAAGGCTTGTGGCAGTTGTGCCACTGTCTCCCACATGGTCTAGTGGATGAGGCAGTCCCTTCTACCACTGCCTGTGTCAAACATTGCTCATTCCCTGCTTGTTTCTTTCACCGCTGGATATTTTAAGTTGCCATCTAACTTCCTGATACTGCTGGTTTAAGTTTCACTATTGCTAGTGAAAAGCCTATGGGAGACATTAGGTTATTCACATCTCCTGTGGAAGGTGGAGAGAGGGAAGGTGGAAACAGATGTTGACAGCTTGTGTTGATCATCTCTGAAGATGTTTAAAGAATGTGCAGATGTGGCACTTTGAGACATAGTACGTTGGGCATGGTGGTGCTGAGTTGCTGGTTGGCCTAGATTGTAGAGGTCTGTTCCAACTTTAATGATTCTGTGATCCTAATGAGAGCAAAGTCTCACAGGAGAAAAGTTGAAGAATGAAGTTAACTGGAGGCAGGGATTTGCTTTTTCCATTTGCTTTCTGTAATGTATGTAACATTTCCCTGGCTGTTGTGGTCTTCCCTCCTTTGAAGTGATAATTTTCCTTCTCTGGGGGCAAGATCTATACAGGCCCCTTGAGGCATAGGATAGATGTTGCCTGGCTCTCCTTACATGGAATGGGAGCAGCACAGCAGTTACCAGAGCCTCCACTCTGACAATCTATGCCAGCACCTGAGGAACAGTGTGATGAGCAGTGCTGCTGGTAAGGGCTAGCCATACAATTGCTGGTCCAGGTGTGTATAGGGGCAGGTCATTATTGTATATTTTTCTGATTGCAGGGAAGATTTTGGTCCCCAAACTGAATTGTGCATCTTGTGAGGCTCCTGTAGACATCTGCACTGCAGGCAGAAAGCCCCATTTGGGGCAGAAGGGCACCCAAAATGCTGTGTAGTTTAACAATTGTCACTTCAGTGTCATTTAGTAGCAGTTGCTGTAGGAGCAGAATTCTCTGGGGACTCTTCTTTGGTTATGATGACACTATACATCTTATAAAACTGAGCTGAGGTTACCATAATGATGAGGCTCTTATTAATTTAATATGATATTGCTGCAGGGCCTTTTCATGGATTGTCTGAAAAGATTAATATTCTTTAACAGAAACACTTTGGCAAATCAAGTCACCGTTTCCCATTCTTCCACTCCACCCCTGCGTTTTGGGATCTGCCATTTATTTTGTGCCTCATGCCTCTAGGTTCGTCACACCACATCCATCAGCATGGCATGAGTGTAACACGTTTTTTTTTTAAGCACTCCAAGAATGTCTTCTCTGCTTTGTAGGACATTGGGTCTTATTTTAAAGCTTACTAGTAGGGAAATGAAAATGCAAGCTCATGTAGGGGAAGAGGGAAATAAGCGGGTCTGATGACTGACAACTTCAGGGCTTTTTGGAAGCGGACCAAAGGGGAAGCTTCTCCTAAAAGCCAAGCACAAGAGATTTCCATTAGAAATCCAGAAAGCTTCCCCCATGCAGGGAGTGGTGTTCTCCATGGCTCTCCCCATGGCTACCAGAACTCCTGTATTGTTTGTAGACTTTTCCTTTCCTCTGGTAGTGCCAACAGGACCAAGGTAGCTACAGTTGGGTTTATGAGAGTGAGGGGTTTGTTGCTGAGTGAGTTGCAAGTGATTCCAAGGAGACAGGGGAACCTAAATGTCTGTGTCCTGACTTCAGCTCCTCATGAGGTCCTTTTGCCCTGAACTAAAGCTTGTGGACTGTGGTGATACAAACTGGCATTATTCAGACGCTCGTGGCTAGAAGGGAGGTTCCTAGACAAGGACTAATGAGCCATCCAGTTCATCTCGAGCAGCAAGGTACGAAGCATGTAAGAATGATGAGTGACTGGAGTGAGTTACCACCTGTGATAAGGTGTGACAGGAGTGCTGTGATTTGGCACACCAGTGAATGCTTAAGACCAGGTGTAGCATTTTCCTATGAAGTTTTTCAGTGGTCTGTGAGTACAGAGCTCTTGTAATACAGGTTTTTGGAGAGCTCTCCATGTTTCAGGTTCTTTTCCTGGCAGTGCTTACAGTAGTATCATCTGTCCCTGAAGTGATTGCTGTAATAGAGCTCGTATTTATTCAGCTGCTACCTGTCAATGGAGCAGATCAAAACTCAATTCTTCTGCTTAGAAAAAGTGAAATATACAGAGAGGCACTTTCCTAACCCCTCTCCCCCCGCCCAGTATTCCTCTGCTTACAATAGGAACAAGCTGGGTTAAAATTCGTAATGCAGTCCAAATCTTCTTCCACTTCTACCTACAGCAGGAGCAAACTAGGCTAAAATAGCTAGTTCAGCTAAACTGGGGTAGCTGGAAAGGCAAAGCTAAAGATGCAGATGTCCAGAGCCTCTTCTCCCTGCCATTCTGTTCACCACAGCAGACGTGGGGATGTCCCACAGTTTTCGATGCCCCAAGGATTGCCTTGGTAACCTCTGCCTGCTACTGTAGCTCCTGGGATGTGGAACTTATGGAGCCAAGGCTATGGCATGGCAGAGTTCCATATGTAGGACATGGCCAGCTGCACAGTGTGCAAATGTTGCTGCATTTGCCTGGTCCATAAGTAGGTTAACAGATATTGTATGGGCCTTAGGCTCCATTTCCATATGCTGCTGGAGAGTGTTGGGGAGGAGAAAGTAAAAGTGTGTATGAGAATGAGAGAGGGAGAAGTCCTGCATGTCTGCCCAGCCTTTGTCACACCTTATTTTAGTTCAGCATTTTTAATACCCTATTTTAAACTGCCCTTACCTTAGGATTTATAAAACAGGTTATACTTTGATAGAATAACCAGCCCTGTGTACTTACAGGCTTTATTAAAGAGATGAGCAAATAAATATAAATCCAAATAGGTATATTGCTCAACTAATCCAGTGCAATTTTACTAAACTACCAGGATGGAATAATGCAGCACTTGTAAGCTGCTATTAAAACTGAATCCATAAATCAGTGAATTCAAGTTAACAATTCACCAAATTAAACCATCAGGTAATCAAATTCAATGATAGGTTTGATGCTAAGGAAAACTGCTCTGTGTTGGTCTCACTGGAAAAACATATGGAGAAGCCAGGTCCTTCCAACTGATGTCATAAATCAGTGCTTTGGCCAGTACGATCCTTCAGCTGGTGAAGGACTTAAGCACGTGGGAAGTAGGTACAATGGGACACTAAATGAAACTCTTCCCATGGATGTGCCTCGGTGGAGACATGGGTTTGGAAACAATCACCATCTGCAGCAAATGCATGGCCTCCTTAGGTTCTGCTGCTCTTGTATCTTCATTACCACTGAATCTTCCAGCAGACTTGCTCTGGAGACAGTTGTTGAGTTGCAGGCAACCTGGTTTCTCTTTAGACCTCTTGGTGGCTGAGAAAGGGCTCTTGTTCTCTTCTAGACTACTGCTGCTAACACCAAACTCTACTACAGGCCTATTCATAGTTGAAAGGGTTGTAGGAAGGGGAGGGAGGAGAGGCAGAAACCATCATGCTCTGTGGTATCTTAGGTATCGTTGTAATGCTTGGAGAAGTTTGGGGAGGGATGAGGCAGGTATTTCCCACCTTCCCTGCTTCTAGAGAGATGTCTGTGTGAAGCAGTATCCTGCCTTGCCAGCATGATGCTTCCATGGCATGCTAAAGGCAGTAATAAATGACCCTTTTACCTCACAAAACCTGCTCAGTTAGCAGTAAGCATATGTTCTTTCAAAAATACTCTGACAGCAGCATGAGGGCACAGAGGAGGAGGCCAGCCAGGAAGCTTGATGTCAGCCTTCTAGCTGAGGTAATGGGCATAAAAATCTCCATATGCTGAGAAGTCACTTTAAGAGAAAAGTATTAACCTAATTAGCCCATTTGTCTCTTTTCTCATCAAGCATCTTTCTAACAACATTTACTTCCTGCCTTAAATTAGGAAACCAACTCCTGTGTTGGAGTTAAAGCAAGTTGTGTTGCCCTTTAGATTTCAAACTCTAACTGCAAGTTGTCCACTCCATGTCAGTATGGACAAAGGGATTTCTTTGCACTAAAGCTGTTTCAGTGAACCCAAGATTCTGAAACAAATCTGTCTCCCTTTAGTAGGAAGGTCTAAAGAAGACAACCTAAGTAACCAAATTCAGAATGGAGCTTTTATTGGAAGGTGGGAATTCTCTTACAGGTGATACAGGACTCGCCCCAGGGAGAAGCAGCTACAGTTGTGTGTTTACATGAGAATGGATGGTTGAGCAAGGCTCCATGCCATTGTCATTCCAAAGAGGCCTGCAAATACGCTTGCTAGCAATTTCCCATCACAGTCCCGTGGCTTAATTAGATAAGTTTAATTAGTTCAGTTCCATGCAGCATTGCTAGTCTGCAAGAGATGGAAATTCCTGGGTCTTCCTCATGCTGGTGATGCAATGGCTAAAAGTCAAGCTGAAGGCTTTTGCTGATCTCCAGTCAAAGCAGAGTCGTAGCAAATGCCTCTCTTCAGCTGGTGGTCAAAATAAAGGTGCCTTAGGAATGTTGCTGAGCACCACAGAAGAGTGAGGGCTATTTTAGATGCCAAGTCATTCACTTACAAGTGCCTAAATCCTTTGGTTTAAATGGGAACTTGGTGTTCCTGGATTCAAAGATGTGATCTAGTATAACATTATTAAAAGCAATGCCAAATACTCAGTTCTGAGTTAGTAAAATTCAGCTCCAGAAAATCTTGATTCTTGAGCTCATCTCTCTGAGCTCTCCATTTAACAGAAGTATTAGCAATTACCTGGCAGAAAATCTTTGAGCTGAAAGAGCTGGACTCATTTGGCATTGTGCAGTGCCCTTTAGGACTAGGCACTGTCTGTCCTGGGCTTCTATCCAGAGATTTCATCATCATGTTTAGGATGAAAAATCCTAATGCATCTGTTACAAGAAAAAGATAGTCCTAAGATTTCAAGGTTAATTAAAACCAGGCTGATAGTGGCGGGGGGAAAATCAGAAGCTGATGTGTTCCTAAATGGAGAAGAAAAAATTTCTGAGGGAAGTAGGTGCTGACCTGAAGTAATAAAGGTGAGCACTCACCTAGGCAGAAATCCTGGGCAAGCCTGCCAGGGGCGATTGCTGCTTAACCAGCAGCAAGACAGCTGCTCTGTGTAGGAGTGCAGGCATGCAGTACTATTAGCCAGAAGATGGCACTCCAAGAATGGCATCTTGCAGCGGCCTGTCTGCTTGCTCCTCATCTCATCGCTTATAGTTGCACACATGCAGACCTAAAGCTGCCTACAGGGGTCTGTGATCAGGCATAATAGGGGGTTTGGGAGGCAAACAAGTTACTGTTTAAACACTGGTGACTTGCAACAGCAATGACAGACTCAAGGCTCTGTTGTACATTCTAGCACTCCCCTGGCTCCCTTACAGAGAGGGATCACAGGATGTTAGGGGCTAGAAGGAACTGCTATTCTGGGGTTGAATTTAAGAAAACAAAATGGCAAACGGTGGCTTCAGGTCTGGTGGCTTCAGTTGCTAATAACTGATTCCACAGGTTTCCTTTTATCACGCTCCTAAGCTAGATGAGATTGCAGAAGGCTAGTGAGCAGCCTCGGTTCATTCTGATTCACATATGCTGCTGGTCTTGATCATGGAATAAAGGCAGGTCAAGTGGCTTATGTAAATGAATAGCCGATGAGGCTGGGGCATCAAAAGGACAAAGGAGGTTGGCTTATGACAGAAAAGGAATTAATTTCCCCATTATGATTCTGGAAATCCTCTCCAGATCCAGCACACCCACTGAGCAATCCTCAGAGGAGCAATCTGTCCAACCAGCCAAGTCAGTGCAGTTAATGGAGGTCTGACAACTTCAATGTTTTTTGTTTGTTTTTTTTTAATCTCTGCTTTTGGATGTAAGGAGCTCTTCTGTGACCCTTAAAGGGAGGAAGCTGTCCTCGGGCTCCATGGAGCTAACACCGATATTTATACCTGGATGCTCATGAGCTGAAGGAGTAAGGTAGAAACAGTTCTTTCCCCAATTAGTCCTTTCTGTTCAATTTTGAGCAGACTGAAGGACAACTAAAGAACTGCAGTAACAGTGACACCGCACCCCTGGATCATCAAGGGTTTGCCAGCTTCAGGCTAGAGAGGGGGATGAGCTTCCACCAGGCTTCTGCTTGGTAGAAGGGCAAAAGTGATTGAAGGCAGAGAGCTCTACTCTGTCATTACAGCTGAAGCTTGAACTGACCAACGACTTCCCTGTAGGTTCACAGCTACTTAGTCCTCCTGTAATGGAGTGGCAATTAACAGATGCAAGATATGGTTTTTCAAAATTAACATTGTTTATTAAACTCTTACCACCCCCAGCCACTAATTTTAATGCTAACTGGTCATGGAACGCATTACATAAAGGGATCACTAGATCTAGAAATAACTACCAATATATAAGCATTAACTGGTCTCAGTTGAACTGGAAGAGAAGGTTCTTGGGGTCAATTGTGCAGCTTAGCCACTAGATGGACTCGGGGCCCCTTCTGCTTACGGCAGAAGGTTAGGTAAATTTCAAAAGGCCTAAGATGTTTAATCACAAATGTTGTTTCTCTCCCGGCTTGCAGGGCTAGCAACAGTCCAAGACAGTCCCCAAAGGCTTGCAGGGAGTTCTGTCAATTGCCTTGCTGGCTGCTGAGGCTTCCCTTTCCTCCCAGGCTCCACAGGGCGGGGGGAAAGGCAGCAGATGATCTCTGACCTTATCCTGATTTCTCTGGGCCATCTACCTGTGTCCCCCATCCAGGGCTGCTGGTCTTGGCAGGTACAGGCAGGATGCCTTGAGACATACGATCTCAGCGCGGTGTCCCGCTGGCTGTGCAGGCCTATTGCCCGAAGGCTGTTAAAAGGGCTCCTGGTACGCTCAGAGCAGGCAGTGTCCAGGCAGAGCCGAGTTACAGCTTACAGCTATAAACACTAAGGCAGCATCACTGCCGGTGGCAGAGAACAGTAACGGCAGGCAGCAGCAGGCACGAAGACAAGGGCAGAGCCTGTTGTGTGTATATCAGTGCCTGGGACCCATGGGCCTATGGACACAGAACAGCCAATCAGGATGGCAGTTAGCCAAGCTCAGGCCCCAGGCTTGCGTTGCCTGTGTCAGAGAAGAGCAGGCCCCAGGCTTGCGTTGCCTGTGTCAGGGAGGAAGAGCAGGCCCCAGGCTTGCGTTGCCTGTGTCAGGGAGGAAGAGCAGGCCCCAGGCTTGCGTTGCCTGTGTCAGGGAGGAAGAGCAGGCCCCAGGCTTGCGTTGCCTGTGTCAGGGAGGAAGAGCAGGCCCCAGGCTTGCGTTGCCTGTGTCAGGGAGGAAGAGCAGGCCCCAGGCTTGCGTTGCCTGTGTCAGGGAGGAAGAGCAGGCCCCAGGCTTGCGTTGCCTGTGTCAGGGAGGAAGAGCAGGCCCCAGGCTTGCGTTGCCTGTGTCAGGGAGGAAGAGCAGGCCCCAGGCTTGCGTTGCCTGTGTCAGGGAGGAAGAGCAGGCCCCAGGCTTGCGTTGCCTGTGTCAGGGAGGAAGAGCAGGCCCCAGGCTTGCGTTGCCTGTGTCAGGGAGGAAGAGCAGGCCCCAGGCTTGCGTTGCCTGTGTCAGGGAGGAAGAGCAGGCCCCAGGCTTGCGTTGCCTGTGTCAGGGAGGAAGAGCAGGCCCCAGGCTTGCGTTGCCTGTGTCAGGGAGGAAGAGCAGGCCCCAGGCTTGCGTTGCCTGTGTCAGGGAGGAAGAGCAGGCCCCAGGCTTGCGTTGCCTGTGTCAGGGAGGAAGAGCAGGCCCCAGGCTTGCGTTGCCTGTGTCAGGGAGGAAGAGCAGGCCCCAGGCTTGCGTTGCCTGTGTCAGGGAGGAAGAGCAGGCCCCAGGCTTGCATTGCCTGTGTCAGGGAGGAAGAGCAGGCCCCAGGCTTGCCTTGCCTGTGTCGGAGAAAAGCGAAGGCCTTGCACAAGGCCAGCACAGGCCAAGCACATTTGCTTTGTTTACCGCAGGATGCAAGCAGAAGCAGAACGAGCTTGGTCAAGTCAGGGTGTCTCGGACTCCATGGCTCCAGGTTTGTTGTCATTTTGTCCCTTGTCCTTCTCCCCAGAACAGAGAGAGGGAGCAGAAAGGCACGTCTGGGCAAGCCAGTGCATGTGTAGGCCTATTTTAGACCCGTCAGGCCCACCACGGCACCTCCTAAGCACCCTCTAATGGATGGATTTACTTTTTGTCTGTCGGTTTGTTTTTCACAGAGCACGTGTGAGTGCGTTCTGAACAGTGATTTCTTTCTCTGCAGACACAAATAATCCAAGCACTGGGTGCTGTGTGTTTTTCTTTTGGGTGTTCCAGCAGCAATGGAGCCCTCCAGGTCCGTACGAAACAATCCATGGCAAAAGCCACCTGGGATGCTGTGTTACAGGAAAAGGGAAGGGGAGGCCTGCAAATGAGGCAGATGAGAACTAGGGAGGGGGAAAACCCCACATGTGAAAGAAATACCTTGACCTCCTCAGGAAAGCTGAATTGTGATTAGTCTTCTGAAGTTTGGTTTCCACTTTTGATACCCCTCAATTGTGTTTCCTCTCCGTGAGTTCACATATGTCTATCTTGTGATCTCTGCCCCAGCTGCTGGGGTATCTTTTTCTCATGTCTCTTGGCTCTGCTCTGAGAAACTTTAACTTTTTATTCTCTTTCTTCCATTAAAAACTTCTGGGATTTGGTTTTTGAATAAAGATGTCAGCAAAAACAGTCAAACCCTGAATGCCATTTGGGTTGCCAGTGCCACCTGCACCCTCTCTGACACATCCCCACATGAAACCTGCCTTTGAGTTCCAGCTTTGGTTACGGTTCTTGTGACATTTGGTCACCGTTTGCAGCTCATTATGCCACTCTATCCCCACACTCTTAGTTTGATCTTGTCCAGAGTATCTCTTGGGGTGTTTTAAAGGCAAGATTGCAGGCAGGATTATCCAGTCAGTGCCTGCAAATAATGGAACACAAAGGCTTTGGGGACCTGGTGAGTTTGTCTGGCTCCCTCCTTCCTTCTATGGCCAGGCTCTGTTGGGCTGTGCTGTGTACCTCTGCCCTGTGAACATCGCCTATAATTTATGGCCTCCAATTGTGGCAGAAAAGGCTTTGATTGGATATGAGTAAAAGAGTGGTTGGGCATTGGTACAGGCTGCCTGGGGAGACAGTGGAGTCACTGTCCTTAGAGGTGTTAAAAAACATATAGCTGTGGCACTTGGGGACATGGTTTAATGGCCATGGTGGTGTTAGGTCAGTGGTTGGCCTTGGATCTTAGAGGTCTATTCCAAATGAAGCACTTCTATGATCCTCTACTTCCACACAGGGTCATAACTTGACCTCTCTGCTGTGTTCAGACAGCTGGCAGCAGTGTAAATAAACCTGATTCTCTGAGTGCCTGCTCAATGCATGCTTGACTCCACTGAGCTCCAAGGGTGGCACATGCTAAGTGCGTCTGCAGTGCACGCACAACAGGGTCTGTTAGTGCCAGGTGAAAGCCATGCATGCTGTAAGAGCGTTTTCAAGTGATCCAGGGGCCCATGTAACAAAAGAACCTATGGTTTTAGAATGTTGGGGTTTTTTGGGTTTTGGGTTTTTTTTAATTTCCCCAGGAAGGATTCAGAAATCTTGTTCTGTTGTTGTTGTTGTTGCCTGCCCGGGGTTATCAGAGCATGGTTTCAGTCACTCTTGCAAGCAGAAATGAGTTCTAAAGCAACTCTCACTTCCCTATTTTACTTGGAAATATGAGAAACTTTTTTTTTTCCAGCTACAAAACTACCCTGTGCCATTAATGTGGTGTTCTGGTAAGCCTGCAGAATTTTCCTCAAGTCTTGCATATAATTGTAAGGATGCTTCAATTGTTTAATTGGGCATTTTATCACCATGTGGAATAAATACCAAACCTCGCTATCATCTTGACTGCTCAGGCTATCAAGTGGAAGTCTGAACCTGAACATGCAGCAGCATAGTAGGAGTCCTCCTTTCCTGGCTCATAAAACCAGAAAATTTGGCAAAACTTAGCAGCATAATGCTGTAGTTGAAGAGGAAAGGTTGCTTTGGGGGAATCACCCTGTTAAATTTAGTCATCAAGATGGAAAGGGAAGAGTCAAGCACTGAGTCCCTTAAATCCCCAAGGTAAATCTGCCTGCTGAAAGCTTTGTTCTGCAGTTGGTTGCCACAGTAGTTTCTGTATAGATTCATGGATTTATAGAATGGTTTGAGTTGGAAGGGACCTTAAAGATCCACCACCACCATGAGCAGGCACACCTTCCATTAGATCAGATTGCTCAAAGCTTCACCCAGCCTGGCCTTGAACACCTGCAGGGAGGTGTTTGCTCTGGGATTTGTTTAATTTTGAGCTATAAATAGTTGCAAGGTGAAAATGCAAATTATTGTCAGTTAAAGGAGAAACAACTTTCATAAATGAAGTAGAGGTGTGTTGTTGAGCGTGGTGGTATTAGCTTAATTGTTGTGCAAGAGCTTTCTGAGAGGAATCGTGGAGCAATTTGCTGTCATAAAGTGGATTACTTTCTGTACAGGAGGTTCTGTGTTGTTTTTCTTCAATCACTTGTATTACATGAGCTAATAGACAAACCATTGCTCTACTTCTAAAGGTATCATTCTCCTTGATGAGGCTTCCTCAGTTAAGTGCCTTCTTGAATCTGGCTTGGCTTGCATTTAAGGTCTTCATGAATGTCTGCCTCAACCCAAAACCTGGAATAAAACAAAAACTGTTGGGGAAAGTTCTGTTTATTGTGAGGTTTTGAAGCTCTTTACTGTGTAGCAAGTGACCAGAATGACAGAGTAAGTTTCTGGAGAGATTCCATGCAGCAGGTGAATGCTTTAGGGTTTATTCTGGCTTTATTGCTCAGTTATTTCTTTTCTTGTTATTTTTGTTTAGCCTTTAGGGATGTCTGAGAGTTCAGGCAGCAAATGCATTTGTAGAGTCTTTGGGCACCCCTGGCTAGTGCTGTGCTAGCCTAGCATGACTGCTGTGCCCATGAGCCACCTCCTTGGAGAGGATGCTGGTGTAGGAGAAAAGCTTTTCCCAGAGAAGCTGTTGCAGAATTAAGAAAGCTTGAGGGGAGGCAGGCAGCTCCCCTGCTGCTTTGAACAATAAAACAAAGCACAGAGGAGTAGAAAGGGGTTTTGATCACATCTTCCTCCTCTGCAGGATTTAAAGGTTTTTAGCAAGTTGGCAGTTGTTAGTGGAAGTCACTTTCCTGTGGTCTCAGGAAGAATCTGGACCTTTCTGTGAAGCCTTAGTCTCAGACTGACCTCAGAGGAGAAAAGATGCCACGGAGGGCAGGAAAGAGTAGGGGTCTGGCTGTGCTTCATCTTGGCCTTATACTTCATAGCAAAGGGTGTCTAGCTAATATTCAGCCAACCAAAGACATGAAAACTTTGTAGTCTGGTGGGCAGACCACATCCCTGTTATGAGACTACTATGAGAAGAGAAGATTGAGAGGGCATTTAATAAATGTTTACAAGTATCTGAGGGCTGGGGGTCAGGATGAAGGTGAACAGGCTCTGCTCATTGCTCCCTGGGATAGGACAAGGAGCAATGGATGGAAGCTGCAGCACAGGAGGAACTTCCTGACTGGAAGGGTCACAGAGCACAGGCACAAGCTCCCCAGGGTGGTCTCTGGAGCCTTTCAAGGCCTGTCTGGGTGTGTTCCTGTGTAACCTGAGCTAGATTGTATGGTCCTGCTGTGGGAGGGGAGTTGGATGAACTCTGTGGGTCCCTTCCAACCCCTGACATCCTGTGAGCCTGTGATCAACATCAGATGGTCCAGAGCTGCTTCTGGGTAAGGGTGAGTGCCTGGTCCCCGATCCCTCTCAGCGCTGCCTCTTGCTGCAAAAGTTCCCATGGCTGAATAGAGCAAAATGATTTCACACCGTGTGCAGGCAGGCCCAACAATGTATTTTCACTGTGAAATAATCCTAGCTTCAGCCATGGAACAACTCCCATCTAATCAGCAGACCCCTTCCTTCTCCTGCCCACCTGAGAGGCTCTCTGGAAACCTCCCTGCCGTGGTAACTCTGCTGTGCCATAGAAGCTTCACTGTGCCGTAGAAATGGCAGCTTGTGCAGACACGTGTGCCTCTGACACACACTGCCTCAGCCCCGCAGGGCCAGCCTGGTTTCCCAGCTCCAAAGCATCTTCTTCTGTCTCCTCCATAGATCATCGCCAGCAATGCACAGATACTCATAAAGCGCAGACGGAGAGAATGATTATTGTTGGTTATGTCAAGTACATTGAAATGCTTTCCCTCGCTGGTAAATCGCAGCCGGCAGCCTCGTTCCATCCGTTACACTGACTCCCTGGGACGGGGAGGTGGTGACTAACAGCTGTTGTTTTTACAGACTGACTTGCCTTGGCTGGAGGAAAACAAAGGCAGATAAATGTAATGTGATTTGTGGAGTCGCTTAGTGGAGGCTTGTCAAATGGGGCCACCTAAATCCCAGTGATAAACAGGCCCTTTGCTGGTTTGTGGCCAGGAGGAGCTTTTTTTGCACTGTCAAGTTCAGCTCCTGCTTTGGAGAAAGTAGTTTATCCTCATCCAAGAGCACTCTATTCCCCCTGTAAGCAGCATCAGGTGCAGGTATTGAATGAAATCCTAAGGCTTTGATTTTGGAAGTAGCTCTGTCTTGTGGAAAATAGAAAGCACATTGCAAGTGGCTTGCAGAAGGCTGCCTGGTACTGAGTGAAGAAAAGCCTTGCTTGGTACTTGTCTGGTGTCCTTGGGAGGATGAAAAAAGAGGAACCACTGCTCAGTGCTCTCTGAGTCCATGGGAAGGCTCATCCCCCTGGGCATGGCAGCTGAACAGTTTTGTCAGTTGGGTGAGGAGTTTGCATTTTAATTCAAGTCTAGGTTGTCTTTAAATAAAATTACCTAGTGGGCATCCAGTACCACCAGGTGCAAACAGTGACCTTATTGATGTAAAACAGACTGCCTGGCCCTGAGCTGGAAGGAGCTCCCAAGAGGTTGTTATTCTTATAAATTATTTAACAAAAGATAATGCAAATCACAACAAAACCACTCCTGTCAGTCATTTCACCTCTCATCTGGGCATTAAACAAACCACCATTTCTTCCCTGCAGAGCCCTGCCCTTCTCCATTCCCTCTCAGGTCTACTTATATTCACCAACACTTGCTTTGCCCAGCCAGTACTTTTTTTTAATTCCCCCCTCCATGCCTGGCATAATGTCCAACAGTCCTCACTAAGATCAGCTGCTGACAACTCAGTGTCTTTTGGCCTCTGTGGAACTCGAGGGAGCTCTCCTGGCCAGCTGCCTGCTCGCTGTCTAGGGAATGCTGCCAGCATCAGGAAGCACAGATTTGGGTGCTCAGCTCACTGCCAAGCTTCAGGCTCCCAAGAGGTTTGGAGAAGCTGATGATCTGTGCACCTTGCTCAAGGCTTCTCTTTCACACTTATTTGCTTCAAGCAGCTCTAACAGCACCTTTTGCTCTGCCCCCATCATTTCATTAGGTAGTAACAAGCCATCCAGGCAATTGAGTTGGAGACTTTGACACTCAAATTGTTTTGATGGCAAACTTGTTTCTGCACAAGAGGTTTGTTGCCATCAAAGCTGCTTGTAAACAGTCTTGGTAATTACAGCTCTCCACAGCTGGCTGAATTTTCTGCTTGACATGTTGATGGCCTTAAAAATTAGGGAAGAAAATGACTGCTAGAGGGCTAAAAAGCTGCTTTCTAAGGCTCCAGCATGTCCTACAGCTTGTTGGTAGTGTTCTAGGAACAATTCTGGTTTCGCTCACTGACCAAACTGAACGGTTAGGTGGTTGGCCAAGGGGTCAAGCAACAGCTATCTCTTCCTCCCCTCATCTATCCCACTACAAGTTCACTCTAGGTTCATTGTTTAGTTAGCCTTTCCTGGTGTGGATGAACTATTAAACTTCCTCTTGTTTAAACTAAGAACCTTTGTAAGCAGAGCTGCTACTTTGATCTCGATTGTGATCCTCCAGACTCTCATTCAAATGGCTCTAGATTTTTAATTTTTTTTTTTTAATTCCTTTTAAGCAGTGTCTGTAGAATGGTAGCTTTTCAGAAGAGAAATTTCAAACAGCCAGTACAGAGGTTGCTTTGCAGAATATGACCTGGCAGATACCTAGCTGGAGACCTTTCTCCACTTGTTTCCCAAGTGAAACTGCACTTCAGTATTTTGCTTGGGAAAAAAAAAAAAAATCCCTTCTTATCCCAGGTCTGCACTTAAAATCATGTTGGATTGTTTGGACCCAGCAAGTTGGGCTGTCTGGTCTCTTGCTACATGCAACATAGGGTTAACTTGATTTGCAGGAAGGCAGTTTCATGGCAGAGAGCACTGTGGATAGAGGGTGCATAGATAGGGTTGCTCTCTTCCAGCACTGCAGCTCCAATGTGGTGCTGTTCGCCTTGCAGAGGGCTTGCATTAAGGTGTGTTGCTTCCCCACTGGATCCTGGTTTGACAAAAGCATCACCCAAAAGCAGCCATTAGCTGTATTAAATATTCAGACTTGTAGAAGAGAAGAGGAGTTAAAGAATCATAGAATCACAGTGATTTAGGTTGGAAGGGACCTCAAAGATCATCCAGTTCCAACCCCCTGCCATAGGCAGGGACACCTCCCACTAGAACAGGTCACTCAAGGCCTCATCCAGCCTCGTCCTGAACACCTCCAGGGAGGTTCTGGATGATAGAATCACAGAATGTGATCTTCAATCTGTGATTCTGTCATCCACAACCTCCCTGGGTGACCTGTGCCAGTGTCTTACCACCCTTATTAGAAAGAACTTCCTCCTAACACACAGAGTAAATCTCCCCTCTGCCAGTTTAACCCCATTACTCATCCTGTCATTACAAGACCTTGTCAATAGTCCTTCCCCAACCTTCCTGTAGGCACCTTTCAGATACTGGAAGGCTACTATAAGGTCTCCTCAAAACCTTCTCTTCTTCAGGCTACAGAGCCCAAACTCTCTCAGCCTAGCCTCACAGCAGAGCTGCTGCAGCCCTCTGAGCATCTTGGTGGCCTTCTCTGGGTTGGCTCAAACAGTTCCATGTCCTTCTTGTGCTGGGGGCTCCAGAGTTCCAGACAGTACTCCAGTTGGGGTGTGAGGAGAGCAAAGGGGCAGAATCCCCTCTCTTGCCCTGCTGGTCATAGCTGCTCTTGCTGCAGCCCAGCACACAGTTGCTGTCTGGGCTACACTCACACTGCAGGCTCATGTTGAGCTTTTCATCACCCCAAACCCCCAGGTCCTTTTCCTCAGGGCTGCTCTTAGTTATTTGCCACCCAGCCTGGAGTTGTGGTTGGGATTGCACCCACCCAGGTGCAGGAGAACTTTTAAATCTTGTTGCTGGGGTGGTGGGGAAGGCATTCCACATCAGGACTGCTCCTGATTAACAGCTCAAACCTGCAGCACCCACTCGGAATGCTACAGTGGCTCCCTTTCTACTTTGACACCACCTCCGAGCAGCAGCAGCAGCAGCACAGTCAGCCGAGTGGAAGACTTAATGGAGCTTTCATTTCTGAGCCGTTCCCCAAGAGGAGGGGAGACTCTGGGCAAGGTGACAGCAGAGTGGGGGCTCACGGTGCTGCTGCACATCTCCGTGATTAATAGTGCACTGCAATTTCAAGAGCTGTCAAGCAAGCACCTCTTGCCTCCGCTAAAACTCCCTGCTTAAATAGGGCTTCTTGCCATCAATGTTCCCGAGCTCATTTGGTATTCAGGGATGCAAAGAGGGAACATAAATAATTTGATATTCATAGTGACAACTCTAGGCAGTGCCACAGCCCCAGTTTCACCAGTGTAATGGACAGTGTGTTATCTCCTAATCTGTTTTGAGATCGCAGCTGATTTAAAGGTTATTCATCCTGGGAGAAATTATGCTGTAATTGAATTTATCTTGCATTTATCTATTCAAGGAAACGTAGCTGCAGTTTAAGGGAGAAAAATACCATCAAGGAGCCAAGTTTTTATTATCGGTTTGTATACAAGACACAAATTATTCCAACGACCACTTTCCACCGAGCTGCATTACGTGCTGCATAATTGAGGTCCGGTCTAGAAAACTGAGACTTCTCTCAGCAGGCAGAGCTCTACACCTCTGACTCAAAGGATGACTGAGGATGATGGTGGGGTGAAGCAGCACTGAGCACAGAAATAATCAGGTTAATGTAGAATGAAAGTAGCTTTCTAAGGTTTAACAGAGAAAAATACTCAGCTGTGAAACATGGAGACAGAGCTATAGGATCCCAGGCTTGTGAAATGGGAGCTAATGCACTCAGTGGGGTAAGGGGGTAGATGGTAACTCCTGTCCCTGATCCTTGGCCAGGACTGGAAGAAGCCCTTAATCAGGTTAACAGATGGGGAAATAGCATGTGAGAAGTTACTGAGTCTCTGAGAGACATGTCCCAGGGCTACTCATAACCAGCCTGTGCTCCCTCCAGGGTGTGCACGATCTCCCAAGCGTGGTGGCCTGGAAATGGAGCAAGAAGTGATGTTTGAATTTGTTTGTCCTTGGCAGCAGTGGAGCAAAGCCCTTCCTCCCAGGCATCTCCGAGTGCTTGACCAAAGTCAATGAAAAGACTGCAGTGGGATGAGAGGGATGAGGTGACAGGACCAGGGTCATACTGTAAATCTGGGGCAAAGCCAAAACTGGAAGATGGCAACAGGCAGTACGTGCTGAGGCTGGGGAGGTTTACATTGGACATTAGGATATAGATTTTCATGGAGAGAGAGGTCAGGCACTGGAATGAGCTGCCCAGGGAGGTGGTTGATTCACCAACCCTGGATGTGTTTAAGGGTGCTTAGGGGCATGGTTTAAGGTGAAGCTTGTTGAGTAGGGTTCTAAGTTGGACTTGGTGATCCTGAGGGGGCTCTGCTTACCTAGATGGTTCTGTGACTCTGTGCAGTGCCCAGTAGTGCAGGGTAGCTTTGAGCTGCTGGATGCACACAGAGGTGCCCATGCATGCTTCTTTCCAGATCTTTCCCAGGCCCTGCCTGTGTTATTTTCCCACAATGGGCAGACCTGGGCTTGGACTGTGGTACTTGTTTGTGAGCCCTGGCAAGTGTCTGAGGGGAGATGGGAGGATGCCCTTCTGGGTACTGCACCATCCTGGCAGTTTTTGGGGTGGATATTGCAGTGCATCTGGCTTTCAGGCTTCACACAGGGGACTTAAGGAGCGTGTACAGACAGCTCTGACAAATGCTGTGTAAGAATCAGACATCATTCCCATGGCCAGATTAGCTCAAGCTATTTTAAAAGGGAATATTGCCCTTAGCAAATCAAAGTGATCAAAAACCTAAATGTGAGTCTCTGGCTCTTGGTTTTCTTGCCCAAATACTGCAGCTCTGATAAAGGAAAAAGGATTCATTTGCTTCTGACATAACAAATTTTATGCTAAATTTTAGCCAGATGGTTACAGAAAACAGCTGAGATTATAGCCCCCCAAACCAGGCTTGAAAAAGCTGCCACTAGCACTGTTCTAACAATGGAAGAGTTATTCGCTTATTCACTTTCCTGTTCCTTTTTATTTATCTTTCTGTTCTTCATTATCCATGTCATTTCACCTCTCCTCCTGCTTGTTACATCAGAAGGAAGGAGTCTAGCCTTGGAGAGCCTCAGGAACAGCAGAATTTCATGGTTTGCTTTAAAGTTTGTGGTTTTCTCCTTTTTAATTTTTTTTTCTCCAAATCTCATCTATTACTTAACAGAAATACTCTGGCATTTTGAAGCATTGTGCTTCATATTTACTTTGGCACCAGGGGGAAAAAAAATGTTCCTTGGATGGTCTTGGTGGCATTAGCTCTGCTCATTACATCAGAAGTTACTTGTTTCTGGAAACTTGCAGCCTTGTGGGTGTGCTCTTAAATTCTCCCTGCTGTGATACTGGTTGTGAGTTGCTGGAGATGGGATGGTGGGCAGAGGGCATCTGGCTTTAGTGCTCTCTCTCATCCTCTCTCCTCATGCTCCCTCTAATCCAGACTCTTTCTCAGACCACATATGAGCACCATCTCTACAACACACTGCCTTTCTGGGGGTCTCTTCTGTCTTGGCCCCATCCTGCTGCTCCTTACAGGCAGACTACTCACATTTTGCTTTCCTCAGGTGTCAGTGCAGGCTGCTCACACCCCCCCTTAGATGCCAGACTGTAGTACTGTGGGCTTCCTCGCTTGCTTCCCTCCTGTGGTACTGTGGGCTTCCTCACTTGCTTCCCTCCTTTCCTTGATCCTACCAAAGACTATTATTGGGCTATCCCATGCTTCATATGTTTAAGCCCTGCTCTAAAACCAACTGTGGGACAATCACACACTCTTCAAAGTATATATTTTTTTCCCTCAAAAGCAGCACTCCAGCAAAATATTTATTCTCTCAGAGAGCTTCCACAGCCTGAAGTGATTGCACAAGCACTGAATGTTATTTTAGTGGCACTTGAGCAGAGTCAATATTTGGACAGTAGCAAGAAAAAACCAGCAGCCTGAGTGATCCTAGCACACAGAGCAGGCAGAGCAAGGCTGCCCTCAAAGCCCCACTGTTTGTCCTCTGTATTTAGGGATGCTCCCTGGTGAGGCTTTTACCTTTAAGATAGTTGCTATGAAAATGAAGTGTCTTGAAAAATCCCAGCTCTGGGAGGCTTTCAACTCCTCAAAGATAATAAAAAAGCAAATAGATGGCAGAGCAGCCAGCAGCCCTTCAGCGTTCATGGGACTGAGCCCTGAGAGGTGCATTCAGAGTTAAAGAGTCCCCAGGCACAGGCAGTGAATTGTGTCGGGGAGGGGGGGAAGAGGAAAGGGCAGGAAGCACTATGCAAGGGGCTGAGAGAGGTGACTTGAATCACCCATTCTCCTCCAAGTTTTCTAAGGTAATCTGGGAAAATGATTTACCTCCTTGGATTCTGCACGTGGGAAGAAAATGTGATGTCTGCTGTCTGGCATGCTTGTCTGGATGAGAAGTGGCTGCTTAGGTTATGAGCTTGTAGAAGGTCAAGCACAATGGGACCCTTTATTCCTGATCTTAGGAGATGGTGTTTGGCTGGGGGGAAGCTGAGTCTTGCTAAACTAGCTCACCAAGCCCTGCTACCTTCTTAAAATGTGGTGATACTCTGCTAGTGTGTGGCTCTTCTCGCTGACTTAGGTTTCACGATGCTCTTATCCTCACCTCTGTTCTTAATCCTTGCCTTGTGGAGAGAGACCTGGGAGTGCCAGTGGATAACATCCATGCCACAGCAATGTGCCCTTGTGGCCAAGAGGGCCAATGGGATCCTGGGGTGTATTAGGAAGACTGTGTCCAGCACATCAAAGGAGGTTCTCCTCCCCTTCTACTCTGCCCTGGTGAGACCTAATCTTGAAAACTGTTTGGTTTTGGGCTCCCCAGTTTAAGAGGGACAGGGATCTGCTGGAGAAGGTCCTGGGGGTTAATTAACTGGCTGAACTGTACTTGTGCCACCAGAAGAGCTCAATAGTCCCACACCTTTATTTAACTTTTTGCAAACAGCCTTTCCAATATTATTTAATAAAAAAGACTTTCCAATTTAATGCATCATTGCCTTGACTTGACCACAAACTCTGACAGCAGACCCAAAGCCCAGATGATTTTTAATATTTTAACACATGCATTTTCATGTCCTAGTTCCGTGAGGTTTTGCCTTGTCTCTGTCCCTTCAGGTGACAGCAGCACTCAGCTTTGCTTCATGGCTCTCACACCTTCACAAGAGGCACAGCATAGCATAACTGACAAGCAAGAAATAGAGAAGCAAATGCCTTGACTTACATGGAGCAGGGCTGGAAAATCAGTCTGATGGAAAACAAAAAGAGAATACCTCTTGCTATAATAAAATTTGCTGGTGGCTAAGCAGTTATCACCTAAGTTGCCCTGGGGGGGAAATGAAGTTTGAATTCCCAGGTGGAAGATCTCACTGTGATGTTACAGAAGGTTTAGGTGGAAAGAACTTGAGGGAAGGAGAACATATTTCTTTCAGATGCTTCCTAATATACAGATAGTGGACTGACAGCAGTGACTCATACTCAGTCTTTTTTCTTGAATTTCCTGAAGTCTGGAAAAACTCCTCCTGCGAGCAGGAGCTGCCTTTGCTTATTGAATAGTGCAGGCTTGCAGAAAGTAGGGTTTTGGAATAGGGATAGGAATAGCAAATGGAACAGGGAGGATAGCATGATCTGTGCAATCTGTAACTTATGTATGATTGTTAAGGGAAAGCTGAATCCCTTCCTTATCACTGAAAGAAGGCAAGGAGACAAGGACTGAACTACTTCAGAGCAGTTCACGAGCCCCCCAAAAAGCTGAGTTCTCTTCTTGTAGTATTTGGTCCATTCTGGCCACCTAAAGTGAGGCACTGCTCCCCCAAGTGTTGAAGTTCAAAGAGAGTCCTGCCACAAGCCCAGATGATGTCCTGTAGCAGGCTTTTCTAGAGAGCCTGAAACAGCTCAAGTGCAGAGTTCCCTGCACACTTGGAAACAGTCTTCACTTCCACCAAGCAAGAGTGGTCTCACTTATCCCATTGAAGTGTTTAGAGCTGGATCCATGCACAGTCCAAAGGGTGAGCAGGGTGGCAGTCAGAGAGTCTCCCTGATGGCTGGTTCCTCAGAGCTCCTCCCTGGTCATAGGTGTGGTGTTTGACTGGGCAGAATGACACACATGAATCACAGTGTGGGTGCTAGGGTGGCACGAGAAGGCTAACATGAATGTGCAGTTCACAGGCGGGGAAGTGTAATGAGTGTTGAGAGATGATAATAGGGCAGACTTCGACTTGCATTCATTCACCTACCAAATCTAGCTAGGGCCCATTGACACATGGGCTGTGTGGAGGGTTTTGGAATGCATTTGCTGGCACAAACAGTGTTATGCAGAGCACATGCTCTGGACTTGGCTGTTCTGCATGGAAATCCTAAAAAGTCATGTGTGTTGCCATGCCATGGCCTTATCCCTGCTTCTGTTCTACTAAACTGCAGTAGTAGATACTCAGCCCTGCCTCTTTCCAAGCTGAAGGTTGGAATTCTCATGGCTTATTCACATCTGGTACACAACTGATGGTGCTGAGGATGGGTAATGTGTACAGAGTAATACACAGTTGTAAACTGTAGGCTAGAGAGCTCAGACATCCTGTACACTCTGGTTTTGGGCAAGAGGAGAGTATAGAAGGGGTTTCAATGGCTACTGAGGCTCCGTGGTTAGGCTTTGGTTTCCAACAGATAAGAAAAAGCTTTCATTCTTTCATTGCTAAAAGGGTTTTGTACATGGCTATGCTAATAATTTATCTTTTATATTGCCACACTTGAAACTGTGACTACCTAAGCCTGTGATTACAGTTTACGTCAGGGAGTATAGAATCTGAAGAGTTGACTTCATTCTAATTCACAATTTAATCCCTTAAAACAAAGACTTTCAAGGTGCACAAACATAGTCATGAATCGTGCGTTAGATAAATCAGAATCATTACACTCATTATACAAATGGGGAGAGCTGAGGCACAGATAATTGCCATGGGCTTGCTATTTCACCTTGAAAAAGTCATGTCAGGAATCAAATTGAGGTCTTCCCCATCCCTCCTGCTCCCAGGATGCAGGGGCAGTGGCCTCCAGACAATGTTGGAGTGAGAGAGCCCCTCTGGCAGACCCTGCACAGCTTGTGTTTTTCTGTCTTGACAAGTAAACCTCTGGATAGGTTGTGAAGTGACTTCCACAATCCCCACTAATAACATGAAGTCACTCATTTCCATAGTTACAGAACTATTTCCATGGCAACAGCAGGAGGAACAGTAGACGGGAGCAAAAAGTTGGGCTGGGCAAAGACCTACTGATAGTAAGTAATGAAATGGATCTTGCTGAAACTCACTGTGCAGCTGCACCTTGGGTTGTGGATGCTCTACAACCCTTCAAGGACGGTGAGAAAATAGTTACTTTGAATTCCTCAGTGGCTCCTCCTGGAGAATTTGCGAGATGTGTGTGAGTAGATTGAGCTTTCTGCGGTGGGAATTGGGGGAAGAAGGGGAATATTTAGTTTTTGCTGAGCACAAGCTTTTGTGCAAGTGTACCACATTGGTATGGGGAGGTGAGGCTACTCCAACAGCTAGGAAGCTGCTAAACTGGAGACAAAACAAAATGGTTTAGTCAGTCTCTAAATGCAATCTCAGGCTTGAGACTTCTCCATCAGTGATTATTGTTTTGAGGAGATATCCAACAGTCAGAAATGTGCTGTGCACTGAACAAGAAGAGATCCTGAAGTGTCTTTTATTTCTCTCTAGATGCACACTTGGCTTACAGAAAGATGAGAGAGGGCTGGGGAAGAGGGAAGCAATGGCACTTAACACAAGACAGCTGAGCTGTTCACCAGTTTGGTTTTATAGGCACCGCAGCAGTAAATGGTGAACTTGCAGAAAGGCTTATTGCTGAGGAAAGCTGTAAGTGTTTTCTGTAACTTTTAGTTGTGAGCAACCTTTACAGACCTGAAAGAGAGGGAATGGATGGGCGAAAGGGCAAATGGTTCTCTTCTGTCCTGAAATGCTTCATTCCTCAGTGCCACTTAGAGCAGGCTGTAAGCAATGGCTGGGCTACAGCTGCAGGCAGCCCACGCTGCTTTGCCTGCCTGGCAGTAAGAGCTGTGAAGCAGCAGCTTGCAGGGTCACAACATCAAGCTCAAATTCAGCAGACAAGAATCAGTGTCAGTTACTTAAACCTCTCTTGCACCCTGGTGAAGACTTGTGGGATGGTGGCTGCATGCAGAGCCTCTCAGACCCATTTTCCTCCTGCACAGGGGTGCTGAGAGCTTGGGAAGCTGAGCTTCAAATCCTGCTGCTGCTGACTGGGAGAATCGGAGTTCAGAGGCTGCTTTTCCCAGTGATGAGGCATTGGCTTGAATAGATGTTACTTCATCTGCTTGTACATTAACATAATTCAGCTGATTCAGTTAAGAAAAAGCAGTAGTGGAATGAATGGCTATTTCCTGATGCCATTTGAACCTGCCATCTATTTTAGTTTGTCTCTCATGCCAACAATGGCTTAATTGTCTCTGTCGGCCTCTCAGCAGATAGCCATTTTGCTATGCTCACTACAAAAAACCCTTAAACCTCTTTGAAATCCTGGCAGCTAGGGGCAAACCACTCTGTAAAATATCCAGAGCTGGGCAAATGCCTCAGACAGTCTTTTCCTCTCCTCTGCAAATTGCACTGGAGCACAGCTCCAGCTCTGCTCACGTTGCTTTTCTCTTCTCTTCCCACGGATGCTCTAGTTTTTGTTTTTTGTTTTTTTTTTTATCTCCTGACACATACCAGGCTCTTAAGTGGGTGTGAGGAAACGTTAATATGAAGTGAAGTGTTTTTCTTTCATGCCTGTCCCTGAGCTCCCAGCTTCCACCAGAATTGGATGAAAAATGACTGAGAATATTCATCTGCCTTCCTCCTCCCTGCGTGTTTCCCCTCAGCAGATATAAAGCATTACCAAAACTGCTGTAATTTCAAGCAAAGCTTAAGGAAAAGAAAATTACCATATTTCACCAACACTACCCCATTTCCTCATAAAAGGAAAAAAACAACAACAAAAGTCAACAAAAAGGAAAAAAAAAAACAACCAACAACCTCAAAACCACCAAAACCAAACCAACAAAAGCCAATTAACCAACCAATAAACAAACCCACCAAACCCTCATCCAAACAATGCAGGAGGAAAAACAAAACAAAACAAAACAAAACAAAAAAACCACCAGGAAATAATCCAAACAAAAATAATTTCAAGAATCCAGCCCACAAACCCCATCCCCAATATTTTTCTTTGCCCCTTTCCTGTAGGTTGAGGAAAGTGAAGAGCTGTGGCTACAGCAGACAAGTGCAGGGAGTGCAAGCTGAACTCCAGTGACTGACATGGTGCCCCTGCTCCTCACAGCCTAACATTTGACATCTTGAAGGATTTCAGCAGTAAGGTGGGCAGACCTTTTGCTTTTCAGGTACATGAGGCAGGCAGCCTGCTTCCCATCTGCAAAAAAATCCACCCAAAAAAACTCTTTTAAACAAGACATCTGTCATCTACTGCATAAAGCTGAAGTGTATAAAAGGCAAAGCAATGCAAGGTGTCTCTCATTCCTAACAGCTACTAGCACCCTATTCCTCCTGGAGATGGAAAAGACTAAGAGCAGGTCTGGTGCTCTCCTAATCAAGGCTTACTTTAAACATCCCAGGCACTTTAACTCTCCTGGCAGCCCACATAGTTTTGGCAGAGCTGTGAGCAAGACCTGTCTCAGTGCTCTGGCCCTCGTGAGCTGAGTGGGCATACACAGGACAGATAGGAACCATTAATACCACCTGTCCTTGAGTGTTTATATCTGCAGCCTATCTGTGTCTTCCAAATTTCATTTCACAGGCACATTTAAAATTGCTAGATGTATATGAAAAACAGACAATAGGGTTCCCTGCCTGCCAGGGACATGAATCAGGTTAGGGACGTGAGCATAATAAAATATTGTTCAATATACTGCAATAGATACAGCAGATGTTTAACTTTCTTTTAATAAAAATGACCCCCATATCATTTTATTAACTTCAGGGATGCATTAGTCTCTCCTTCAGAAGGCAACATATCTATTGTACCAAAAATTAAGAGGAAATTGGAGGAGGATGTTATCATGGTATATTTTCCTACTCCATCATCTGTAGGACTGAGTGATGCAGTAGCACAACTTTAATTAGAGACAGCTCCTGTCAAGTCTTACTCAAATGTGTAACACTAAACAAAATTAATTTGCAACTTGAATATTTTCTGAGAAATGTGAAAGTTAGGCTGCTGAGAAATTCTGTAAAGGTTCTCAGAACTGTTCTGGTGCGCACACAGGCAGAGATACTACACATACAGATGTGCATAGTCATAGAATGGTTTTGGTTGGTTTAAATAGTTTAGTTTAAGATTATCAAGTCCAGTCATTATCTAACCCTACATTTCTAGTGCTAAACCATGTCCTTCAGTACCACATCTCTATCTCTGAAACACCTCCAGGGTAGGGATTCAACCACCTCCTTGGGGAGCCTGTTCCTATGTTTGAGAACCTTTTTGGTGAAGAAGTTTCTTCTAATATCCAACGTAAACCTCCCCTGGTGCACTTGAGACCATTTCATTTCATCTCACCTTGTTACTAGGGAGAAGAGACCAAACCCCACCTTGTTACAACCTGCTCTCAGGTAGTTGTAAAGAGTGAGGTTTCCCCTCAGCCTCCTTTTCTCCAGGCTAAAAAACCCAAGTTATTCTTCAGAAGTCCTGTTCTTCTGACCTCTCACCAGCTTTGTTCTCCTTGAAGACAGGTAACACAACATATTCTGGTGACAGCTCAGAGTCAAAAAGCTTCCACTGGTAGCCAGCTGCTGCCTTGGTTATGGCAATTTGTTAGAATGAGGACAATATATGGTCTGCAGGTTCTGACATATTTCCTTTTACTACAGCAGGAAGCAATAGCAGGCTGCATTGTTGAGTGCTGGAGAGCACCACTCCTGCCCTGTTTGGGTGGGCTCTCTGTTGGGCAGGTGATGCTGACTCCTGAACACCAACTTTCCATGGCTTGTTGAAAGAACTGTTTAAGATGGCAGCCTCTAGGAAGGCACAAACCCTGCTGGACTTTGGGGTCACAACTACTCTTACTATAAAGAAGCAAGCCCTTGTTTGCAGCACTGGGGCCTGCACTCTGGAACACATCCATAAGGGACAACTCTCCTGCTTTGAGTGCATCAGCATACAAACTTTTGCTTCAGAAAGCTCTTGACCTGCTCTTGCTACAGCCTGGGAGACGATTAATTAATGAATGAATTAATCTTTAGAGATACTCACCTTTTAACTATATCTGATATTGCAAAAGCTTGGATCACAGCACAGATCTATTCTGCTGCTTTTACTCCATTTTCCCCTCTGCCTTTTTGGGTAATTTGCCTCTTACAATGCTTGTGCTGTATTTACAAGCAGAGGAACACCTGGCTCATGCTTCTGAGATGCCTTTGAGGTGAAATGTCTGCTCTTTGAGAGCAATCATCTGCCTCCATTTAGTCCTTCTGGCTTTAAAGTAGGAACATTTATGTTCTTTCTAATTAATTTATGAAAGGATCAAGATGAAATTTATCAGCTCTTAAATTGCAGGTTGTAGCATCTAGAAGGTTCTTGTTTATGCTGAACAGATGAAATATACAACTTAGCTTATTTAATCCAAGCTTGTTTGCAGAGTTTCAGACCTTCAGAAATTCAGTGCTCCAAAATACCTCCTCCAGGCTTTTATGCCTCCAGACACATCTCAAGGCACATTTGCACAAGATGCAATAGAAGCTGAAAGTGGTTGTCTGCAGTGTGCCCAAATGATGTGGTCTCAATCCCTCAGGTCTTGTTCCAGCTAAACTTAAAAGGATCACTTGTCCATTTCATTAATTACAGGGAAGAAGAGCAGGGGAAGGACCATTCCTCTCTTACCCCAGGAACTCTGGTCTCAAACCCACACTATCACCTCCAGTCATAACCCATCTGCCATAGGAACTGCACTGCTTCTAAGGTCTGCCTGAAATAACAAAAATAGCCCCTAGGGACTTTTGTTAAGCAATGGTTAATTGATCCTTTCCCCCAGTGACATCTACTGCAATATTAAAATCTCCACCAAAAAAAGTAGGATATTTTGGGTTGCCTACTGAAATCTTTCCTTTAGCCTGTGATGAGTTGACAGATATTTAGATAAGGGAAGTTACCAGTCAGTACAGGGAAGGTTATCAATCAGTAATGTCTTAAACAAGCAGAAAATTTCCTGATGCTTAACGTAAGAGCAATACTGGGATTTGCTGAAGTCAGTGAGGATGGGTTACATTGGAATAATATATAGATAGATAGATAGATAGATATAAAATAAAAAAATAAATGTAACCTTGCAATTGGAAATTATTAGCATAGCTTTACCTTTTAAACCTCCAACTAAGATATTCCAGTCAGTGCTCTGCAGACAATTTTTTTAATGTGATGACAGAAAAAATAGTGCCTTACCAAATGTATGGACCAAGGTAGAGAGAGAAGTATCTTGTCTTTTGTAACATCACATGAAATTATGGAGCTCTGCATTTGCTTTGCACCATTCTTTGACTACCTTCCATATTCTGAGTAGCTCTGAAGAAAGAGACTTAAGTGTATTGATTGAGAAGCTCTCATGAGCTGGCACTGTGCTCGTGCAGCCCAGAAGACAAATCATGTGCTGGGCTTGCATCAAAAAAAGTGTGGCCAGCAGGGCAAGAGAGGGGATTTTGCCCCTTTACTCTGCTTTGGTGAGACCACACCTTGAATACTGTGTCCAGTTCTGGTATCTCTAGCGTTAAGGACACTGAGCTGTTGGAGAGAGTCCAGAAGAGATGACCCAAGGAATGGAACACTGCTGCTGTGAGGATAGGCTGAGGGAGCTGGAGTTGTTCAGCCTGGAGAGGAGAAGACTCTGGGAGAACCTTAGAGCTGCCTTCCAATACCTGAAGGGTTCCTGCAGGAAGGCTGGAGAAGAACTTCCCATAAGGATGTTTAGCGACAGGACAAGGGGAATGAATAGTTTTAAGCTGAGGGAAAGGAGGTTTATGCTGGATCTTAGGAAGAAGTTCTTCAGCACAGTGGTGGTGGGACTCTGGATTAGGTTCACCAGGAATGTTGTGGATGCCTCCTGTCCCTCAGGGTGTTCAAGGCCTTGAGCGGTTGAGTCTAGTGGGGAGATGTCTCTGCCCATGCTGGGGAGGTCAGAATGGATAATCTCTAAGGTCTCTTCAACCTATGCCGTTCTATGATTAGCCTTCTCCACAGAGATGGCAGCGTGTCAGGAACTGAGGGGAAAGAGCTTATCAAACATCTGAGACATTTTTCAAAAGCAAGAAGAATTACTTCAATGTAATTTTGCACTTCACAGGCATCAGTAGGATCTCACTGGTGTTCCTTGGCTCCACAATTACTGGCAGTGCCTTATCCTCCACATAGCTACAAGCAGGATAAAGGCTGACTTCAAAGTCTGCCAACTTGTCGTCTTAATTATTTCTCTCTAGCAACTTAATCCAGATTTTCTCTGCGCATGGTATTAATTTGCCAGACAACATTAGGAATTGTGCTTAAATTCGGGATCACATTGACAAAGTTCTAAAATGTGAAATTAATTAATGGAAACCTTTGCCTGCATTTTAATTACTGTGGCTTCTGCACAGCAATCTGCCCACAACTTGGAGCTATACACCAGCCCTGAGCATCTTCTCCCTCAAGCCCCTTCATCCTAAATCTGAGCAGAACACTGCTCTTCACAGATGTTTGGTTCACAGACTAGTAGTTTATAACATCTTGCCTGACAGGAAAGCCATTTGTCATTATGATCAAGGTAATAGTTGTTATTACTTAGATATGCTGTAGTCCTTTTGTGTTGATACACCATATTAACCAGTTTCCATAGCTACAGCAGAGAGAACAATTCAAGACCTAGACCTTTGAGTCTCCCAAGAGTTCAGAGCCCAGAGAATATTGCTCTTGATAAGGTGGTGGGATAGACAGGAAGAGATTGTGGTGTACAGCATAAGATGTGCGGGGACAGTCAAGTACAGCTTTCAGAAAGCACATTTTCTGTCTGAGGTTCCATCATCAAAAGCCTCAGCAATATTTACCTCATTTTCCTGTGTTCATCTAAGTGTTCTAATCCCTGTCAAAAATTATTTACTGACTCTGTGGTATCACTAATTCTCATTACTGACTAACACTTCCTAGTAAGGGGGATGAGAAGCCTTACTGGTGCAGTATTTCATGGCAGCTACGCACCAAAGGAGGAATAAAGTGCTGGAGTGTGTTTGTGCTGCAGTTGCAATGTGCCTGCAGTTTGTGTGGACTAGATCTCAGGCTGCTGGTTGGATGCTGGTGGCCTGTAGTGTCCTCTACCCTGATGTAGTAGAGCCAGCCAAGGATCATCCGTACCTGCCTCTGCTGTAGTTCTTCCAAGCTGTATCTAGTTAGCTCAGACCTCTCTGCAGAAAAACCAGTCACAGCTCAGCTGAGCACAGACATTCTTTCCTCTGAAGGACATCCATTAATGTTAGGTACTCACTTTGAACTTATCCACACTGTAGGAGAACGTTCTGATACAGGAGGCATGTTTAAGAAAGATAACAAAAAACATATAAGGGAGCATAGAATTAACCAAGGAACAGAATGAAAGGTAAGCTTTCATCCTTCAGGATATAAAGTAGCCACTTAAACTTCCTGCTTCTTTCTGTTCTGATCATTTCTCACTGTGCTGTTATTTTACCTCCTTTCTCAAGGAGCCACTGGCAGACTAAAGTTAGTGGGATGGATTGTAATTAATTCCCAATTCTGTGCTTGTAAGAGTGTAATGTTTTTTTATCGTTCTTTATGATCTTTTGAGGCTAACAGACTGTAGGTTTGAGATTACTAGTCACGTAGTAAGGCTCATTTGAAAACCACTGTAAGTGAATCCAATTACTATGTAACTAGCTTTTGACAACTATTCTTTCCACTGACTTACAGAGCAAAATCTGTGCTGTGAGTACTGTAAAAATAAATTCTGAGATGGAAAAGACTACTAAGTTATATTGTGTACCTGACATGGAAAACCAGCCAACAGCCAGATTATATTAACTGTCACCAGGCAATCTTGACTGAAAGTACTCTTTGTTGCTGTTCTGAACTTAGTGCTACCTGGAGCAGAGTCTCTATTCACATGTTTATTGTTTAATAGTTTCTGGCCTGTTCTCTATTCTTTCACTGCACTTACATCCTTGCTCTGGGGCCAGCAGGTGCCAGGCTCTCAGGTATGTGCATTATTCCACCAGCAGTGTGGAGAGTTGGTCTACAGATTCTCTGCTTCCTCAGAAATGAATTTGCATCTTAAGCTATTGGCTGTTCAAGTGGAAAGCTTTGTAATCTGTTTCCCTAGAGGGCTTGTCTGCAGTAACGTAACTTGCCCTGCATATGAACAAAATTGCTAGGATAACATTTTTCAAAAAAGCAATTTCAAACACACATACACACAAAAGTTAAGAACTCCATGCATCTTTTAATACAGGTTTATTGTTAAGCTGAACCCTTGTTTGACAAGTGTCAGCCCTGAGCAACTTTTTGTTTAAGAAACCCAAAACACTCAAACAAAGCAAAAACAACTCACAGAGTTGAGTACAGACTTTGAAGGAAACTACTGATGGATGCCTCAGCTACTGTAATTAAATTCACTCTGGAGGCTTACATAAGCAGAAGAAATTGAAAGAAAAAAGCTCCCCTTTTTCAGAGGAGTGGTACTAGTACAGTCTGTAGACACAAAGGCAGGCAAAAGAAAACAGGTCTTGCTGTACCAGTGAAAGATCCACAATTATACAAGCATTGCACCCACCTTCTACTCCCAAGTAAAACACAGGGGCCCAGGCAGCTATTCTTCTGACGTTTGATGATAGCTTGCCTAGGCATTCTTCTTCTACTAAGTCTTTAAAGTTCATTCCTTTTACTCCTAGCAGATGCCTGCTCTCATGTTAAACAAGTGCTTTATTTTCAACCCTGTGCTTCGAATTTAAGACACCTTGAAAATGAGAGGCTTAGAAATGTCTGTTGGGGGTGACTCCTGTCAGGTCTCTCTGTTGCACTGGAACAATCTGAGAAGTAAATGTAACTGAACTCAAGCTGTACACATCAAGCTATTTCATTAATGAGGTGCAGTGCTCAGTCACCAAGTTAATTGATTAGTCTTATATCTGTGGCTGGAGTGGAACCACTAAAAGATAAGACAGGGGAGGAAGAATCAACTAAGCTTCTGAGTCACAAAAAGGCCTCATCCCTTTGATTAGAAGTGTCAGATTAATCTTCATAAATGGTCATAATTACTTGTGCCTGGAGCTCAGCCAAGTCATTCCAAATCAAAATTGAATTATACATCTGATTGCATGTTAAATCTCATCTCCAGAGTGTTAGAACCACCACAGCCCTACAGAAACATGTGGACATTTCCTGTATGCTTTTAACAGGGTAAAAGATGTTTCCTTAAATACTGAGTAAGCTAACCCAGCAGTTATCTTTTCCCTTAAACAATGGCTTCACCAAAGCTTGCCAGCACAGGCTGTCACAGTTACTGTTAGACACCTGGAATCTGCAGATTAGTCTCTATTCTTCATTAAACTCAGTTTTGACTAGAGTCAGGAGCCTCATAGCAGGTGGGAAATTTGTGAATGTTCTTGACAAATTTTAGATCGTGGGGAAAAAATAATGCCAGTCATTCAGTTTGCTCACCAGAAAAAGGTTCTGAGAATGGGACTACTTTTTAACCTGGGTTCTGAATGGGATAGTCCATAAACATAACATTTGAAGATTGTTTTAAAACAGAGTTAGAAAAGGAAAGTAGCTTTTCCTCATAGGAGATTTTGCTTGCTCCTTTTCTTTACTGATTCCAATTTTAAACCATATGAAATATGAAGCATCCACCACTGATTTATCTTGGTGGAGACAGGACAGCTTGCATTCTGCTGGCAAAATTAATAGCATGCCAATGTACATTTAGAAATCTAATAGAACTTTACTGTATATTTAAGAAATAAAGGGTAAAGAACAAGCTCGTTGTAGTATAATTTTATTTGCCTAGAAACAAAGGGTCAAAAGTCACAGCATTGAAGTTCATTTTATTTTGTAAACCCATTAAAAAGATGTCCATGTACAAAAGGACATTTAAACGACATAAATGCAATGGAAACTAGAAAAATTCAACACATTAATAAAAAGTTGAGATTTTATTTTCTTTCTGCATAATTCCTTGCATCTTCCATATCAGGTTGCACACAATCTTAAGTACAATTGTTAAAATCATTAAAATTCAAGAGGCTGAACACAAAACCATTTGCTCTGCTATAGGAATGTGTTGCTGAAAGATACAAACCCTGTAGCATGTAAGCTAGAAGTAAGACACAAGACTGAAGGGACTGGCTGAAAGGTTTCTACATTGAGTGCTCATCTTTTGAGATTTCAATTTCACTTTCCTTTCTGCAAACATTTAGAATATTCTTTAGGGAAGTGACAGCATTAGACTGAACAGTGCCTTGTCAAAAGATGAATGTTTCCAAGTTGTCTAAATCCATTCTAATGCAGATTCAAAAGTAAAAACATTCCTGAAGTAAAAACATTTCAGTCCTAACAGGTGTCATTGTGCACCAAAACATACAGCAGCTGTATGACAAGCTACTGTGGCATATAGTTCAGTCTTCAGCGCTGGATACTCTTGACTGCAAGCTTGGACTTAAATCCTTGAAACACTACTAGTGAAAGGTCAATTATAAAACTACATTTCTTTTTAATCTGAGCTGATCTGCGACTTAAACTGTCCCTGTTTCTCCTCCAGGAGTACTTCTCTAGGGATTGGAAACTTGTTCTTGGATTAGAAACTACTTGAGGTTTTTGTGAAGTATTTTCTTTCCTGTGCCCTCAACGTAGGCTTGAGACTGCTGAGTGTTTCTCTAGATCCACTCTTCTTCACTAAGCAGTTTTTCAGTCAGAACAGTCCATGTCACGTGTGCCTCATTATACTCAGTTTCCAAGTGTAAGTGTCCCAGCTTTCACCAGTTAAGTAAACATCTCACCATTAACAAAGAGCAACTTGAATGCCTAGAGTTAATACACTTCCAAGATTGATGTTTGTCCTCCACCAGGACGTAGTGCAAGAACCGAGCCCCACCGACATAAGGCACTTACCTATGTTACATGAGAGGGGGCAGGGGCAGAGCTCTTGTAACATGCAAGTCTAGTCAGAGTCTCACTGGAGAAAACTTAAGATCCTGCAGACTTGGCGTGCACTGCCGCTTCCTTGTGTGCTGCTGTAACAAAGTCTGCTCTGTAGCAAGTATCAGATCCTCCCGTTGGCAGCCACTTCATTAATCCTTGACTTTTGATGATCATATTTCACAGAAACAATAAGGAAAAGCAAGAGGGTTGCTCCTTGGATAGCAGCCAGCAGGAAAAAATAATAGTTTAATTGGCAGCCGTTAATATTGCCTAGAAAGAATTGGGAAGAAAAAAAATGAACATCAATAACGATTATAAAATAAAAAGTCAATCCCTTCAAGCTTAAGCAGTGAAGACTTTTCTTCAAAGCATGGGCAAAACCAAACCAAATCACATTTCCATCTGACAGCATAGTTTCATTTTTAATTATTCACAGGGCAAAATATGGAACTCCTGAGGGAACTGTGCGCAGTACAAGGATCGCTTTCTTTTGTGCCTCAATGCCTTAAACCAAGCACTGTCCCTGAAGAAGCTGAAATGCTCTTACTGAATCATTTCTTTCTTGTAAAAAAATTGCTGGAGGCTCCTCCTATCACAGTTACACCTTTGTGCAAAGCCTAGATGCGTGGGTGTGCTTCATGACAGTCAAAACAACTTTAAATGTTAATAGTCTAATAATCTTCCCTTCTTCCCTCTGCATCCTTTTTTTTTTTTTTTTTAATAGTCTAGTTTCTGATGCTGCAAAATTGCCATGCTTTGCTGATTTCAGATAAAACCAGCTAAAAACCTCTATGTTTATGATTTCCTGTTTTCATAATGTGAATAACAGGGATCACTTACTAATTTTTAAGCAGACGACTCCTTTTCAAAGCAAAACCCAACAAAATCAAAACATCCCTGTGCTGTGGCCAGTAAATGGATTTGAAAAAAAAAACTTCTGCACTGTAAACTGTCCAGAAACAGCTCCCCTGAGAGCATGTGTGGTTACTTTTTGGTTCAGTTCACCTTTGACACTCCCTCAAAACTGTTCTAAATTAGCCATTTGAACCCCATTGAACAATGTTAGATTAAGCAAGCTGCTTGCTGAAACATTTTTCCTCCGTTAACAAATCTGTAGTCACTATTGCTGTACTCCCAAGAACAATATATTGTGGCTCATTTCCAACATGCCACATGAGCCACAGCCAATTGGACCATTACGATTATCAAAAAAGGTTAGGGAGAGTAAAAATAGTGAAGTGTACATTGATCCTAACAAGCTGATCATGCAGCATGCCTATAAGTGTTCAGATTAAATGACTCTAATTACAGAAACTTAAGATTCAATTAAATTAACTTATAATAAAATGCAATAAAATTACACGGAGTCTTTCCTTGACATTTAAAAGACAATATACATGCAAATCTCCATTTCAACAGCAGAAGTGTTTAAAGAGTAGTAATTATCCTTTATAAGAAGGGACATTAAGCCTCTGAAAGCCCAGGTTTTGTCAGAGAAGTCACAGCCACCGAGGTGCCAGCAGAGATTGAACTTCCTCAAGCAGACTGAAGTAGTCACCTCAAATGATATCAGCATAAAGAGCAGAAACTTGGTGCAGGTACTTTTAGTTATTCTACAGTGTCTAATTAAAAGTTCAGAAGTCATTTGTTCATAATGATTCTTCCTTACAATTCCTACTCTGGAAGTCTCAAGTAAAGTTTAGATGTGTATTTGGTAACTTTCAATAATGTTACACCAAAATAAAACTGAGTTATAAACAGTTAAATCAAAATCATCCACTGAACACTTCAACCTTGAGCCAGACGTAGAGCTGCTGAGAAGGCTTGATTGTGGACCTAGTCTTTGGACTAAATAGCCAATTCTGACAGTTGTCCAAAGGACAATCCACCCAACTGAGTAGCTTATTCAAAACAGATGACCAGTGAGTCATGACATCGTCTGGTTTTAGCCAACTCTGGATATATTTAGCACAACCTAAATATTTTATAGAGAGAGTATTTGGCACTTTCTTCTCTTAGGCTGCTTTAGAAAACAGGCAGAGATAAAAAGATATCATCAAATACCACACTTGTAGGAAATTATATTCCTCCCTTTGAGCTCTTATCAACTGAATCACCCCTCTACAGAACTGCAGAAAGAAAGATGTGCTTCTAATTTTGAAATGGACTGGGAAAAAGAAGCGTCAGTGCAATTAAATTTCAATTTATTGAGGACATTTCCATAAAGTTTGGGGGCTACTTGTCACCTTCTGCAGATTTTGAAAGATCAGCTTACAAACCCATGACAACTTGTGGCCTATGTACTGTTCCAGACAGCATTGCTTTTTGGCATCACACAAGTCAAGTTTAAATGGCAAACTCTTTCATACGCAATTTGAAGTCAGTTTAGGCTGCACTTTGAAGCCATGTATACACAGTAGGTCTAGCAGATATTTTAAGAACTTTTCTTGCTCCTTCTGTTGGAGCTAATTAGCCCATTGATGATGGCATGATCTTCTTAAATTCCCAAGGTGCCACCTGCTGGTGCCAATAATTATTTTTAACTTCAGCTGGCAACACAAAGCAGATGATATGTTGGACTTTTTAAAAAGAGTATAAGTAGCTAATGGGAATGCAGAATTAACTCATGGTAATTTCCATGAAGTCTCTTGAAACTGGGATGGTGAGTAATCTCTAAGAAAGGGATGGGTCCATTTTACTCTCCATAACCACAGAGAGAGTAACTTTAGTACTTTATACCAAATATATTCTTGCTCCCTACGTAATTTAGACACTTTTTCACTAGAATACAAACATTTGTAAGTAATTTCTAGTGATGGAATGCACTAACAGCTGTAACTGACAGATCTTAGAGCGGCAAAAAGCTGCATGTGTTTTCCATGCTGTCATGAGGACAGCAAATCAGTTTGCACAGTCACATGACTTTGTGTTACATGCAAAATGAAACTCCACTTGTACCAAACAGTAGTCAAATGCTTTAAAATAATTACTGTGCTAAGGCTCAACAGTTCTACGTGCTGGATGCTTAACTGCTTCTAAAGGAAGTTTCCTACTTTATAGACAGTGAATATACTGAAAATAACTTACCAAAATCTGTGTGATTACTCATCCAGCCAATTTCTTTAATAGACACCAATGCCAACAATCCGGAGCCAACAAATGATCCAATTCCAGAAAAGAAAAAAAACAGCCCCATGATAGCACTCTGCATGGACTTGGGAGCAGCTGAATATGCAAATTCTAGACCTGTATTAAAAGATTTTTAAAGAGATGTTATTAGATGACCTAAGAAACAATAGTAGTTGGTTCTAGTTCAGTGTTACAGAAGGTGCACAATTAGCCTTTAGATTTCAAGAGACAGGCAACTGAGGCAGTGAATCTGTATCAGTTCCCAGTTCCCTCTATTTGCTTTATGAACCCTGATGAAGGTTATCAATATATATTTACCTATCAGATAGACAACATTTGAGACAAGCACTTTGATCTTATTAGTATTACACATGTAAAATCAAGAGATCTTCTGAGGCAGTATATTCATCTTTCTGTCTAAAATAGTCCTCTAAGAAATTTATTAAACTTAACTTGGCAAATTCCCTGTTCCCAGTTTCTCTCACTTCTATATTGCATATCTGCTGTGCAGCATTTACAAAGCATGAGAACAAAGTACTGGGGAACTGAAGATCTCTCTAGCATTGACCATGACTTTATTTCTCATAGACTTGGGTGTCTGTATCTCTTAATAGGCAGAAAAATTAATTGTAGCTGGAAAGGAAGTAATTAATTTAATTTTGGTCTAGAGTTCCCTGAGCTCACTGCTTGCTAGTATGTTCTTTTTGAGACTTGGAGAAATGGGACTTGAACTTTGAACTATCCTTACTCAAATTTCAACCAATAAAACCAAGGAAAACATATCAATGACATCAGTTTAAAAATCTGTGCTACCAACAGAACAGGCTGTGTTAGGCTCTGCCTTGCAAAGATGAATGCCCATGATCAACTCTCCGTTTTAAAGTAATACTCTTGTCAAAAATCAAATGGGATTACTCTCAAGAAACAGGCAAATACATTCTTTGCAGAGCTTTTTCTCTGACAGGTGAAATGCTTGTTTCAAAACAGTCTGCTTCATACTGGAAATTCATGATCCCTCATCTAGCATATTTCTTGCCAAAAGCAGTATTATAGTCATGAAAATAGCACAAATCTTCTGTTTTGCATAATAAAGGTATGCTTTATTTACACCATTACTGGGATCTGACTTTTGCTACTCCAGAGAGAAGTGAATAGAAATGCACTGGCATTTCCTTTCAGGAAAAGGCTTCAAGCCAGACAGGTAGATTTGCCTGCTGTAAGGTAGAAACTCTGTTCTTGTAAAAGAAACAGAAATCTATGTTCTCACTGGTCTAACAGCATTCAGTACTGTCACCAGAGAGCTCCCTGAAAATCAACACATTGCTTCTCCTTTCCTTTGTAAAACTCTTTAGAATGGGCCAACAGCAACCTGTCTGTGAGCCTAGAAGAGAACTGAAACATTATTCATGCAATTCAGCTGTGTGGGTTCCTACAAATTCAAACCATAGTGAGAGGATCCCTACCGAGATGGAGAGCTATCTGCAAACACAGAAGCAGGTAGCAAAAATACCTTTATGTTGAGGATTACAAACTCTTTTATTTCCTAGTCTTTGTCTCTAAAACAACAATTCAAATTTTTTTCAAGGAGTATTTTTATGGTCCACCTCGTGTAAAATTAAAAAAAAAAAAAAAAAAAGCAGACTACTCTCAGGATATTGTAACTTGTTTTTTAGCCTCTTTTTAGTTTTCAGTCTCCAGTCACAAGTCTGTAGAGTATCAGTCATATTTTGGCCACCAGGCTTCTGTACATTCTGTACAAATTATGCTCAAGTATATCACATGAAAAGATCTGGCCCATATCTTCTCTTCATTTTACAGATAGAGTGGATGTGTTACTGCTGGAAAAATATTTTAAGACTCAAAACAAAAATCAAAATGGGTGTATCACTATGCACTTTTTCCAACAAAATAAGTCACGTTTCTAAACTTGAATAAGGTTTCCAGCAAGCCTACTATTTAATCTGCCATAAAGAATATAAAATCTTTTCTTTGCCTTCAGAGATACTTTTTGCCTGCTGGCAGCCATTGATAATGATTTCATGCTACCTCAAACAAGCAGTTTTGAAATTAAGCCCCCTAGTTGGTGTTGTCATGTGAGATTATGATTCCCAGTCAAATAAGGGTGCTTTAAGAGGATTGACAGAATAATACAAAAGATTAATGCAGTGTGTGTCATCTTTTAAAAGGTACCTCAAGTGTAACTAATGTGGCTTAATAAGAATATGCTTGGCTTTATGGTAAACAAAACCTCAAACATTATGCTTCTGCTCTTACCATAGTGAGTCTCCTTTTGTTCCCAATGATCGTTTCCAAATCACTGTAGTTTTGTAACCATTAACACTTTGCTTATTTTAAAGCTTCACAGCACAACAGATGCCTTTACCAAACTTTAGTATCAAATAGGTAAAGTCTACCCTATTAAATCGTGAGAGATCTTCTAAAAGATGTTAGGAATTCAATTTAAATAACAATCAAAAGGCAGGAAAAAGAAACCCTTGTAAAGCAATTTGAATGAAAGTGTAATACACAAAGCAATTAAGATCTGCATAAAATTTCTGGTTCAAAGAAAGAGAAGCATTTCATTTTTTCTAACATTGACCAAGAGGTTTTTGTAGCTATAGAGCTGTTGCTACAGACCCAGCAAGTCCAAAAGAATTCACATAAGAATAATGTAACCCTTGAAGTCTCTACTTCTCATGTAGAATTCCACTAAAGCAGTCAAAAAAACCCAAAAGACAACTCAGTTTGGAGTTCAACAGAGAACACATCAAGTCCTTGACCTTTCCACAACTTGCAGATAGGTTTGCTATTTTTCCTTTGTGAACACCCATAACCTAGAAAAAATGCCTGATAGAGAAGCAAAAATGTGCAAGAGGGAATAAGTGTGTTTATATTTGCATGAATACTTGCATTTCTGACAAGTTATCTATTTATCTGAGTTCAGATTTGGCACAGTCCCTGAAGCTGACGGAACTCTTTTTTATTCTTTTGAGAGAAATGCTAAATACAGCCTTAGTTTTAATAAAGAACTCAATTAAGGAAGACTTCCAGCTTCATATTTTACGTGTTAGGATTTGTGACAGTTGTAATTTGTGATACATGTAATGAAATGTACAGCAATGGCTATACAGATATGTCCTCTAGCAAAGCATACAGACTGATTGCACTGCTAAAGTGCACTTTCCATTTAGGAATCTAACGTGTTTAGCATCTTAGGTCTCAGTCTGCTCTAAAGATAAGAACTCTTCCCATATCTCACCAGTTATTTAGTGAAGCAAATTAATTCACGTACTTGACTATACATCACTGGGGGCAGTGCAAACCACATGAGGAACCAGGAATGGGATCCTCATCAGATAATCAGTCAATGGTATCAGACCTTCAACCAGTCAACACTTAGAGGTTCATCTACAATCCTGACTGCCACAGTACAAAAAGGAAGAACTTGGATTTCAGATGGTGAAATCCAGTAGGACTTTATGTCCACGTCCTGTTGTTTACTGCCGCAAGAGTTTGTGCTAGAACTCCTCCAACACAGTAAATAGTTAAGTTTAATACATGATGGATATGTCTAGTACTTTCAGTCATACAGAATCACAGGCCAGAGAACTGTAAGAAAAGCTTAGAATAAATGGTAAAGAAAAAACCTGACAAACAGATCTCACATTTTCTTCTACTTGCCAAACAATCCAACCACCTTGTTCTAGTTCCTAACAATTGTGATGGCAATAGAATATATATAACGAGAAACCCACTGGAGCAGAAGTTCTCTGTCCCACTAAGAGGGAAACAAATGGGCCATGTGACAGCTGGGGCCACCACCAGCAAGATCTTAGAGAGTTAGAAAATCTAATTTTAACCCACTGTGCTTGCTCAGCATGCGGAGCAAAAGTAACCTCCTGCAGGGGAAAAGAAATGAGCAAATTCTGCCATAGGGAATCGAAGAAAAAGAGCTGTATGTAATGTCAGTTTGAATGGATAAGCCTCAAAGTTCAATATTCTAAAGCAGTATTTCAACACATTAATAAGTAACTATGGCTAAGCAAATACTAAATGATTTTACATCAAGGCACTGGAGGAGTATTGCATCAGGTAGCTCTGCAATTTTATTTGAGTAGTATCAAAACAGCTACTTCTGTGATCATGAAAGGTTTCTGTTATTGGTAACTAAGCATTGCTCCCAAGCATTACATAAGTAAACATTGTGCTAGGGAGTCAGGCTGGCTTTTCACTTGTTTAATCACTGCAAACCAGTGTTAGGCATACCACAGTGACAACAGATAAGTTGCCTGTGCTTCCCTCCTGCTAATGAGCCCTTCACGTATAGGAAACAGACCAGAAAATAAGATTTTATAGTCCTATTCACCCTCTCCTCCCACTTCACTTTCAGCTTAAAAACCGATCTGATCACACAGCTGTCTGCTACATCACACAAAACAGTATTAAGAAATGTTTGTGCTCTTACATTTCTTCAAGTAATGGAAGATTTGAACAGCATTTTGGTTTGCTGGAAGTATTAAAACAACTACAAAAAAAAAAAAAACTGATCCATAAACAAAGCAGATAAAACTGGGCTAGAACATTAGTATTAGTATTAATATTCACCAAAAAAAAGAAAAGTTTGGATTGAGTGTCACATACCTTTTCTTATTTCAAAGATTAAAATCTCAAGTATCGTAAATTTAAGCTGGTAATAAATCTTTCTGAAGATAGCTTATTCCTTCTTTTTTTCCCTCAGAAAGGTGTTTGTACTTACTAATTACTTTCTAAAACCTGAGCTCAATTTTTAGGCCAAAACAATTACAAAGCACAATGGTTTTCCATTGGAAATACCCAGTGCTAATTGGATGACATGCAAATATTGTAAGTATTGCTCTGTTGGAACTTCAGCCTTGAAAACATATCCTCACATAGCCAGTTTTCATTTGTGAAAGACAATTGTGTACTTTGCCACTTACGTTAAGTTACAATGAATAATATTGTATTTGGGGACATCAGAGCTTATTTATAATGGTTTGGGGAGACACTATTTCTTTCCTAAGAATTCATCATTTACGAAAGTAGGCTGGAAACACACAAGGACACTTACCTGCTATACTTGCAAATATTTCACTGAATCCAATCAGCACATACTGAGGAATCTGCCACCATATTGGCAGATCTGCAGCATGGTATGTAACATTTCCAATTGTCTGATTAATTGTTTTAATCTTGACAATTTTCAGTCTGTTGCTTTCCAGAATTCCTACGTGGAGGAAAAAAAAAAAAAATAAAGCCTAAGATGCAAATGTTGGTGGGTCCTGATCCTAAATCAGGATTCAGTGTTGCATTTCAACTACAAATGATATAATTGGAATGTGTATTTCCTTACAGAAAGCATTTCAGACTAATTTTGCTATTGTTATTCCAAGACATACAGTTTTTCTGCCATAGAATCAGTGATTATATTCTTATTCAGTAGCAATAATTACAGAAATACATAACTCTTTTTCAGATGGATTAGCCAAGAGCTTTCTCATACTACATTGAGTTTTTTTAAGACAATCTCATTTTCATAAACTACTACTTTGCAGTGTAACTACTGCATCTGCCACCACAGTATTATTAAACTAAAGCCCATTTTGCTTATTGAAATGGTGACGCTAGTCCCATAGAACTGTGTAAACCCTCTGTGAATATGATCATGACATTTATATGAAACTTAGCATCTCAAAAGAGCCAAAAGCTCATTAGAATTTGATTTACAGGCAAAACATTGCATATAAAGTACTTCATGTAGAATGAAAACCAGACATGAGACTGTAAAATATAACCTTTTTTGCTTGCTCGACAGAACAGTTTAGAGTAGAAAGTGAGTATCAGCTAACGCTCTAAGTTTTTTCCTGAAGTTGTATACATCAAAATATTTGCCTCACCGTTGCACAAAATGTTCTTTACCATGAGGATGGTGGAACACTGGAACAAGTTGCCCAGGGAGGTATTTGAGGCCTCTCCCTGGACATACTCAAGGTGAGGCTCGACAGGGCTCTGGGCAACCTGATCTAGTTGAGCATGCCCCTGCTTACTGCAAAGGGGCATGACCATTAGAAGTCCCTTACAAGCCAGACCATTCTATGATTCTATGCACAGAATAGCTCATAGTTAATAAAACTCCCTGCTTAACCCAGAAAGCACCTCTATAAAAGATCTCTCAATATTCTTGGAAATAAGGTGGATTAATTCATTACTGATTCAGAGGAACAAGACTGAGTCAATGACATTGCCTCCTTTAACAGTTACACACACATGGCCTCCCACTTAGTGCCTGTCAGTTTTGGTCTCTTTCTACTTACTGAGCCAAGATCTGACCTAATCTTGGGGCACAAAATATCACTACTGTTAAAAAAAAAAGGTAAAATGCTTAGATGATAGACAGGATGTTTCTCAGACACCAAACTATGTACATATGATTATGTCTGTTTCCTCACTTCTAGCTTTTCCTTTCCTAGAGGCAGCCAGATGACACGGCATTTAATATGATGTTTGCTGAAGCTGCTGATGGCACTTTTCATACAAACAAGCACAAGCAATTGCTAACACACAGTAGGATAGCTGTTCTCCTGTTTCTTCCCAAATCTGTGACATACAAACCTCAAGGGCACCAACCACATCACCACCTCTCTGCTAAGTGACAGTATTCCAAGGGAATGACTGATATTTGCCAAAACCACCTTATACCACAATATGCGGTTTCTTATTAGCCCTGGTCATGGCAAGAGACCCAAGGTGGGAAGAAAGCATGAGGAAAGCTCTTTGTAGTTCCTATAGATAGTCTTTAAGAGGGGCCAAAATGAAACAAAGTCTAGAAATCAGGTGCTTAAGGATAGCATTGTATTTCTTCACTGTCTGGTGTTGGAGATGAGTTCTGAAAAGCAAACTGAGGAAGCACACATTAAGGACAGACTTACAAAGTATTTAGAAAAGGATGGAAAGCTGCATCTGTATAATCCATGTTCATTCATTCATTGCAGTTCAGAACCTATTCAACTACAAAATCTTGCGACAGCTCTACAGTCTAATCTTCCAAGACATGAGAGTTGCAGAGGGAAAACTGGTTAGAATTTTTCTGGTTTGTTTAAATACTACCTTGAGGCCCCCAGATATTGCTTTAAAAGTGTTTTCCTTAGCAACATCTATTTCTGAGGTAAAGACTGTTGTGAACTTAGTACTTCTTCATGTCAGGCCACCACATTTTCTTTACTTCCCCTAGCACCTTTATCACCTGCCCATCTTAAAGTTCTTTCTTCAGCCTTTCTACTGTCTCAGTGCCCTCTGAACTATAAAGTGCTGATGTAATTAAAACCTGGAGTTCTTGATGATTTAGTTTCAATAGAGCTGACAAACGTTTTAGAGTGGAACTTAGTTTAAATATAAATAAAGCAGCATAAGAACTCAATTTCATCCATATATAGTCAAAACAAAACTATTAAACCTCAAAACATCTAGTGATCCTTAAAGTATTTGATACTCTTGACAATGTAAGCAGATTTAGGAGGTATTTAGCTACACAGGAACATAACTACAATATACCAAACCTTGCCATATATGTAATTCGGTGATACTTCAGAATCTAGAATCAAAATTTGGGAGGGACCTCAGGAGATCATCTAGTCCAATCCCCCTGCTGAATTTATTGATTCTTCTTTAGGCTCCGATAGACAAACTTCAAGTTTAATCTTACAGTTTTTGTAGTTAAAAGGATCTCAAGTTCTTGCTATAATTGTTTAAACTCCATAAATGAAGTAGATTTTCCACTTGAATAACCTTAAGTACTGCTGCTCAGAATTTACGATAAAATGCATGAAGCATGGCAGATGTTCATTAAATCTAATCAGTTGTATTCTCACACAGTTTAGAAGATATTTAAAATAATCTAAACAACCTAATAGGCAGCCTAAGTAGTGTCCACATCTAATGCCAGGGAGATAAGTTAAAATGGAAATATGGCACAAACAAATCATTAAGATCCTTCCAAGATTGCAAGTTATTAACATAATACGTTCAAGATTTTAATCCCTCTCTAAGGCAGAAATGGTTAGAAGTATTTTAACAGTGTTAAAACAGCTGCTATAAATATTTGTTGAGAAAATAAAAAACATATGAAATACAGAAACCAGCAGAAGCTTTTTAACCTGCTAGTAATAAACAGGGTTTCCTATGTCCCAGATTTCTCACTAGTCAAGCTCTGAAGTTCATTTTATCATGAAAGGATGTCAGATTACTCCTAAAGGTTAAATTTTCCAACCAGCCTGCAGATATGCACACAAAGAATTCCCTTCTCATTTTTTTTAGTATGGAAGTTAGGAGACAATCAAACCAACCAAATTATGTATGATATTTGTAGGTGAAGAGAAAACAATAAGGCATTTGAATTTTTAATAATTTTGTTATATGAATCCATTCCTCAAGTCAGTTGTGGGAACTCAATACACTTTTTCTCTCCCAGTCCTAAAAAAGAAAGATACTGCTGGTTTTGAATTTGCTTATATGTGAGCCAGCAGGTTCTGTTTAAAGACCTGACATTTTACTGTTTTACATCATCATCTTTTGCTGGTAGTAGTGTCCTAAGTCACATGGAATAAGGGAAATAATCCTATTTTAAGTTGAAATGACTTTGCCCACACACAAAGTGACCTTGGTCTAATAAGGTAATTATCTCTCTCATTGAGAGAAATCTTAATAGCCATATAAAGTGTCCCACTCTCTAAAATATAGGAGATTACAAGTGCTAAAATTAATGTATTTAATGCTATAATGCTTTATCAATATGTTCATTACAGCAATACTAGGTGAAGTCTATAGGTTCTATGAAGCATTGCTCAGAGATTTTCAGTTCCACATCAGCAGTGCCTAACAATGTTAAATCACCTCAAAAGTAGCTGATTTATGGTTTGAACAGAGCTGCCATCTTTCTCCTTTCACACTATTGCTAAGCTACTTTACACTACAGTAATTCCCAAATATTAGGGAACATTTAATGTAGGAGAGAAAAAAAAACAAAGTGGGAGTAACCTCTTTTTCAGCCATAACCTAACTTTTTAATTTCAGATACGAAGAAAGGATTTTAGGATAAATTTTACTTTTTAAAAAATACTTGGGTATCAGGCTATATGAAGGAATATACTTATTTTTTAACTGATTTGGGCTTCAGGAGAATAAATGTTTAAATTCCAGATAAATTGTTAATATATCAGGCAGTATGGACTTCTATACCAGCATAAAGTTTGTTTTAAGAAGACTAATAGCCTTATATCCAAATGCTGGATATTTGTTCAGGAAACTCAGTGACTGAACATGAAGCTAATGCATTTGTTGAGAAATCAGTCAGAAAGCAAACAGTTCTCTGTCAAGCATAGTAGAACATAAAAATGTATGAGAAAACCTTAATTAACAAGTTTATTTGAAAAGGTATACTCAAAATCTATTTCAGGCAGGAAAAATAGTCCAATTTTATTACAAAGATTCAGAACAGTTTGGTTTTTGGACAAAATTGTTTTCATTATGGGAAATGAATCTATGCAGTTCCATTCCAGCTATCCCATGAAAAAAAGTCTGAATAATCTCAATCATAAATTGCTGTTGCAATTATCTGAATAAATGTAAGTAGATCTCGAGAGTTGTTTTCTTACCTGCAGCAAATGCAGAACACATTACAAAGAACATTCCAACTGCAATTCTCTTCAGTGAGGATGGGAGTAAGCCATTCCTCTTTAAAATGGGGTCCACCAATTTATCTTTTAAGGGTATTAGGATCAAAATAAGCACTGCATCAAACATAGTCAACCAGGCTGCTGGGAACTGAAAGGACAGATAACTTAAGTTAGCAGTTTCATACTTAAGGCTTGTTTTTTACTGTTAGTTTACAAAGGGGAAAATATTTTTGATAGAACACTGAGAGCCAAAAGAAAAGAGTGCACTGATAGTGTCAAAATAAAAATGAGTGTGCAAAAGCTGAGGAAACACTCAGCTATTCAGCTTTTCTTTTAATTGGTCTGTTCATAGTTCTGTTAGCTCAGAAGCACAAATGATTCCTCACCATAGTAACTCCCACAGTACTGCACATTCTCACTTTCAAAATGCACCTCCAGCTGTGCTGAGGTGGGTGTTGGGGTTATTGTGGTGTTTTTGGCAGGGTGGGGTGCCCAGGATGTAGGAGCTTTCTGCTGGGTCTGAACAACATGAAGTGTTCAGAGCAAAAGAAGGTTCTTTTCACAAAAGCAAATAACACTGCACACAGCTCCAAAGAAAACGAGGAATAAGAAAATTACTGGGCAGATGAAAAGAGTACTCTAAGAAAACAAAGTGTAGAACTCAGCAAAGATGTTTTGCAAAGGGTTTTTTTCATAAGATTTCTAAGTTGCCTTTTGAAAGAGGAGATGGCCATTAGCATTATTGCAACATCTGAGTTTTTCTGCATACATTCTGAAATATGTTTAATGGAAATAATCACTATCCTTTGGGAGCTTTTCTACCATCAAGATTTTTTAATGATAGAACATCTGTCTGAGGAATGACTGATTGTGCATCTCATATCTAGTAAACAAAATGGTGCAGACAGTTTAAAGGAATACAGCCAAGATACACTTTTTAAAAGCATTGAAAGTCAATATTAATGGCACAGAAGTGATTTAATGCAATTAAATCATTGCTGCCATTTTGCTTCCAGTGTATACTCTAGTCTGATAGAGTTACACTTCTCTTCTACTTCAGCTGTGAGAAATACTTAATATACAAGTTCCATTAAGCCTTTATTAGGTTGTTTAGAAGCAGCTTGGCTTTGAAGCAAGCTCAAAGTAAAATTGAGGGGTTTTTTTTTGATCTGTACAAAAAAGACTGAAGCCATTCTGGCTTATTGATATTAATTGTAAATAAAACAGAAGACACTTGATTTTTAAAGAACGTTTAGTAAGCTTGTTAATAATTTACATCCATTGTTTTTGTTTCTGCTTCTCAGCAGCATTTCTGCAGTTACAGGATGCCAGCATTTCTTGAAAAACATTGATCAGCTGCCTTCAATGTGCTACGCTGATTCAAGGTAAAGTGAATATTGATTAAGCACTATAAAGTTACAAATGTATCTCAGATTCCACATTTGAAAATACTAATGTTTCAGTTAGGTAAAGGTATTCCTGCTGAGTTTGTTGAAATGCTTCTGTTCTACTTAAAACTCTGCAAACTTAGGGCACACAAATTTATAAGCTGCCTTCAAAGATCACACTATTTCCACTGCAGGATAAAGATACTCTTAATTAAAGAAGTAACAGTTAGCAGAATCCATTTAAAACAGGATGGTTTGAACTCCATAGTCTGCCACAATCTCTGTATTATATGTTGTGTTTCTAAATGCCTGGTGTCTTGCCATCAACTCCCCTCAGTCAATACCTTAGCCTCCTGGAATTTGTGTAAAATCCTTATCTGTTCTGCATTTCAACTGAAAAAGGAATACTCTTCACTTCTTTTGCCCTGCTTACCGTATGTATAGAGTTGGTGTCATTTGCTATTTCAGGAATTTTCAGATGGAGACTTTGCAATACATATGTTGTCTGCATCTAACGTTAGGAAAGATGAGCTGAGATTATTAAGAGCAATATGTTTTTAGATTTCTAATAATTAACAAACATTCTATCATAGATAAAGTGCTAATATGGCAAAAGAAAAATGATTATTGTTAGAACACTTCCAGATTTTTTAACCATTACATTTAATTTTACTAAAAGCAACAAGAATCATTCGTGTGACTTTAAAAATAATTTCTGCTTATTTTTTTCCCCAAAATATATCTGCTGTTCTCATTCATTTAAGACAGAAGAATAAGAAAGAAATTAATTAAAATTAAATCTACACCACTTACCCCAACCTATCTGAATCAATGCAAAATGAAACAGAGCACAATATTTAAGGTAAGTTAATCTGTTCTTTTTAAAACTAACACTTGCACAAAATATAGTTAAAATGTTAGTTAAGTCAAAATACCCTTATTGAATACAGGGATATTAAACAAATCAAACAGTCTACACCAGCTTTCTGAAAAAATATCTGATTCTTTAGCATCACAGTTACTAAATGCTAGCTGCCAGCAAACCTTCTAGAACGGTTTCCTCTCGGTAACTGTTCTGGGTGGTCATTTTCAGAGAAGTTAAATTTATAACAGACTCAGAACTGCAACTTAATGCTACTAGTGCAGAGACTTTCCAAATGCAACTGGGAGAAGAGGAGGTTATGGCCCTTAAATTAGAAATTACGGGTTTTAGACGTGTAACATAAAAATGTGACCATTTGGAACTACTCACCTGAAAATATACTGTCCAGTAAGGTATCAAAGCCAAAAAGACAGGGATAATCTTGACGAGAGCCTTCACATCTTCTACTTTATCTTCTCTGAATGGGCCTCCTCGAGACAGCTTGGCCATCTCAAACAGGCTTTGCTTGCGAGGTTGCTGAAGGACTCCCTGGCCTTCACTTTTGAAAAGAATTTGCAGTGTTTAGTTAAACAGCAACAAAACCCTGACATAACTGGCAGTCTTGTGACACTTCATTATAAAAATCTCATACATTTCTAAAAGAAGTTACTCATGTAGCTTACAGCAGAACAACTAGGCCAGAATGGATCATCAGCAGGTGAGAGCACAAGCTGAAAATTTCCATTACAAAGGTTTCCTTATTTCCCATCTGCTCCCCCTCCTTGCATAAATAATTGGTACTGCAATGTGCAAAACTTAAGAAACAGTATCACAAATATACAGGTTGTTCTAATTCAGTGAATTGTTTTGCAATCTGAATACATGAAAGCCTGTTGCAGAGAAAGCACCTGACATCTCTTATCATCAGTGACTGAATTCAGCATCCAGTATTCTATGGGCATCTCTTTAGGAGTGGAGTAACCATTTGGAAAGCAAATAGCCAGTACACATTTTGGGGGCCCATCAAGCCATTTACAACATTAAATGCAGATGACAGTGGTTTTCAAATCAGAAGGTGTCCCATAAATGTATCTTAGCAGAGAAAGAAGTAAACTAAAAGCAGCATGCTTACATCAGTTTCAGGAACTCTGAACAGACAGGACATAGCATTCAATTGAAAACAGCAGACTTGCCCTTGCAGCACGGAGATGCAGTGATCTCAAAATGTGCCTCTCTTTCATCCCATAAAACATTTACAGAACTCAAATCTTCTAATTCCAGCTCTTAAAACAAAACTATTCTAGTGCCTTCTCCAGTGTGACTAGTAAGTTAGTTCAAACCAACTAGTTCCAACTCTTAGGCTGATTCACTGAATTCAGACTATACCAAAGAGCTCATTACAAACCTATTAGTTGAACGTTCCACTTGTCTCTTTCTTGAGCAACAAGAATATGTGAGAATTTTAAACATGTCTGTGAAGGCACTACCATCAGGTGGTTTTGTGATGAAGAAACTCTGACCACATAAGAAAACCATGAATGAAATTCCAATGCAAACCGCTGGGATACTATATCCAACAACAAAGCTCACATTCTGCTGAATGTATGCAATGCCTCCCAGAGACAGAATAGCTCCCAAATTAATGCTCCAATAAAACCAGTTAAAAAATCTTCTCGTGGCTTCTGGACCTCGATCTTTGACCTGGAAAAGATTAAAAACAAGTAATATAGTTTCTGAAGAAAATGAAGACTCTATTAGAACGAATCAAGTTCAATGCACCATAGAGTTTAGGCTTTATTTAGTCATATTGAAATTATTTAAGTGTTTCAGGCTTAGCATGGTATTTGATGGAATGACATCTTACAGAGCTACACCATTACATCAGTGACCTTCTAGAAGTTCAACATAGGGTTAAAATAAACCACAAAATACTCAACAGTGGCCCCATAGGGGCCATTATTACTTCTGCTGCAGGGTCTCTCATTTGGTCCTTTCTCTAGAAAAAAATGACTCAGATTAACATCCCATAGTGCACAGAATTCAAAATAACTTTTTTTTTTTTTTTAACTAAAGAAAAAAAGAAGTTAAGTTACCTAAAACTTAGGTATGTGAAGCATTACAACACTTGCTTCTTTCAGTTGTATATACACTTAACAGTTAACCATACCCCATTTTCTAAGCCTCAAATGACTGCTTGGTAATTAAAGCACAAATTTACATTTTAACACAGTCCTAATGTCTCTCATCAGAACATAATTTGAAAACTTGCCATTCTGACCTTAAAAAAGAAAAAAAAAGGGATGCCTAAGGTGTCATAAGGCTCCAGTAAACATGTGCCCCTCTATTAAACCAGCAGTGTTCATAGTGCTATTTTTCTGCTTGAAGCTCTCAATGTCTCTCCAGCGAAAGTCAAGACAACCCTGGTTTATAGACCTATCCTGTACGGACTTCACTATCACTCTTTATTCTATATTGCCTACCATAATTCATCCCATGTTTTGTAATTAAGTCACTGGAACCCAGCATCACTCATAAGATGTGATCTAAGAGGGACTATGCAAGTTAAAATTTGAAATGCATTAAAAAGATCAACTAGTCTGTAGAAGAATTCATAGTACCAAATCTGTCACCGGTTTATGACTGAAAGGCCATTAACAGTGACTAGCAAGTCACTGCTATGCACCAGTCTTGCTGAGTCAGTTGTTTTTCATTTCTAATTGCAACTTTCCCTTCCTCATTTGCCAGATCTTCAAAAGATCTGTGTTTGGTTGGCAATATGAAAACCAAGCTGTGTCTTGGAATAAGTTTTTAACATTGTCAGTTTGGATTTACAGCTTTGCTTCTCAGTGGTGCACAATCCCATCTGTACCATTTAACCAAGCCTATCAAAAGGAATATTAAGGCATCTCTACTCCTATGCATAGTTACTAGCATCATTAGGCATTCATGTTAGCAAGTCAAATACAATCACAGAGCCTTAACCCAAGAAATTCTCCCTTTCCAGTTCCAACTTGGTACTTATTTCCTGATTTTAAGTCATCATCTGCAATAGTGTGTTAAGCCAGGAATTCCTTCTAAACCCCAATTAGCACCAGGATATTAGCAAACAATTACATCATAAACACAGTGGTACAATTTATGTGAAGAGCTAACAACCTATTTTATGAAGGTTCTATTTCTTCATCATAGAGTCTCTGTTCTCTTATGATTTCTGCAAGGAAGACGATTTCCCATCCTCCCTCTTACAAATAGCCTTGCTCAATGTCTATGCAAAGAAAAGCTGGGAGATGAAAGCAAACTGATACAGGTAAGAAGAGGGCAAGCACAGCATGATCCTTTTAACCCAGCCTCCAACTATTAGCTCCTGAGAAGTTTCCTGAACCAAGAATGGGTTCTACCTATTTAATAAATAGAGCAGATCTCCACTCCATGAACTCGTCCAGCCTGCCTCTGAGCCCAGGTCAGCTTTTAGAATCCATAATACCCCATGGCAAAGAGTTCCCCAGGTAATTACACAGTGGGAAGAACCACCTCCGTTTGCCTGTTTTGAACTTGACTTGTACTATCCTCACTTGCTTTACCTAGTTTTAGGAAAGAACAGAAGATAGCTAAGCTTTATCCCATGCCTGCTCCATTTCTGCCTCTCTTCCTCTCTTGCTTACAGAAACCACATCTTCCTTCTAGGTGCATTTTTAGAAATAGGAAGTTATAGGCTGTTTTGTGATTTCTTGCATTAAAAGTATTGATCATATCCGAAAAATTCTTCTCCATCTGTAGTATCCTTTTTGAAACAGTGACCAAAAATGAGTGTGATGCTCAAGGGATAGATGCACCACAGACTTACAATGAAGAGAATTAATATTCTGCTTCTTTATGAAAGTATATATACACACTAAAAGTCACTTCATAGCCACATCTGAAATGCCACTGTGGCATTTTATTAACAAACATTAATAACCTAAGGAAAATCACACTGAACTATGATATGGAATATCTTGACTAAGCAAAAGAACTATGACAATGTCTTACCAAAACAAAAAAAACCCAAAACATTTTAGAGTTAAAAGGCAATCCTTGAGGTTACTTCCAAGGCTGCCCAGAATCTTAGCTATACTACATTTACAGGGGACTACTCAAAGTTTCCCCAAATGGGTATTACTTGAGTTGCGTGACAGCACAAATGGACTGGTTTATCCTCTTAAGTAGATGCTACATTTTAGCAAGGGGCCAAGAAAAAGATGATCATTATAGAATTTTATTTCATTTGTATCAAGCACAAGTATTTTTCATAAAACTGTAGGAATTCTCCTTTTGCCCTCATGCTTAGATTCTTTTCAGTCACTCAGGCAGAAAGAAAAATCTGTCACTTCCTCTGCTCAATTTCATCTGTGTGTGAGCATAGCAGCACTCTCCTCGTGGTACCAACAGCTTCATTATATGCTTCAGCAAGGAAAATTGTGCATGTAAACGGCACCAGTATGATATGGGTCCTGCACTGAATCTGTCCTGTTCCACATCCCTGCACTGAAAGTCAAAATAGGTACATTTAAAATATTTTTGTCTCCATTGCAAGGCAACAGCTTAAAAACAGTAGTAGTGCCTAAAAGGTCACCTTCTTAGATTTACCACCTTTTAGACAAACTGCTTACAATGGGAAAATGCAAACAATATCAGTGAAATGCCATGGACAGAGTGCAAGTCTTCCTATCACTGAATAAAAACAATGTAGTAAAACTACCTCAAAGGTACCCTAACTCAAATGAATATTAGCAAGTATCTGATACACAATTTATTTGCTCTAGGAAACACATTGCTTTGCAAATGAGTTCTGATTCAGACATTTTCCACAGAATTTACCAGTGCTGGACAGCTGTCACTTATTTAGATCAGCCCCCAGCACATAAAATCCCATACTGAGTCTTCAGTTCACTGTTCTGCATTCTTCAAACCTTACACAGCTTTTTTCCTTACTAAATGAGAGAGCACATCAATCTCCAAGAACTCTAGGGAACAATCCAGTAGTGATTCTGCTTCAATAAAAATGCAGAATGACCTATTGTACCATACAAAGAGCATCACAATTGCCCTAGATTTTCCTCTTTCAAACTATAGGGCAAATTCTAACTGGAAAAAAAAGTAAAAAACCAGAAAACCCAAACCCTCTTAACCTTCCTCAAAAACTAAACTAAACAAAACAAAAAAAAACCACCTCCCCACACTAAAAATCCCCACCAACACAGAAATGAAGGAAATGAGCAACTCCAAATGTTCTGACCACAGCTGCTTTGTTGGTCACTGCCCACATGTCAATGCATTCAGGTGGGCCCCTAAAGAGGAAACAAAATCATCTTGCTACTTTCGAGACATCTAACATATCTTTTGCAAAAGAAAATCTAACCTTGATTTTTTCTACAGTCAAAAATATATTTTTCTTGCTATATCTGACAACTATCCTTTAAATACAGTTAATCCAAATACAGACAGAAAAGCACAGTGACAGTCTCAGTTTTGCAACTGGGACCTACACAGCATTGGATTTCATAATAATAAGGGAACATATTAGGCTGATTGTGGTTCAGCGAGACATAATCACAACCAGTTTCCATAATAAAGAATGCTCACTGTCTGGAACATGGTGTTATAGGACCTGTGGAATCATTAGGTTATTTACAGCCACTTCCAACAGAGGACACATCAGCTGTGTAACTCTGCACTGCAATAGTCTCAACTCATATAGGATATAAGGTTAACATCTTACAATCTCAACAAAATGGCAAACACAACCTAAACAAAGAAAAGAGGGAAAGAGCAACTTGATCTTTAATTACAGCATGTGATGAAAAGTCATTACAAATATCTGACCAACAGCAACTTCCACAGCAAAGCTGTCCCTAAGGCAAATACTTATTCTGACCTCATTCTGACTTCGATGAAAGATGATAACTTTCTGAATTCTCTCTTCCCTGGATTCTTCAATGCAAACATCTTTCTTAGGAGATGATCCAAGTACTAACCAAAGCAGTTCACTCAGCTTGAAATCAAAACTGTTGCACAGCTCAACTATTAAGATTCTACCAGATTTTCTCCTTTTACGTAGAGAGAAAGGAATCTATACAAGCAGTGTTGCTTCTGCATAGTTCTTGTGTTTAGATGCTTTGTTTTGTCTTAATTTCCTAGTTCTCTACATCAATAGTTGTCTACAGGATTTATTTTTCATCCCCCTAGTGCCATTCCGCTGTGACATCTGATATATGACATCATCTGCTGATGACCTCAAGTACTTTCTAAACACCAATGTTTTGAAGTACCAGTATGTCACAATATTCCCTCTCTCCCTGTTCACATGACAGATGAAAAGCTATGACCTCCTATTTGACTCACATAAAAGGAAAAAGATTATTTAATAGTTACTGACAGTAGCAGTTTTCCTTTGTTCCTGCAATCGACTGACAGTCACAAGTGACAAATGTAACAAAAACCCCCTAACTTATCCCAGCCAACTATTTGAGCAACCACACGACAGAGCAAGGATGAAAATGTAGAAGCTTGCCCTTGTCCTTAGCCTACACAAGAAAGCACAATGACAACTATTTTCCACAGTCAAATTGACTCTTAGAGAATTTTGACCTTGTAATCCATCACTGAGTTACTCTTGGACAGCATCTGAAGACAGCTCAGTAACACTACAGCTCAGTTGCTACATCATTCCAAAGTTTTATACTAAAATTTGGCCAGTTCATATTTAAAGTCTGAAACAAATAAATTAGTACTGCCCGTGTGAATGCCACAACTTCAGTTTTCAAACTTATCTGCAGAGACTTAGAGGTCTGCAGTGTCCTAAGAAGTTCAGCCACAACAAAGCAACTTTCAGTTAGTGATCTTCAAGTCTTTATACAGGGTCCTCCATCCTTCTCAGTGGCTTGAAAATCTAGGTTCTACAAATAAATAAAGGTTGAAAAATCACTCTAAAGTCATCTTTACATCAGTAATTTCCAACAGGTCCCAGTCTCTGGCAATGCTACTGTAACAGCAATGGTTTTTAACAAAGCTAGATGATTTGGGGCAGGTTGTGGACTGGTATATTTAATGGTTATGATGCAATTCAGAAAGGAGAAACTCTGTGGGTTAAAACTGGCATCTCTAATCAACATAAACCCAAACCAGATTAATCTATAATTAGAACAACGATTATAGCTGATGCTAGGTCAGTAGTCTACTACTAAGCTTGGCTTCAATATTGAAGCTAAACCAGCTTTCACAATAATGAGGGTCAGACTCATGTTTCCTAACTACAGAATGTCACAAACTGCTACATAGAAGAGGAAGCACTGCAGAACACTGTCTTTAAAAGGGGAACTGAAAAGTGTCCGGTTATACATATCACATGATTATAAACACTATTCTGAGAAACATCACTTCAGATTTAGACCTGCGTGATGGATCAGCCTGCAAATTCCATAGAACAGCTCTTATTTATAAGCATAATTAAGTAAAGCTGAGCTATACTCTATGCTAAGTCTGCTTACCCACTTTTGAAATAGCACTTCGAAAAGCATCCATTTAACAGAAACTAAGAAACTATATCTTCTTAAACTCTGCGAAAAATAACCATTGCAAGTTAGTTTCCAATTTTCCATAAAGTGGTTCTTCTAAATAAGAAAATTCTTGTTAGATCTGGGTTCTCCACTCAAATCACACAGCAGCCATTAAAAATGAAAAATTAATGTGACAATCTTCAAGGGATCTACAATGCAACACAATTAATAGTATCTGAAAGATGTTTCATGCCAGCTAAAGCACAAAACTCACAATTAGTATTTTCTTTTATTTGGTATTTAAGGGAAAGAGGACAAATCTTATCAGCGAACATGTTTGCAGTGTACCAATAATGTGAATCTGGGAAAGAGAACTTATTCTCAGCAATGTATGTTCACCTACCCAGTGGTCTGCTACCCTCCTGTTCAGGGACAAGGCACCCAAGATGGCTCAAAACTGCACAACAAGGTAGGTGGCATACTGTAATATATTTAACAATAGATAAGCCAGAAACAGAGAAGGGGAAAAAATCCAGTCCTTGGCAGAGCTCTACTGATTATTATAAACTAGAAAGGAGTATTTCTTTTGCTTCACCCTACATAAATCACTGTGAGTTATCTACAGATCTAGCCAAAATCTGCTTTCTGTGAAATCCTGGGGGGAAACCTTTAGAAAAAAAATCTAGCTGCAACAGCTACATTTCCACTGGCAGTGGCTCTTCTTTTGCTCTGTTCCTGCCATTATTTATCTTTTATATTTAACATTCATAAAGTGTTCTGAGGATAAGCAGTCAGTTTTGAAAAACACCTTACAAGATAAAGTCATATTAAAGCTATTTCACCTGATGGGCTCATGCTGGCTTTAACAGAACTGATACACTGGAGTCGCAGAATGCCAGGCTATAATAATGTTTTAAATTTATATGTTGCCTTTCACTCAGGACTCCAGATTTTATAATATATGAAATGCCAAAGAATGACAAATGTGAATTGCACAACAGAAGTATGTTCAGCAGAGATATTGAAGTAGATCCTACTTCTCACGAAAAATATCACAGTATTTCTGATACCTGCTCGAGCCAGAACTCAATGGGCTAGCAAACAGACATGCAAGCAGACTGGAGGTATTTTCCTTGCTTTGTCATTGAGAACAGTTTGTGTGAGAAAAGCTGCTTGGTACCTAAGCATTCTCCAAGCATCTGAAATTCTGAGTGTGTAAAGCAGACATTATACCCCACCATCCACAGTCAGCATATTACCTTAGCATAAGACTGGAAATATATACATGCAACAATGCATTCCAGATGATTCTGAACCATGAGTGGTCTCTCAAGGATTTTCCATAAAGCCACTTGGTTCTGCAGTGATGATCCTTAATGGTATCACTGAAGTGGATCTCAATAAAGTCATTTGACACGACATGTCCTTATGAGAATAGCCCAGGTAATGTTTACTATGTTGAGAGCACCTTCTCATCCATCATGTGGCACATTAGCCTGCAAAAAAGTATCACTCAAAGGCACAGTGCCATCCACGGAGAATACCTAAAGCATAAAAAAGCCCTGTTTGTTCTCTTCCCCTCATTTATCACAGGATGATAAAGGCCTCTGAGCATAGCCATAGAAGGCCCATGCTATTCTTGTCAAATCTAAAATGTATATTGGATAATTCACCTGGTGAGCTCTGAGGTCAAATTAACTTGGTACAAACTCCACAATGGAGGATAATTAACCATCCACTTCACAGACATTAAGTATCCAACCCAGTCCCTCAAGATGGTGATGTCTTACCCACATCAGAAACCAGATGTAAGGTAGGGCTACTAGAAACCAAGTGTCATAGGAGATCAGACACCAAAATTATATCTAGCACAGTACAACTTAACAGCCTGCGTTACACAGGGAACAGAACTGGACGATCTGATTCCCTCTGAGGGTCTAGCCCTACAGGGATATGAATCAGTCCACCCCACGAAGGCAAGCCCCTCTGCATGACTAACAGCCACCCCCTACTTCAGATCAGCACCCATAAACAATTCAGCAGCTACCAAACAATACTTGACCTGGTCTGCGCCAAAAGGGGTGATGTTGGCCTTGACTGACCCGACGCCCAGCCCCACGAGGACCAGTCCGATGAAGATGGATGTGGCACAGTAGCGGATAGCTCCCACCTGGGAGCAAGGTGCCATGGTGGCGTTGGATGCTGGAGAGGAGCAGTTCTCTACGGGGAACAGGGGGATGTCCCCGCAAAGGCCCTGGCGGGTGTGTGGTGCAGCAATGACAGGGAAGGCCAGCATGCCCAACAGGTACAGTGCCATGCTGAGCAGGATGGTGCCAAACTTGCCCAGGAGGGCATCAGCCAACCAGCCACCGAAAGGTGACACGAGGTAGGTGATGCCCATGAAGAGCAGCAGGGCCTGGCTGGCCTGGGCACCCTCCCAGCCATAGGGAGGCCCGTTGAGGAAGAGCACCAGATTGGAGGTGATGCCGTAGAAGGCCACTCGCTCCAGCAGCTCGGCCAGCAGCACGGCGGCACAGGCCAACCGCCGCCCGTGGAAAGCGCTGATCGCTACACGCCCGCGCTCCCCGCTGCTCAGCAAGGGGCTGCGCTCGCTCGGCTCGGCCTCCTCCATGACGGGGCCTCCTTCCCGGTGCCTCCTTCCCCGTACCACCTTCCCAGCACCTCCTTCCCGATACCTCCTTCCCGGCACCTCCTTCCCGGCCCCGCTGCGCTTCCCGGCCCACCCCGAGGAAACTTCAGCGCTGTCGCACGAAGGGGCCCGGCCCTCTCCGGCCACGCGGGGCACGACGCACGGCCATTGGCTGAGGATGCTGTCACTCTGCCGGCCGCACCGTCACATAGGCTGCTGAGCAGCCGGCATGGGGCTAGTGAGGGGCGGGCCATGGCCCTCCGGAAGCTACGGGGTGGGGCCGCTGGGAGCTACCGCTGTGGGACAGTCCTGGGCGGCCGGGCCGAGCAGGCCGTGGGGTATCGTCTGGGCGCCGTGCCTGGGTCGCAGGTTCTTTACACCTTCAGGTGTCCGGAGGTTCACCGGGGAAGGGAAGCGGCAGCTCTCTTCCCGCAGTTTTTCCATCGCCGCTGTTATTTAGGTGCCGAGTGGGGGGAGGCTGCAGCAGGTGACATTGATTTGATAGTTGCTTCTTACGTTAGTTCAGCCATTAGGCATTAACTGGAGCTGTGTGGCATTATTAACGACATAGATGGGGTGCTGGCTTCTGCGGGAGCCCTCAGTTGCTTTTCTTTGTTGGTGCATCGTTGCTGGTGATAAATGCAGCAGGCCTTCGGCGCTGGGTGCTGCCCCGGGTAACAGCCCGCGGGAGCGGGGAGCGGCAGCCGCCTGTGCGCTCTTTGTCTCCGGTGCACCAGCAGCAGCAGTCCCTCGGCAGTGCATGTGGAGAGTAAAAGCTCCCATCTGCGTGGCGCAGAGTGCACGACTGAAATGAGAAAACGCATTGGCGGTTGCGAGATTGGCCCCCGAAGATGTTCTTTTGTTTTACCGTCGTGTACGGCGAGTTAAAAGTTGTGAGATTCAGATCGTGAAGTGGTATTTTTGGCCAAAACAATGTAGGCAAAACATTCCTGGTTGTGTGTTTCAGTAAAAAGGATAAATGGACATCATGTAGTTAAACCCAAGATCTAGGTATGGCTTAATTAATTTTTTTTTTTTTTTTAACAGCATTGGTAATTGAGCAAGTAGTGCTTGTAAAAATAAATACAATCATTTAATAATGGGCCTCTGTAAATACCATATGCCATAAAAATGACTCATTAAATATATTTGCTCTCTTAAGTAGCTAAATTTCATGACAAATGGCAATAAGGAAAATGCAGCAAGGTTTACAGAGATGCCTGAACTGCTGTGACGTGGCTGATTCTGTACTTGAAAAAAACTGCATTTCAGCTTTGCACAGTGTAACACAGTATATTGTGTCAACTGTGAGCACATCTTCTAAGGGGTCTTGTAGTATTTGCTATAAACAACAAAGTAGTTAAACACACTTTGTGTTATTGTGTGAGTTGTTAGATGCAGAGGGCCTTCACAATTTGCTTTTGTGAGTGGAGTGAGTTTATTGACCTAGCCAACAGCTGCTACAAGCATCTGGTAATGCTGAATGCTATTTAAGTGTGCCTTATATACTGCTATTTAAATATTTCTGTATTAAGATGTAGGCATTTAAACTAACATTCAAAGCCTGCTGTCAGAACTATTCTCTCTAAAATGCAGCAGCTCCAGGAAGGTGGGGTTTAGTTTTCCTCCAAAGGAGAACGTGTAGCTACAAGTATATTTAAAACTTCATTAAGCTGTATCCATGACCCTTTTGTTGAACACAGTGAATGCCTCTGTGTCTATACGGTGCTACCTTGGTGCATATACATGTTTCCAAGGACATAATGCTGCAAAGACTTGAAGATTTTTATTCAGTCAAAACCTATATAGCATAGAAGCCAGAGTTACCATAAATAGTAATAAAATACTAAGACTGTTTCCTTTATTTTCCCCTTATTTCCCAGGTGACTGGTTAAGTTTCCTCATTTGTCTCATGGAGAAGCCCTTGTCTTGCTTTGATGTTTGCATTTTTGTCTTATTTTCTGTTACACACTAAATGTGCTGGATAGTTCTTGCCTGCTTTTAGAGATACTTTAGTGAGAAGCTGCAGCTACCCAAGATATTTGTAATGAGGTAGCTCACACGTTATCAAAACCACAGCTTCCTTTTAACCCAAACCATGACTTTTCTGAGCATGGTTCACATAGCCCACTTCAGGCTGTACCACTGAGGAATATCCCCATTTTGCATTATCTCGGCTGTTTCAGCTCCAGGGCTGCAGCAAAAGGGGAAGGGGCATTTCCTGCCACATTTCTGTGCTGTGATGCAACTGGATGACCTATGTTATGTGGGGGAGATCTTGGAACCAGGAGGGTCTGTTGAGAAAAGATTTAAAGTAGCCATGTTTCAGGAGCCTGAAAGGCAGATGCATGAGCTTCGTGTAGTTTGTGTAAAAAGTTGCAGACCACTTTGACAGGTGGGCAGCAGGGACTAGCAGAGAAGGCTAGTGATAGATTTGAGGGTGTGAGTGCTCTCAGAAGCACAATTAATGCTTCATATAGGCCACTTTATAGTGAAACCTCAAGGTTAGAATCCTAACTGGACTGACAAAAGCCCTCTGTATTTTCACTGGGGCTGGAATTCAATGCTAAAAACACTTTCTAAAACTGTGTGTAAAATATCTTGGCCCTGCCTAGCCTTAAATTAGCATTTACGCTGTTTTTTCACAGTAATGCAGGATTTGTTCCTCTCCTAAGTTGGAGCCAACTGCTTTGGTTTGGATGGAGTTTAAAATGGTCTGAGCAATGTTGTACAGAATAATTTCTAAGTGATAAATCAGTGAGATGGAGACAGTTGAACATAGATCTGCAGCATGAAGGCCCATTAGTAAAATGTGAGCCAGCATACTAAAATGTTTACAGTTTGCCAGAACACACTCTAATATATACCTTTATCACTTCTAAGTTCTCAATTCCTGAATATTTGTCATTCTCAGAGATCCATACAAGTTATCTGAAGAACTACTATTTTAAAAAACTATTAAATATAAGAGCTATTCTCTGTAGGCAGCATGTTTTTCTCCCTCTACCTGACACTGAGATTTGAAGAGTGATTTAAGGCACAATAAACAGGGACTGCAGTTTGCAGATCACCTTTCTCTGTTTTCTTCAGTCTTGGGGAAATGAGCACCTACATGGCCCTGTGGTGAATTACATAAGGGAGCCAGCCCAGACAGTAAGTATACAAGCAAAAAAGTGAGATTGCAATAGGATCAAGGCCTCCTTCTTAATCTGTCTCATGGCCATGGAATGTTAGAGGCTGGAAGTGACCTCCTGAGATCCAAGTCCAACCTCCCTGCCAGAAGCAGTCTCACCTGTAGGATAGTCCACACAGGAATACATCCAGATGGGGCATGAAAGTCTGCAGAGGAGATTCCACACACTCTCTGGGAAGCCTATTCCAGTGTTGTGTCACCCTAGCTGTAAAGAAGGTTTCTCATGTTGAGGTGAAACCCTTTATGTTCAAGTCTCTATCCATTGCTCCTTGTCTTATTACTGCACACCACCAAAAAGAGATTTGCCCCCCTCCACTTGACACCCACCCCTCAGATATTTATGGATACTGATCAGATCCCCTCTTAGTCTTCTCCAGACTAAACAGCCCCAGATTTTTCAGTCTCTCTTCATAGGGAAGATGCTGAAATCCCCTAGTCGTTCTTGTGGCTCTCCCTTGCACTTTTTCCATCAGATCCCCACCTGTTTTGAATTGGGAAGCCCAAAACTGGCCACACTATTCCAGGAGTGGTCACAACCAGGGCAGAGTAGAGAGGGAGAACCTCCCTAGACATGCTGGACACACTTTTCTTGATGAACCTCAGGATATCATTTGCCCTCTTGGCCACTAGGGCACATTACTGTCCCATGGAGAACTTGCTTTGCAGCAGAACTCCAAGGTCCTTCTCCATGAAGCTGCTTTCCAGCAGGGCAAACCTAACCTGCAGAACCCTGCACTTGTCCTTGTTGAACTTCATGAGGGCCTTCACCCAACTCTGCAGGCCTGTCCAGATCTCATTGGATGGCAGCACAGGCTAATGGGGGTTGGCAACCCCTGACCAACCAGTTTTGAATTATCAGCAAACTTGCTGAGGGTACACTCAATCCTCTCATTCAGGTCGTTAATAAAGGTACTGAATAAAACTGGACCCAGTACTTATCCCTGGGCAACATCACTGGCCCCAGGCTTCCAAGCTGACTTTATGCCACCAATCACAACTCTGAACTGTATAGTCAAGCCAGTTTTCAGTCCAGCTTATGGACCAATCATCTATGCCACATTTCCTGAGGTTTTCTATGAGGATCTTATGGGAAGCAGTATCAAAAGCCTTGCTGAAGTCAAAGTATCTGACATGCACAGCTCTTTCATCTACATGTTTGGTCATGGTTTTGTAGAAAGCTATCAGATTAGTCAAGCAAGATCTCCCCTTGGTAAATCCATGTTGGCCACAGATGGCCTGCATGTGCTCTGTTTTTACAAAATGATGAATCCAGGCTGTGGATATCTACAGTCAGCCACCTGGCCCCTATCAGTCTCCCAACAGACTCCCTAAACTGGCCTCTCAGACTTAAGTGCATCCTGCCCTACACATCTACTCCTAATGGCTCACTGTTTCTGGTTATAACTGGGGGTTATCCTGAAGATGAATTTGGTAATTCGGGGGTAGATTTCTCAGTCTTGAGCTTTTCATTTCTCCCTTCCCTGCTCTGCAGGATTTGTCCTGTTGATGTGGCAGCTGTGGTTCCTCACTTGAGCTTTCCTCTGGTCTTTCACTCCTTCAGCTCTGTTTCGTCATATGACCTTCCTGATACTTAGTGTGGTCTTTGATCATCCTGTTCCCTTGTTCTTCGGACTAGAATGTTCCTCTGGCTTTTCTGGTTGTTGGCATTTTATCCACAATTAGTTTTTAATCAATTACCGCATTGCAGCTGAGCCACCCTCATCTTGGGAGTCATACGGTCTCGTTGCTCCCAAGTTAAGTGCATTCTGACCAGGGACACCTGGCAAGGGTGCGATTCTCCCCTCATCATACGGGTCCTGCCAGCTTCACTGGTGGGTCGGAGCTCCCTCCGGCAGGGCCTGGGCTGCCGCAGGTGGTACCCCCGCTCCGCGCCCCTGTCCCGGGAGGCAGCGGGGCCGAGCCCGGGCCGCCGGCAGGTGAAGGAGGAGGTGGCCGTGGCACTGCCCCTCGCTCAGGCGGCTTCCGCCCGAAAGGATAGGAGAGGCCGCTATGAGGCTGCTCCTGCTGGCCTGCCTCCGAGCGCAGACAGGCAACGCCACCACCGCGGAGAGGATACAGTAAGTACCCCCTGCAGGCGGGATCTCCGCTCCCCGTCTGCCGACACCTTCATCCCCTGAGGTTCTCACCATCGCTCCTGCCTTCGCTCCCGCTCTTCGTCTGGGAGCCGGCAAACAGGCGGGGCCGGCCCCTCCTCGCCTCACGGCGGCAGAGGCCGCCGCAGCCCTGCCCGGCAGGTAGAGAGGGCTGCGTGGAGCATCCCCAGGGGCTGTGCGGCCGGGGCCGGGGCCGGGGCCGATATCGCACCGCGGGGCTGGTGGCGGCGGGGCCCATGCGCCATTCGCTGTCCCTGGTGCCGCACGGAGGAGGCGTCTGCCCCTCCTCAGCCGCCTGGATGGCTGCAGCCGGGGGTGTGTGAGGGGGCGGCTGCCAGCGCCGGGGCTGGGGACCCGCTGCTGACCGGCGAGCCGGGGCCCGCTGGGATGTGGATGCGGGGTCGAGCCCATGCTGTGGGGAACGGCCTCTGCTGCGGCTCCGCCTGGGCAAGGTGACCCCATCTGCCAGCACGCTGGGGGGAGTAAGGGAGAGGGGTAGCCGAGAGCTTCCTCCCCCGCTAATAGAAAAATCCAACCCACCCCAAAACAAATAAGAGACCTTTTAGCCCAGGGCGATTTGCACGTACAGGAGGTGCTGGTGCTTGCAGGATGACCCTGGTTCACACGAGCAGAGGTCTCCACACCGACCACCCCACCGAGCCTTTACACAACCGGTGTTAGTCAGCTCTGTAGCGGATTTCCTCGGCGCTGCCCCTTTGGGAAATACCCAGAGTAGGACGAGAAATCACTGCGAAATGCAGTGGGCTCTGGGAACTCTGAAAGAGGGCTCTGTGCAGGAGCCGTCTTAGAGCAGCAGTCCTGCAAGAGCTACTCAGTGCCCTGGCCGTGGCTTTTGGTGTCCATCTCTCACTGGGATTACGGACACAAGGCTGTAGTGGTTTGAATTTGTTTGGATTAACGTACTCATTTCTTTCTCTGTGATATGGAAAAAGGATGTGGCTGATAGTGTTTCAGAGAGCTTTGCTTAAAAGAGTCACCGTAAAAGTGAAACAATTTCCAGATGTTTTTGTCCACTGAAGGCCTGACGTAAGGACTTGGTTTCTTCTTACATGTCAAAGAGTCATTCACGGTTTAGGTTGGGGTTTTTTTTTGTTAGACTCTTAGTGTAGCCTTCTGCTATTGCAAGTTTTCCCCAGCCTTGTTCTGTGTGTAATCACACTTTTAATGTTATACATAGAAATAGTGCTCTGGCATTAAGTTTTCACACAAGTTTTGGTGTACCAGGTTGTCTTAGATCTGTGTAGAGCTACATACCTGCTGCCTCATGTCAGTCACCCAGGCATTGAAGATATTAAGCAAATGGAGCATAAGGACCAGAGAAAGCTGACATTTTCTGTATTTTAAAACAAGTATTAATAAAGCGCAAAAATAAACCAAGTATGTTCTTACTTTCATGACCCCCATTTTAATGCCTATACAAGTAAACACAGAGTTCATGTGTGGTGTTCTGCATTGCCTTTCATCTCTTAGCTTTTGCTCTCTCTGGATTATAGAAACTTAGTTTTTTCCTGGGGACATCAATGCTCATTCTTCCTCCATAAGATTATTTCTTCTGTCTTGACAAATATTTAATTGCCTTCATTTTCCACTTGAAGTCTGAGGAAAGTGCTTCTCTCATAGGTTTGCTGAGATGTATAAAATAAAGACACAAACATAGATAAGACAGTGTGGCTCTGTCTTCAAAGTCTCTTGGTGTCTCTCTCTCTCCCTGGCTTCTGCTTGGATCTGCGTAACCCAACTAATCAATTCTGCTTCTAACCCTCCTTGCCAATCTTTCCAATTCACCTTGCAGATAAGGCACATTCTGGGATAAGGTTGGGGAGATGGAGAGAAGGTAGAAGGGTGGTTGGGAACCTGGGGACTCTGATTTCTGGGAAGGGTATTGTGTTTCTGTATGACTTTTAACTTTCTAGCTGTAAATATTTGTAATATATTGTAAAGACCAGCTTTTAGATTGTGCTAAGCTGTGAATATAAAGCTGCATTCCTTAACTTCCAGCCAGCTGAGTCTAATCTGGGTGAATTAATTGCGTGTGGGGGTGGGTAACTCCCAAACCATCACAGGAAAGGCAAACATTTAGTCTGTGGAGCCATTCAGAAGAGATCTAGTGGAAAGTGGGGTTTGCGTTATTTTGGTATAAGCCAGGCAAGCAAATGTCCACGTACAATTTCAGATTATCTTTTAACTGCACTGAGATTGCTGTCATCCTGTGAGATTCTGCATCAAGACACAGTGGTTTTAGTAAGGTGCCTTTATGTGAGTCATAGTAACCAGCAATTTTAGTGAGCCTTCTCCAGCTGTGACGCATGCTAACATTTTAGTATGAAAGGGAGCATAGACTGGGTGAGATGCCACAGCTCAGTTAACAGATGGTTTAACATATTACTGCGCTAATGCAATCATTTGCAGTTATGTGAACACATCTGCAGTCATCTGTGTAGAGTACACCAACATGCTTTAGAATCCTGTTGCTTTATAGGAGTACCTTAAATTGCGTGCTGCTTTCTTACAAAATGTAAACCTTCAACCAGAAAGAAAATAATGAGTGAAAGGTCTGTTTCATTCACATTCACATGTCAAGTGGATAAAGGATTCTCACAGAAACTCTTTGAGAATCAGTAGCTTACGTTCAGTTAATATCACTTGTCATCATCATTTTCTAGTAATATGAATGAGCTTGTTTAGGAAAACAAGTCTGATCAGGAAAAAAAAAAGTAGAATATTAACTCTATCTTCCTGACTAAAAGGTTACTCAAATGACAGATATGACTGAAACTCTCCTATGCAGATGCTTCCATTTAATACTGGTTTGTTGTTTTTTTTTTAAGACCTTAAGCTATTTTAAAAAAAATCATCTACATGCATGGCTGAAGTCTTGGACAAGTCACTTTTCACCCTAACCTAAAATACCTGAGGTCAAGTACATCTGCTACCCTTGTAGCAGACAGTGTGTATTCCATTTAATATTTGTCTTCAGTTGTTTATGTGCTCATGCTTACAAATTAATTTGTTCTTAAAAAAAAACAAAACAGTTTTATATTGAATAAACCATGACAACTTCTGGTTAAGTATAAGTGAAACAGTGAAGTTGTCTCTAGATTGGACACTTGCCAGCATAGATTAATTTTATGGCTTACTATCACTGGGTGTAGTATGTTTATGATATTACAGATGCTTCTATAACTCTTCATTTCTTTTCATAAATAAGATACTCATTTCCTGGGTTTAAAGCAACTGATGACAAAGATGCCAGAATCTAATCTGGCTAGAAATCAGCTTGTTAAAACAAGTGATATAATGAATGTGCTGTGGCCTTGTTCATTTAATTACTTGAAAAAATATGAGGAAGGAGAGAATAAAACACTAAGCAAAAGTCTTTGGTTAGGCTGCCATTCTTGAGCCTTAGAGATGAGATCAAAGAGGGTGCTAGGATAGAAGGAAAATGTATCTTCTCTGCCCCTTGAAGTGTTCCATTCATCTTTTGTTATTTAGTGTTAAGGAGGAACAGAAATCTTGAATTAATTGGTTAATTAGAAAGATTTAGATTAAGTATTTTGTCAATATTTCAAAATCTTTTAAAGAAGGAGAGATTGTTTCTGTTCTCATTTGAAGCAGAACACTTGAGAGAGCTATTCTGTAAATCTCCAGGTAATCAACTGCAAGAGAATTAAACCCACAAATTCAATAATGCTTATTGTTCCTCTTTACAGTTATTTTTCAGCTTAGACATTTACTGGAGTAATTCTGAGCTCTACTTTCTATTTAGTTTTACCCTACCTGCTACCATTAAAGTCTTGGAGAAGAGCAGTGGTAAAGCACAAGGTCCTCATCACGGTAGATAATAAAAAAGGCTTTTGCCTCCCTATGCTAGTTTGCACAAATGCTGGTGAATTCCTGCTGCTGTTTGCTCTGGGCCATTACCACAGCAGGACAGCTGCAAGGCAGGCATCCCATATGACCTCCACCTTTGGAACTGAGTAGCAATCATTTACGTGGCCTGCTCTTGATGTATGTACATCCCAAAATGTTTTGCACTGCTAGACCTATATTTTAAGTGAGAATTCAACTTTGCAGTGTTATTTTGTTGTTCCAAAGAACAGCTACTGACTTTCAAATGTAGAGATGGAAAGAGTCTCTCTCTATTGTTGCTTGAGTTTCTTATTTTTGTTCTTATTCACAGTGGGGTTTGTTTGTACTTCATTCATGCCAGCTTGACTTTTCTGTGTTGTTTAAAGAAGTTTGACAGAGAAATAAAATGAAGGAGGCTTTGCTTTAACAAGTATGGAAAAAAAATATATATAATTTACAAAGAAAACAGAGAAGATCAAGCAGGATTTCGGCTCTTGTAGTTCAGCCAGCTTCAGTGGGAAATGCAAGTATTCAGCTCTGGATGAGTTGCAGAAAAGGCAGTGGAAGTGACTCCCTTAACAAGCTTTGAATTGTGCTGTACGCATTTAACAGCAGCTGCTTTACAGAATAGCCTAAGGAAAAAGCTAATTAACATTTTTGATGAAGCCTATTTTGTGCTGTTGAAGAAGTGTCAAAGTATCTACCTACCAGGAACTTTTTGAAAGACAAGCATTCTTGGTCTGCAGTTCCATTGAAATATCATCTGAAAATTAGAGCACAAATGTTTTGGAGAGAAAGACATCTCAGAAATAAAGCGAGTTTCAAAACTATAATACTTTTGAAATAAGTGTACCTATAACTTGCCTGTGTCTTAGCTTCAACCGTGCTGCGTCTGGAATTATAAAGCAGTTTCTGTACCTGAGGATCTGTGAACCGTAGATTCAGGTTGAAAGAATGAAGACTGCTGGCCAGGATAAGTGAGAAAGAGTGCCCAACAATGTAGGAAATAAAACCCAAAACATCGTCAAACATCCCCTGGTCTTTCGTAGTTTAGTTAGAGAAAAATGGTTTTCTATAGAGGTTTGGAATGAAGGGAAAAGCAGGGATACCATCCAGAGGGACCGGGACAGGTGTGCCCAGGCCACCTCATGACATTCAACGAGGCCAAGTGTAAGTGCACTGGGTCAGTGCAATCCCAAGCACAACTCCAGGCTGGGTGGGGAATGGCTGAGAGCAGCCCTGAGGAACAGGACCTGGGGGTCTGGGCTGACGCAAAGCTCAAGATGAGGCTGCAGTGTGAGTGCAGCCCAGACAGCAACTGTGTGCTGGGCTGCAGCAAGAGCAGCTGTGGGCAGCAGGGCAAGGGAGGGGATTCTGCCCCTTTGCTCTGCTTTCCTCACACCTCACCTGCAGCACTGTGTGGAGCTCCCAGCACAAGCAGGACATGGAAGTGTTGGAGCCAGTGCAGAGGAGGCCACCAAGATGCTGAGAGGGCTGCAGCAGCTCTGCTGTGAGGACAGGCTGAGAGAGTTGGGGCTCTGTGGCCTGGAGAAGGCCTCAAGGGGACCTTGGAGTGGCCTTGCGGTACCTGAGGGGGCCTACAGGTGGGCTGGGGAGGGACTATTGACAAGGTCTTGTAATGACAGGACAAGGAGGAATGGGTTTAAACTGGCAGAGTGGAGATTGAAACTGGATTTTAGGAGAAAGTTCTTTGCAGTGAGGGTGGTGAGACACTTGCCCAGGGAGGTTGTGGCTGCTCCCTGCCTGGAGGTGATCAAGGCAAGGCTGGATGAGGCCTTGAGCAACCTGTTCTAGTGGGAGGTGTCCCTGCCTATGGCACAGGGGGATTGGAACCAGATGAGCTTTGAGGTCCCTTCCAACCTAAACCATTCTATGATTCTGTGAAACTGTCAGAAAAGGTTTGTGCCTTTAGCAGTTCTCTCTCTCTCTATGCTGTATAGGTCCTAAGCAGACACAAACTTTCACTTCTAAGCCTTACGGTGTCCAAAGAGCATAAAACATGTAAGAGAAGCTTCATTCCTTGACCGTGGGTCAGTGGGACTGGGAAATCTGTTGTCCAGTATTCACATGTGTATAAATCTCAGAGTGTAAGCAGTGACCAATGTAGTGTATTCTAAGAAATCATCTTTCAAACTTAGTGGGTGACTGAAGTTTACCCTGTTTGGTTACCTCCCAGCGAAACACCACAAATTTAGAATCTGACAGCTCTGTTTTAGAAATACTTTCCTCCACAGGTGGTGGCATTGGCATGCAGGAGAGTTTCAGCAGAAGGGAAAGATGTGGCAGGGCAGGGCCAGTTCTGGATCCAAGTCATAATCACTGCTGGTTAAGATGCTTGCTTGGAAATTCGTGTGATAGAAAATGTAGCCTTGAGATTTAGCATTTTCAGTGTTGTCTTAGAGTCGCAGACAGCAGGAGACATGCTCATTTTTATTTTTCATTCAGAAAGTATTTGTTTATGAAATGGCAAAATAATGTGAATACGCAGTTGCCAGGAGGAGAAGAGATAGGGGTAATGTATCTCTTCTCTCTTGGCTTCATTCAGGGACAGCTGTGACTTCACAGACAAATCAGCCTTCAAAACAAAATCTCTTGCAATTGATCTGCAGCACCCTCTTATCAGGCTCTTTCCTAACAGCATATGCATGAAAATCATAGTCTGTTGGGGTTTTTTTGGGTTATGCAGATGAAAAATAATTTAGAAAATATGAAAAAAAACAACAAACCATCAAATGTCAGTACTTAAACCCTACCCAATAACTCTGCTTCTCCACACATATATTTCCATATATACATAATCTGAAACCTGTGACTAATCATATTGAGCTCAGTGGTATGTTTATGGGATTAAAGCCTTTTTTTTACATCTGAGAATTTGAATTATTCTGGGAATAATTGGTTATTTTTCTTAAGCTGAATGCATTTTTTTTCTATGTTCTCATAAATAGTTATGTGTAGGGGGGAAAAAATGGAACTAAAAGAAGTAATCCACAATTTTCTGAGCCTTGGAACACTTGAGGGAGTCCCCTTCTATTTACTGGAGAAACAGCTGCCATTCAGCTGTGAAATTTGAGGCTGTGGAAACTGAAAGAAAGGAAAAGCATTAATTCCTAGTATATTAAAAAAAAAAAAAAAAGAAAGAAAAGAAAAGAAAAATATATGGTCTAGATGGAAATTCCTGGCTGACTTTCTCAATTCCTGGTGTCTTGAGAGAGTTATTTTCAAATTAATTGTAATATGCAAACACGTTGCTTGTACGTGATAGTGATTTATGGTAATGGGAATACTGATGGGAAAAGATTCTTTTAAACCATTTAATGAGCACCTGTGAAATTCTGGAATGCAAGCACGAGCATCCCAAATATTCACCCAAGAGATTTTCTTTCCACAGCTGTGAGATTTGGGCATCCTTATTTAGCTATAAATTGAGACCCCCTTCCAGACAGCAAACAGGTACTTTGAACAAGTTCATGGGACAACTGATGTAAATAGTTGCTCAATAGTGTAAATAAGAAGCTTGCAACTTGGCTGTGCTTTAGTATTTATTAGTACTTACTGTAATATATTGGTCTTGTTTAAAACGGTTAAGTTAAAAGTAAAATGAGTTTCTCTTTTGAACAAGGAAGGAACACAGCACCATATGTTGTGCCAATGGAGCTCTCTCTGATATAGTGCTAATACATTTCTCCCAAGGCCTCAAGACATTTTGCAACATTTTTAGCACCAATTTCTGCAGTAATGACTAACTTCTGCAGGCCAGAAAATTACATTCCTTGCGAGGATATGAAATGATCAGGAGAGGAAAGAGACAAGATTATCCAAGAAGCTATTGAGTTAGCAGGGTTTTAATGCCAGAACAATTAATATGCTATAAGAAATAAATCAAATGGACCAATATGTAGTAGTGAGCACAAAACATTCTTGTGTTGGGTTTTGGTTTTTTTTTTGTTTTTAATAATATTGAGAATGTAAACACTAAATATCAGCACTTAGAGTTCTCTAGTTTCTATCAAAACATAGATTTTTTTTTTTTCCTCTGTGTTTTTTGGCTGATGTACTTGGAAACATTGATAACTGATTCTGATTTCAATGGGAGGAATTATAAGCCTACAGTACAAAAGAAGAGATTAACACAAAGCTCACCAAAATGCCTGAAGTAAAGCTCCCTGTAATCATTCAGTTTCTTGACTTTGGCAGTCTTGTAATCCATGTTTTAATGTGAGGAAGCAGCGTATAGAGATATGAATGGGTAAACTGACACTGGAGTAGGAGGGTTTTGTTGTTGGGGTTTATTTGTGGGTTGTTTTGGTGTCCTTATATTTTTTTTAAATCAATGAGAGTTTTTAAAAAGGCTGTGAAAGTATTTGTGTAATTACTTCTGTATATTTTTTTTTTCTTGTCCTTCAATTATCCTATGCCTGTTTTACAAATGGGCAATTAAACCCACGATCAAATAGAAAAGAAATACAATTTCAATTCTCCAGTGCTATTTATGTATTCATTTATTTGCATGTTCTGTATTTTTAATAGCATTGATTAGCTGAACATATTTGTACTCTCTTCACGCAGTGGCCTTTCTCCACAACAAGGATCGGAAATTGTCTTAAGAGCAAGGAGTAACACACTCAATTCAGATGGATTCTTTTCAGCATGCTAATCTGAAGCTCAATCAGGAAAGATCCTGATTTTGCTTCACTTCAGCTGATTTCCAAAGGTGCTGTTGATACTTTGGAAGCTTGGGCCTTTAAATGAATGCAGGTTGTGTCGCTTGGCAGTGCGCCTGTGGCTGCACAATGGTGAAGGTGACAAATATTTCCCAGGAAAAAAAGAAAACACCCTTGTAAATAGCTTCATGGTTGCTTAAACAAAATTAGCATTCAAGATGAACATGAGAGAAAGAATTATTGAGGAAAAACATTTTGATTAAGCTTATTTAATACACTGGCATGCTGACAACATTGACAATATCTGTTTTAATTCTTTTTCTATTTGTTCCAATGATGAAGGAATCATCTACATGCTGCAGGTCACATCTGTGTTCTTAAGGATGCTTTCATGTATGAAAGTCCAACTGAAATAGCAAATCTAACCTCTACAGACATGTTTGATGCAGCCCTGGCCATTCATCTTTATAAAGGAGGCAGGCTCCTGCAAGGTAATCTTCTTTCTAATTTGCAATGAAAAGACCTCTGAAAAAGGTACTGAAAGTGAAGAGAATGAATACAAGCAGTTATAAATGGCTAGAAAAGTATAAATGCACGTACAGTGTTTATCCACTTCAGTAAACATTCAGAAATACTGAAAAAAAATCTTTCTCTGTGGGTCATCTGATCCAGAGAGAAGAGAAATAAGTAAATGTACTTTTAAAGCACGTAGTGCATTTCATAATTAAGTGCTTTAACTACATTAAGATAAGAGCATTATATTAACATTAAGGTACTTTCTGCAAATGTGTTCCTTCAGAGGACAATGGCTTGGCTAAGTATAGCTGAGGTCAAATAGAAGAAAGCTGAGAGGCTAATTTGATTTTTCTGCTCAAAAATGAGTCAGGGCTCCTTGGACATGAAATAACTTTGAGATGTCATTTGTGCCAGCTAAAATGTAAGAGACAGGATGTTATCAGACAAATAATAAAATTTTCTATTGTATCTAGGCATGTAGAACAAAATTTTAGCCTGCCATTAACGATGCACTGGAAGCACTGGCTTTCAAAATTACAGATGCTGTCACCTACCAGAATCGCAAGTGTGTGTCCCTTTTTGAGTTCACCTTTGTATTGCAAGAATCTATTCACTTGGGCAAAGGCACATAATTTGATATTTTCATTAGATCTCAGTATAAGTTGTTGCTGGTTTTCAGACTTCAGAAGTCCCCCTGCAATTTGTGCTGGTGGGTTTTCAGAAAGCCTGAATCATTCTGTCTGGCATGCTTTTTGTTTTCCTTTCATTTAGTAGTGAGGAGATCAGCAATGCTAATAAATCATTGCCTTACAGCTCACTTAATTTTCAGATGTAAATATAAAGCATACTATATGTTTTTATCTTTATCAACATCCTTATTTCATTCCACATTTGTGTTAAAATTTCCTTGTTTGCTTGTTTTTAACCATGAATTGTAATTATGAGAGTTCACTGAATTTACTACTACTATTTCCCTCCACCTCCTAAGACAGTGTGGGCAGCTTGAGAAAGCATCACCAATAGTTTCCACAGTCACGAATATTCGAGGTCAGTTACATCATCTCAAAAGGAAGAAGCTACATCAACACAGTAACTTCTAGTGCCCTGCTTGCTGGTCCTGTGCTAAGGACAATGTTGTCCACTTTGTCCTTGATCTTTTTTTTTCCTTTTTATCCAATAGCAAAAAGGAAAAATCAAAGCATATTTTCTGCCTTTCTTGGTACACAACATGTAGTGGCAATACAGCCTAGCAATTCTTGCTCACAGTCAGGAGAAAACCTTGCCTTTATCTGCTACAGCTAACAGGAATCTGCAAAATCCACAAAATCAGTCACCTTAATGACAGCTCTTCTAGACTGTCTTTTGATGACTGTTTCTTTTACAAAACGGCAGTCCCCTCTGGAAGGGAAAACTATGTTCTGCATGTAGTAATTAGCCACCAAGAGGTTGTTATTTGTCAGCTTAATGTAGTGTAAAGCTGACCACTTAATCAATTTCGGTGCTGAAACAATCAACAGTAAACACTATTGTCTGCTATCTTGATTAGTTTAAGTGGAGATCAGTATGTAACTTGTCAGTTACTAAAAATAAGCTGACTCCAGGCAAAGAAATACAGTAGAAAGGAGTCTTTCACTACTAATGGCTTTCGTGTTTTCATCTAAATGGTCTTTGGTCTTGTCCATTTAAGTCTAGCCACTTAGCACAGAAGTGCTATACTACCCTTTTTTTTTTTGTGGCTTTGTTCTTACACTAGTTCGAATTTATTCTGATGCTGTGTATCAAAATAAGACTTTTACCAGCGTTCAGGCAGCACTAGGATAGACATCATTTTGTTGATATTCTAAAATTTGAATATTGGTAAGGTCTTGTGCAGAGTGTCCCACAGCCAGGGTGCCTTCCTTTACTCTTGCTGTTCTGATCACTCTAAGGCATTGTAAAGCAAATAACTGATCACACAAAGTCTTGGAACAACCAATTATAAACAAATCCATCTGTTGGGATGCAATTAGGCAAAGCAGTGGTTTTGTCACAGGTTCACATATACTGCCTTATTTAATTGGTGACCTTTTTCAATGCCACTCTTTTTGTAGCATTAAAATCAGCTTCAAAAGTCAGCTTTTTAAAAAAATACATATGTGTAACTCACTTTGCAGGAATGCTTGAGAGGGCAGAGAATGAATGGCTGAGGCTAGATACCTGGGGTTAAGCTTTGCAATACTGAATAACATTTGAAATATATATGCAGTTTGGAGGGCTGCCAAGTCTAGAAACTAATTGGTTGTTTTTATGAAGCATGGGAAAGACAAAAGAAAATCTCAGAGCTACTCAACGAGCTGACATGTTGTGAATGTACATAGTTATTGCATGGGAATTTTCAGCCAAACCCACAAGAACTTCAAGTTTCTCCAGTTTTGGGTTGGTTTTTTTTTTTCAGAGGCTTCTGCTCACATATGCACATATGTGATACCAATACACATTTTCACTCTCCAAGTCCCCTTCTAGTTATGCCCTTGACACATTAGTCAACTTCTCATTGTAGTCATTGCTTTGCAGGTAGCAGAATTCCTTTTGGAGTCATCTTTGGTGGAACAGATATAAATGAAGATATCAAATGTGAAGAAAAATATCGCGTGATGGGAGCAGTGCTACAAGAAGCCAGGTAAAAGCATTTGTGGAAGATTTATGAGCAAAAAATTGCATTTTTGTAACGTCAGATCTTTTAGGAGCTGATCAATAAATGCTTGGAACCACTTGGAGATTTGCAGGCCAGCAGACAAAGGACAGACATCTTGAAATCCCAGTGATTTTTGAACAGTATTTTATGATTCAGTAATGGAAGTAGAACAGTTTCTTCATAAAATGCAGGCTCTGGCCAGTCTATTAATTTCATATTTCCTCTGCTGCAATCGTTTCAAATTTTTTTTTGCCCATGTACAAGTTGGCAGAGGTAGTGCTTGAAACTTGGTCTCTTGGGCTGTGAATTTTCAAAAAAAGACTCAAATCTCATTAAAAGCTGATGAAATCTGTGCTCTTGCTAACTAATCCTGTGCTTTGTCTACTGATTCATAACTGTTTTCTAGAATAATAGAACTATGAATGTGATGAGGATATAAAATCCTGAAGCAAGTGAAAGAAATGAGAAGAACAATAGTGAGAACAATTCACCTGGGATTTGGCAGGATATTGCTCTATAGAGCAATCTATGGATAGAGATGATAAATACAGCCTTTGATGGTTAGAATAACTGTGGACTGGAGCCACTTGACTGTATTTTATTGGATGTGTTTGTAGAGAATACAGTTTTACACAATCAAGTTTTAATTTCTTATTAAAATTATTTTAGAATTTATATTGGCAGAAATTAGGTACATAAATGTATAGCTAATTATCTCCAACACTATCCTTACTGTTCTTGTTTGTACAGAGCTATCCTGATCATGAAATGGGTGATATTTGGTTTTCAAATAGTGAAGCTTGAGTTGTGGGGAAAGTTAATGGCAAGCTAGTGGTGGAGGTATGATATAGCAAAACTTTGTTAGTAGTGAAGGTGTGAATATGATCATTACATCTGATCCTTGTATCTTGCAGTGCACTATTAGCCTAAACAAATTTGGACTCCATTTTCCAATGCCCTGTGCCGGAAGTGCTAAACATTGCCTCAGGTTGTGTTGTGTTGTTTTTTTTTTTCCCAAACCCTCTCATTCCTAGTAAATTCTGGTTGCTTATATATATCCAAACATACAAAATATTCTGTATTGGAACTTGAATATTTTATGCATCAGGTGCTGCCTGCCCATACAGACCAAGGTGCCCAGCACTTTGACTTAAGTGAGACAACAACTAAATATATCTGACATTTGTCCTATGAATCACAGAGCAAACCTGTTCTCAGAGGCCTTGCCTTCAGCTTGTTGACAAAGTGCTTGATTGAAAAGTAGGTGACTCAAGTATAAAGAACTTTTGTTCTCTTTTTCCTCCTAATGTGATCTTTCCTCTAGGTACATGAACAAAGAAGCAGAGACTTAAAACAGTCTAAGCAAATTCTCATATTTTGGTTTTTTTTTTTTTTTTTTTAAAGTTGAATTGACAAGAGAGTATTTCCAGGGTGTTTTAAAGTCCAGAAAAGTTCTAGTAACACGTCAGTCATCAAATTGCAGCATTTCTCCTCAGTTCAGCATCGTCAGAAAAGAAGTTTCTTGCTTGATCCAAAGGTCTGTTGACTTTCAGCAGTGTTTGATCACATCCACGCTGGGCCAATAAGCCCATTTCTTATTGGGAATGAAAACATTTTATTTGTGTAAAGCTCCTGATAGATGCAATTAATTTAATAGATAACTTAGGTCTTACCAAGATGGAGGTTAAGGTTGTCACTTTGCCTGTAGCCCACTGGTGGCAAGGATGGCTCTACTGCTACCTCCCTTCCTCTTGTTCCTTTCTCTTGCTTGTGGCTCTGTGATCCAACCTTCCTTGTGCCACAGCTGGACTGCTTTCTGAGCAGATTGAACTCACTAAATGGTGTAAAATTGGTGTGGTTGGTCAATTGGTTATTTTGGTTTCTTTGTGTTTGTGGTAGGTGATGTGGTTTTAGGTTTTTGGGGTTTGTTTTTTGTTCCCCCTTGAGTTAGTTTTCTACCTATTTAATTAAAAAAAAAGTCAGCTTGTGGCAAAATATGAAGAGGTCTGTTTGGTGGCAGTAAGTTGCTACAGCAGGTCACTCATTGTCACCTCGTTGCAGTGTGCCTGAGCTTCTGGTGACTTCAGTACTCTGAAGAGTTCTCTCTCCAGAACTGAGCTCTGCATAAGCAAAAAGGTCCTGGAGTGTGCAAGGTGGGATGACATTTAAGCATCTGGAACATCTTGGTCAAATCCAGTGGTACTGCTTGCATGCTTGCCCTAGGAGAGCTTAAGTACCTTGCTGAATAGAGCTTACTTAGGTTCCTGTCTCTGCTCTTGCATCGCAGCATTCTAGCTAAGGTACATAACTGCAGTGGTTCAGATACAGCAGGATGGATTTTGGTTCGTGTTAGCAACAAGGAAATGCACAAAGAATCTGCAGCAGGCATATCTTGTAATTTTATCTTTGCTAATGCCACTATATGTTCTGGCTAGTATTAGCTAACTTACCTCTGGAGTAGATATGCTCTTCTGTCTGTAATGCCCTTTAAAATGTGGTAGGTAAACAGGCTTTAAAGACAGCACTTAATCACACTCATTGAAAAATCATTAGGGCATGTTCTTACATGCTGAAGAGGCTTAAAGTGGCAAAGCAACAAAGCTTCATTCAAAATAATGTTTATATACTTGTTTACTTTTTTAATCAAATAATCAGATGTTATTCTTTAAACAGGTCTGAAGGAAGGGAAAAAAGGATATTTAATAGATCAGTTTCATTTCAGCAGTCAATTTAATTTCTGAGTGTGTCAATTTGATCCAACTCTGTCACAAAATATGTTCTGTCACACACAGGGTTAATATAATCTAATTCAAAAGCTGCACTGCCTGTTTTTGTAAAGACAAATAAATCAGGAACTTGAAGTATAGTTTGAGAACTTGACTTTTCCTATGATGTTTCAAAATATGCAACTGCTTCCTTATGTGGTTCGTAATATTTCCACTGCTACAGAAAACGCAATTCAGTTTTCTAGAAGTTATTCTGAATGGATCTCTTCTCCAATGTTATCACTGGTATTATTTATTGCATAGTTATTAAAAGAAATATTGATTTTTTTTTCTTTATTGATCACAAGGGTTCTAAGCAGAAATATCATGAGTTGTGGATGACTTGTCCAGTACAATATGGCATCACATTCCATAAAACAAAGTACTAAACACTGTCTACCTTTATAATGTGTTTCCTTTTTAATCAAATTCCTCTAAATGGTGGCTGTACTCCTCTAGGGTATTTTTTTCCTGATGAACATTATTTTGTAGACTTAGGAAGAACGGAGTTTTGTGGTTTTTCTGCTTGTTAATGTGATAAATTGAAAGTATAATTGCAAAAACTGGAAAGGGAGCATGTGCAGCTTGACAAAGCAAGCATTTGCAAAGGCTTTAATAACTTTAAAGCTGTCAAGGTGTGTGAAATTCATTGTTGCATCATAAAGCAGATACTACAGAACAAACATATGGGAGCAAGGTTTGTTGCAACAAGCAGAAGTAGGAGCTATCATTCAGCGTTTATGTGACTTCTAATAAATTATTGTGATTTCATGTCCTCATAACATAACCTCTCCAATGGAAAAGCACTCTTCTGGTTGTGCTTCATCTCTAGCCACTGAGGTTGCACTCGATATCTGAAGGTCCCTTCGAACCCCTATTGCTCTATGATTCTGTGACTCGTAAGTGTATTATGCGGTGACCCCTCTTTTATATTCAATATCTATAAAAGCAATTTTAAACAACAGAATTTAGCTGAGCAGACACATTGTCTCTCACAGGAAAGAGGCTTTCAAACTTTACTATTCTGCAAGAGCGGTGCTCTTCAGAAATGGTCCCATTTGTGTTTCTAGTTAACACTAAAGCTCTGTTTAAGAACTGTAGAAGCACATGATTATGTTTCATCACAACTTAAAAGCCAAATGTTCTTAAGGTCTCTTCAGAACAGGGATTCTTTATTAATTGATGCCATAAAACATCTCATGTGACTTCTTGGTATTATATTCAGCTCCTGGTAAGAATAACTTGTTTATCTGGTATGTTTAGAAATCAGACTTCTGTCTCTCTGTAATGAGACACCCCAAAATAGAACTATCAATACTGCTTTTAAACGGTCTCTGACATACTTCTGTTATGTGGAACAATAGTGTACTGCAGACATTTCTGAAAGGCACATAAGCAAAAATCCAGAGTCATTATAATGATCCATAAGGGAAGAAGCTGAAGTAAGCTTGGGGACAGAATTCTGTTTTCCTTCCCAGGTGAAAACACACCCACTAAAATACCCTTTTGCTTGCTTTTTCTTTCTTTAGTAGATGGTGTTCCTATGCTCTTCTACAGTTCATTCATTCAAACACTCTTCTCATGACAAAGTCTTAGCTAGACAAGGGTCAGAATGCTCTTCAATCAGTACTATGTCTGATTAGCATAATAGTCTCTTTGCCTGTGGTAAATCTAATTTCTGAGCACCCAGTTCTTGTTTATGGACTGTAAAGAAAAATTGGGTGTCTAACTCAGCTCTGCAAATTGCATCTCCACTGCAGATGCCTAATGTTCAGAGCTACAGAGCTGAGTGCCTCAAGTCTGTGAGATGGAAGAATTGAAGCCGAGTCACTGGGTCATCTCTCCTTTTCAGTTTGCTTAATGCTGATATTTTTCCTGAAAAGTAACATTTTGCTCTCTCAGGTGTTTCTCACTGACAGCTTTCATTATTTAGAAATAAGGGAGAACACTGGGGGAAAGTTTTAAAAAATCCATCTGCTCATTTACATTAAACTGAGTTTCAAAGAGCTGGAAATAGTGGGACTGGGTATTGATTGTCAGGTAACAATTGTATGAAACTTACAGGACTTAAAGTCCCTTTGTAGCTTTGTGGGTATGAAGAGGGCTACTGCAACTTGTAGAAATAGGAAATGCTAGTTGACTCTTGCAGCTATCTATATTAATCAACTGAGGAATATTCCCATCATATGGGTTTTCTCTTAGTTTAACAAATCCTCACTTTAACTCCCCAAGAGCTGTCAGTTGTAAAGCTTGAAGAGATAACTATTTGTTTTACCATTATTTTCTGGTAAAAGACAGAGAAATCCTGCTTTTGTCTTTCCCTCTGTAATAATTTTGTAAGCCTCTGCTCTTTGTTCTAATGAAGATTTTTTTTTTTCCTGGAGTACTTTTCTGGTTTTTGCGTTTAAATGTTTAAGCAGATGATCCCAACTATTTTTGTCCATTTAACTAGGTTTGCAGTGGCTTTCACGGTGAAAATGAAGGAACTGGCAGCAGCAGAGTGGGTATGTTTCCATGCTGATGCTTATAGTCTTATCTACTATGCATTCTTCTAAAATGGTTTCTAAGTGATGCTAGAGAATTGTAATAATCTTCATAGTCTTTGGTCCTCTTTTTTTTTTTTATACTTTCAGAGAAAGTATTTCATATTTATGTGCTTCAACAGGTCAAATAAACCTGACATTTAAAAGCTGTTTAGTATTTGAAGAGTATACTGCAGTTTGGAAAGTGCTTCTCTGTGAAGGTTCATCACTGCTGTTGTTACCAAGTCTCCCCTGATGCTATATGTATATATTGCTGCCTTCTAATACCTGAAGGAATCCTACAGGAAGACTGGAGAGGGATTTTTCATAAGCAACAGAACAAGAGAAAATGGTTTTAAGCTGAGGGGGAGGAGGTTTAGACTGAATCTTTGGAAGAAGCTCTGCAGTATGAAGGTGGTGGGACTCTGGAATAGGCTGCCTGGGGACGTTGTGGACGCCTCCTCCCTGGGGGTGTTCAAGGCCAGATTGGATGAGACCTTGAGCAGCTGAGTGAAGGTGGAAGGTGTTCCTGCCCGTGGTGGGGAGGTTGGAGTAGATGATCTCTAAGGTCCTTCCTAACCTAAACTATTCTATGATTATTTAATAACTTTATGTTAACTGTATGTGACCAGGCCTTGAAGGAGATGTAGCCTACAAATGGCACTTAAATCTCATCTGTGCTTCTGAAAATAAAACAAAATACGCTGCACTGAATGATAGCTGGAAAATGGAATCCAACAGCATATTTTAAAAATATGTTTTCGATGAATTTTAAGGAGATTATTTAGCGAAGAACTGGCAGTGATAATGGTTGGTTCTTTCTCTTCATTTAGTAGGTACCTTTGCATTTACTGTATTGCAAGGTTACTTCAGACAATCAGTGCAGTTCCTTTTAGTATCTGATGGTACTGTTTGAAAATAGACTGGGTCTTACGTGGCTGAGTTGATGGTGGACTGTCAGTGGGAAAAACTGAGACTAATCCTTGAAACAGACAGTCCTCGGTCCTGGTTTCTGAAGAGCAGAGTAAGACAATAAAGTACAAGGAGAGCTTTTGGATTGTGTCAGGCTCCACACCAGGCAGCGGCGCTTGCTGATCCATCTTAGTAGCCAAGCTATTTACTGTGCAAGCCAAGCACTGTGTTGTCTGAAGACACAGGAATTCTTTTTCCAGCTGTATCTTACAAAGGGTGAGAGCAAACACAACCTATTTACTTTCAAACGGTGACTCATATGAATATATCCTAGGTCACAGAATATTAACACTTTTTACACATTAACTCACACTACTGTGAAGTGTTTTATTCCTCTAATGTGTGCTTTATTAGTTAGGCTGTCAGTTAATAATTTAAATTATGAACGTGTAAGCAATTGCACTGTGCTCAAGGGCTATATCTTCCAACAAATCCTTTTCTATTAGATTGGATAAATTATCTTTAATTATGAAGTGCATAATGCAGCATTTATAATAGTCTGTTTTCCAAATGAGTTTGCAATGCTGTAAAAGCTCTTGTGCTCGTGGTCAGTGTTGTATTTCAGCAGTGTAAAACTGGTGCGTAAGAATTACCAAAGCCAGTTTTATTGGCACTCAATTTCATTTTTCCATTCTCCTCAAGACCATTTAAAATATAGAACACAATGGAAAATTGATCTATAAAGTGTAAATATGTCTGTACACCCTGTTTCACAGTACTCCTGCTATTTCCCTCTCGATGATCCAAGCCCTGGCAGGATTGTATTTGGTCACCATAAGCCATTAAAGGTCCAACAGAGGATAAAACCAGATGCTTAACTTAAGCTTATTTTTGAAACTTTAGGTTTTTAGCTCCCTAAAATCACTGTCTTTATCCACTAGTTTAAGGCAGAGCTATGAAGTGTATCAGCTATGAAGGCAGGGCTGGCTTAAGCTGCCCTCTGCCCCAGTGGCTTTTCTCCACCTTCTTCGTTGCCGCACCTGTGTCCCAGTGCTAATTTTCAGCTCTCTCACTTGTCTTGCAAATTTAAGTTCTGAAGTTGGTCTCCAGTTTGCAATGTGTCTTTCTCATAGTCTGATTTGAGCTTTGCAAGAAAATCACACTGATGTGCATTTTCTTACACTAGTTGGGACTGTTGGTTATGGTGGCTATGGTGAACTATGAAAGTTAACTTTTCTTCTCCTTCTCTTTAAAGCCAGATGCCAGGAAGAAATTATATGTCCAAGCTCAAGGTAAGAGTTTTGAAATACTGGCTAAGGCATTCAGTTTATTTGAATAGTCTTTGGTACCTGTATGTTTCTGTATCTTCCTTGTTTCCCTTGGACATCTCTTGCTGAAATGGGTTTGATGTCCTGGCTGCCCTGAAGCTGAGCTTTTTGCCATTGACATTACTTGAGGCAATGAAGGTCCTTTCAGGTAGCTCTAGACAGCTATGAGGTCTCCCCTCAGCCTCCTCTTTTTCAAACTAAAAAGCCCCAGCTTCTTCATTCTCTCTTCATGTTGTGTTTCTCTGTTTTTCCAACACAGGAATTAAGACTACACCCAGTGAAACATTTGACTGGTACAGATTTCTACAAAATGCAGGTAAAACGAATTTTTTTCCCTATATTCACTTATTTTATTCTTAGTAGAAGGAAGAAATTTAGAATGTGGAGGTTAATTGAGTATGTAATGAAATGACTTAATGCTATGAAGAATGAAAATGTTGAATATTAGCTTCAGGCAAAATATTGATCAGATTAGTCTGGTGAGGAAACTACCCAGCCTGCCCCCAGAGTTCTGGTCTGTCCAGGGCTGAATTTCACTGAAGATGAATGGTGGTGACATATGGGTCCATGCTCCTTAGAAGGTAAGTTAGACCAGAGCACCAATACTTTGTTGCACCGTGCTTTGTGTGACAGAAACTGTGAATTCCCCCCCTCCCCAGAAAAACTGCAGTAAAAAGATTTCACTGTTATATTCATTGATCTGATCTCTGATAAGGCAGCTGTTCTCTCTGTTACAAATGAATCCTCACTAGTCAATTGCTTTATCACATCAGTAAATGTGTGCCATTATTCAAAACCCCTGTCCAATTTTAAATTGAGCATTGTGAGGTTATTTTGTTCTCGGTAAATCACAGCACACAAGCACAGTGCCACCAAGATTAATAATTTTCTGAAGTGAAATGATTTGTCACTTGCTAGCGCAGCCTTAGTGGTGATTGGATCTCGTGTCCAACCATTTTATGATTAAAAGAGCAGTCAACAGAATGAGGAGGGGGAAGCTCCCCCTAAAGTGCATTTCATCTAATATATTACAGACAGTTTTCTGCCTAATGTGTACTAATGCAGAAGTGCAAAATAATTCATAATGTACATGAGAAGCAAACTAAAATGTGACTCCAACAGCTGTGCCTGTTAAATAATAGCTTGAGAACTGCCATCAGATTATTCAGTAGTGGTTTTATGGCTGTTTCAACTCACTTATCTTATCAGCCCTGTTTCTATGTCCCTCTCTGGTAGCAATCTACAGTTTCCATTTCTTCTAATATTGCACATGGAGGCAGGTTTTTTTGGCTCTACCTCTACACTTACCACAGGCTAATTAAGAGTTCCCAGTGAAGTGCTTTACTGGGGTTTTGCAGTTTCAAAGTGTCTAAAATTCTACTCAAGTTGGAGCAATCAGTAGAAAACTATGGAAAATAGAAGGCAGTTTTGCACAGAAGAATACAATTTTGATAGGGTAGGCTTTGCACAATGCAGTGCGCTTGAAAAGCTCTTTAGCTTTTATGCAGATGAAACTGTCCAATCTCATAGCATTTATGATCTTTTTTTTTTTTTTTTTTTTTTTTTAATTTCTCCTGATAACTCTGTATCTTTATCAGTATCCTTGAACATTTGTCAGATTCAGGATTCCCAGGACTGAACACAAAGGAGCAGCACATGCCCTGCAATGCTAATTATAATGCATTGGAGGCATCAGTGTTAAACATCCTTGGCGATCAGGCCATACATTGTCAGGTTATTCTTTAAAATTAAATAGGCTCTTCTGGGTATTCCAAGAAATTTTTTTCACAGAACAGACTTCTTATGAATATTCTTTGTAATGGTTGGGTTTTTGTTTTTTGTTTTTTTTTCCCAGCCACAGAAAAGCCTTAAGACTTGGCTCATGTTAAATATAACACCAATACATAAATAATCTCTTTGAATCAGTGTAATGTCTTCAAAAAGAATTTGAAGTAGATTTAAGGGAATGACAGAGTAAATCAAATACATTTTACTGTGGGAAACTTCCCTCTCATCACAGCCCCCAAATGTGGATGGTATTAAACCAAAAGGCTAAGGAATCACAGCTTTTAGTACCTTTCATTTGAGAGTTTGATCACTTACATACATGGCAATTGCCTGATATAAATTGAAGCATTGCTGTGAAGATTTTGTTGCTTTTGTTATTGTGGGTGCAAGGTAATTTCAGTACAAAACTCAAGGAATTGGTATGCTTTTCAGAGTGTCAACAGCAGGCTTGAGAGTTGCAGAGGTGATGTTTGTATGGTATTAGTGTGCTAGTTCCAAGCTGCAGTATTTTCAGTGGCTGGTTGCTAAAACATTTATTGTCTAAATCTGCATTGTGGTTAACAGTCAGCTTCAGAGAGTTTGTCTTATGTGAATGAGAGGCTGTAAGCAGCAGTAGTCAAACCAGAAAGCTGAATCAAGTGCAGATTTCAACACATACTTCAAGAAGACAATGTTTTCACTATATTTAGTAACTCAGACTATTTAGGGAAGTCTTGCAGTCTGTGTCAATCTGGAGGTCAGACCAAATGATCAAAATGTTTTTATCTGACCTTATAATACAGGAATCTATATACAGCATAATCAGTTTTGTTAGCTATTTTAGATGCCAATCTAGAGGCTTGAGAGACATAGGGAAGTTCAGGCTTTTGCTGTAGACTGATTGACAGAAAATGACAAGGCAGTCTAAGTAAATGTGAAAAGTGAGACAGATCTTCTCTAACAAGTTAGCTCAAGGATGGAGCACAGATACTTAAGATCACAAACAGGCTTGATGTCATCATACTGTGATTAAAGACTCCTTTTGATTTCATTGGAATGTGGGTTGAGCTTGTAAGATGTAAATGCTAATAAACACTTAGACATCATGTGATTAAAAGACAGAGATAACTAACAAAGTCTTTACTAATGAACCCAAGAAGCTTGTTTACCCAGCAGATAAGACTGAAAACTGATTTCCTGGAAGGTGACATAGAATCATAGATAGGGTCAGATGCTTATTGCATGACCAAATAAAATACACAATATACTTTTGCAGTTTCCTTTTTCTATTCTTAGATAGTTTCTGGCTTCTAAAACAACTATTTTCAGAGCTTGAAAAGTTTGTATACCTTGTCCTGGCACAGACAGGGTTTTACAGAGGTGTTGTATTTTCCTAAAGGTATGCTAGAAAAAGAGACCCACATAAGAAAAATTAACAGTTTGCTCAGAGAGGTTGTGGATGCCCCTTCCCTGGAGATATTCTAGGCCTGGCTGGATGGGCTTTGAGCAACTTGAGCTGATAGGAGGTGTTGCTGCCCATGGCAAGGGGTTGAAACAAGATGATCTTTAGGGTCCCTTTACAGAATCACAGAATGTCAGGGGCTGGAAGGGACCTTGAAAGCTCATCCACTCTAACCCCCCTGCCAGAGCAGGATCATCCATAGCAGATCACACAGGAACACATCCAGGCAGGTTTTGAGTATCTCCAGAGAGGGAGACTCCACAACCCCCCTGGGCAGCCTGTTCCAGTGTTCTGTTGCCCTCATAGGGAGAAAATTCCTCCTCATGTTTAAATGAAACTTCCTGTGCCTCAGCTTCCACCCATTGCCCCTTGTCCTGTCATTGGGCATCACCCAGCAGAGCCTGGCTCCAGCCTCCTGGCACTCACCCTGCACATATTTATAACATTGATAAGGTCACCTCTCGGTCTCTTCTCCAAGCTCAAGAGCCCCAGCTCCCTCAGGCTCTCCTCATAAGAGAAATGTTTCATTCCCTTAATCATCTCTGTCTCTGTGCTGGACTCTCTGAAGCAGTTCTATGTCCCTCTTGAACTGGGGTTCCAGAACTGGGCACAGTACTCCAGATGTGGCCTCAGCAGGGCAGAGCAGAGGGGCAGAGAACCTCTCTCTTCCAACTCAAATTATTTTCTGTATCTAAGTTTGTGCAGATATATAGATGAGCATAGAAATACTGATAAGATAGCAGCAGTGTTCCCCAACAGATCTGAAAGCACAGAGCTTTTTTGTCTGATAAAATCATAGAGTCAGTCAGGGTTGGAAGGGACCCTTCAGATACTGGAATTCAGATCCAGTCAAAATAATGAGAAACAAGGGGAAAAATGTTTGCTGGAGAATTTTTCAGTTTGATTTCTCTGGATTTGTAGCCCACACGTGGAAGTTAAGATGTTCCTTTGACTTCAGCTGTCTCTGCAAACATATCAGGAAGTCTACCAGTTATTTACTATTGAATGTGAATAGCAGTATAAACACTTTGCATACAATTAACTCCACTTCCCCTTAATTTCTAAGAAACAAATTGTTTTCATAAAACATTAATAAATGCTTGAGATCTGTAGGTGGTTGAAATAAGGCCTAATTGTGCTAATAATTATCTAAATTCTGTGTCATCAGTGACTTCAATTAAAGAAACTTCAGAATCAGTAGAAAGTAAGGTGGCATGGTGAAGCTATACTGCAGTAGAGCACCACCACGTCAGGCAAGCTGGAAAACTTGGCTGGCCTCAGCAGCTTGGGTTTAGTCACTGAGTTGTAAACAAGACAAAGAATCAAACTCCAGAGGCTAAAGGAGCTAAAGTATGGTATTTCTGCTGTGTCCAGGGAGATGAATGTAAAGAATAGCTATGAACTGAAGGATTTGGAATATCAAAAATACATGCCAGAGCTGGAGAGATTTATCTGTGTTTCGATATCAAAAAAATAAAATAAACACCTTGGAAACTGGAATCTCAGCAATAAACCTATGGATTTCCTTTTCGTAGGAGATCAGTTACTACTTTCAGAAGTTTTGCAGATAAATAGATGAAGAGTTTTTAAGAGGCGTGAAAGACCTGCTGTGGTTCAAAATGAAAAGAAAATTAGAAAGGTTAGAATCATAGAATGGTCTAGGTTGGAAGAGACCTCAAAGATCATCCAGTTCCAACCCCCTGCCACAGGCAGGGACACCTCCCACTAGATCAGGACGCTCAGGACCACATCCAGCCTGGCCTTGAACACATCCAGGGAGGGAGCAGACACAACCTCCCTGGGCAACCTGTTCCAGTGCCTCACCACCCGCACTGTGAAGAATTTCTTCCTAACATCCTGTTCAAATCTCCCCTCCGCCAATTTGAACCCATTCCCCCTCGTCCTGTCATTACAAAACCTTGTGAACAGTCCCTCCCCAGCCTTCCTGTAGGCCCCCCTCAGATACTGGTAGGCTGCTATAAGGCTTTGCAGCCTTCTCTTCTCCAGGCTGCAAAGCCCCAACTCTCTCAGCCTGTCATCATAGCAGAGGTGCTCCAGCCCTCTGATCATCTTTGTGGCCCTCCTCTGGACTCTCTCCAACAGTTCCATGTCCTTCTTGTGCTGGGTTGTTCACCTTCACCATCTCCTTAGATTTTGTTTCTGAACACACTCAATAATGGATAACTGGGCTCAAATAATATATACTTCATATTGTTCCCTAAGCATCCATAGAACACAACAGTGAACTTGAAATAAGTGGTTGGAGAATTAATCCTAAAATCTTTGCTCATCCTTGACTAATAAGAAATGTTTTGGTTGCAGACATTTTTACATTGCTGGGCAGTATTTGTGCTAGCAATACTAACTTAGAAGTCTAATACTGATAAACTTAATAAAATGCACTTAACTTCTAGTGAAAAGTGGATTGTAAGCTGTAAAGGAATGGACACATCTTAAAAACTTTGGCTTTGTGAGGTTGTAGGTTGAGGTTCAAAATAATAACTTGGAATGACAAATCATACAGATTCTTTCTGGTTTTGTTTGTTTGGTTTGGTTTGGTTTTCCTCCCCTCTAGGGTTTTCAAAAGCATCCTACAAAGGCACAGAAAAGACTTTTAAATATGAAATTTAAAAAAAAAAATTTACTTTATTAGAGCAAGTGGTAAGAAAATGCCTCACTTAAGATGCTCTCAAACTGCTGCTTTACCTCTCAGCAAGCTAATGCTAATGTTATTCACTTAGAGGCCTGCAGCTTTTTGGTAAGATTAAAGATTTGCAGTAATATATTTAGTTTTACTCCACATCTATGATTACTACTTTTTTTTTTCCTGATAGTACCTAGAGGCATGGAGTTAAATGGATCTGCTCTTTCAAAATCTCTTTAGATAACACTTCTACTTATTCTTTTCTTCCTGAGAAAAGCAATGTCCTTCTCAATGCTTCAGAAAAGATTTAGGCTTTTGTGTTAGCTGTCTGGGATCATGTTTTGCTATCTTGGCATCTAAGTATATGATTTTATAAGGGCCAAAATGTAAGCTTATCACAGTGTGTCATAATAGTGAAATAGTTGATGTGACAAACAGTTACACAGTTCCTTATAGGAATAAACTAGGGGCCAATGCAATCTGAAACAATAAACTGCTGATTTCCAGTGCTGCATTATGAAAATGTTTTCCTATTTTTATATCCTCCATTCTCTCACTCTGGCTCACAAGTGGAGACCTCAAAACAGGGTACCAAAAGTTAAACTGACTGGCATCATTTTATGCCAAGCAGTTATCCAAGCCGCTTGTAGATGAGTAAGTCTAGATGGGTATGTCTAACTCCTGTAGGCCGTGCCATGACTCAGAATCACAGCCAGCAAGAGAAGAGGAATCCTGAATATTAATCACATTCCATCTATTAGGCAGTATAATTTGTGCCAGTTTCCAATACTATCAACAAGTACACAGGCAGAGCAGCTGGATGCCCTTTTGATCATGCAATTCTACTTTGAAATGTTAAGTGTCAATGCTACATTGCTGTGTTTCAATTTGGAGCACCATAATAGCACCTCAGCTCCACCACAAAAAGGAAGTTGTATGACTGTGGGAGTTCCATGCCAATCTTAATCTTCCACTCTGTCTGTCTCAGTTCAGCTCACCTGCAGTTCATTTGTTACCATCCCCACAGTCCTGTGCAGCATATCAGGAAAGAATACTGTCAAGCTGATGAGAGGAATGAGTTTTCATAATCCTATCAACCACTGTTCTTGTTTTGACCTCTCACATCTTGCTAAACTGGTGACCTGCTAAGCAGGCTCAAGCTTGGCTGGGGCCAACGTGCAGCTGTTTTTTATAGATAAAGCCAATGTACCAAATCAGGCTCCAGCCACAGGCGAACACTGTCAATGCGTGGTTAAAGGAGCATCTCATGCTGATACTAAACAATTATTTTTGATGCCTAGACGTTGATTGCAGTGGCAAGAGTTGACTTGAATTTAGTGTATAGTGATTCTGAGGGGTGGTTGGAAAACATGCACCATGAAGTCTTTTTTATTGCCATTGACTATGTGCAAATCCTTGCAGTTTGCATTTTCCTTGCAAAGCAAACAGAAGGGTGTATGAGCTAAGGAAGCACAGTGTGCTGTTCCAAATATTTGCTTTTGTAACACTAGCAGAAATGGGAAGAGAACACGCAGATCACGGATTTCTTTTGTTATTTCGGTGTTTCCAAGTCATTCTAAGAAGACAGTGGAACAGTCAAAAGAGAAAATCTACCATGTTAATGCATTTCCATTTCAGAACTGAAGCACATGAGGTGGTAGTATCTTTTACAGATTAAGTAACGTATCTGGGAAAGGCAGAATGGTAGCAAAATATTAATATACTGGAAGTCTTGCTTAAGCTAAAGGGGAAAAAAAAGAGTCTTGCTTCAAATACCAGTTTTCACCCAGGGGGTGGCTATAGCTTGTAATGGCAGCTATTGCAGTTATTCTAGTATGTTCCCCCTTTCAGTGTTCTTGTGAGGACAAAGCATACTAAAATTGTTTTCGTCTACAAATGGCTACTGTTTGTTTTGGGTTTCTTGGTTATTTGATTGATTTTGGTTGTTGATTTTGTTTGTTTGGGTTTTGCTTTGAGTTTCTTGGGTTGTTTTTATTTCTGTTGGGTTTTTTTTTCCACAGCAGGGGTGCTAGCAAAGCCTGAGAAAGCAGCAGGTGGGAAAACATCATCTTGATGTGTGAATGTAAGCATTTTTGGTGAATGAGCAGAAAGCTAACAAGATATACAAGTGCTACTGAAGTTTGATTTTAAGTAGATTGAGAATGAGTAAACTGCCAGCACTAAACAGTGGCAGTGATGTGCTGGTAATGCAATCTTCTCAGGAATGGCTTTACATGTTTCTAAGTGGATTGAGTGGGGAAAATCCACCTGTAAAAATGAAATAGGTGATGACTGAGATCTACAGCATGCAACAAAGTAAAACTGTGATTGATTCTCACTTCACTGAATTGAACAGCAGAGACAAATCTTTTTTTGACTAGAGCTCCTGTAACAGTTTTTTGCCATGTAGGTGTAATGAATGGGGTTCGATCAATTAATGTGAGATTATATTTTCCAAAGTTAATATTTATTAAGTTTTATATTCAAACTTCTCACCATCCCAAATAAATACTTCTAATAACAACAATGGTTTGTTTGCAAAGGCCATGGAACACATTACATAAAGGATATCTACACCTAGTATTCTAGTATTAACTATCAATATAGAAACATTTAAATCAAATTTAACTCAATTAAACTGGAAGAAAAAGTTGATTGAGGTTAATTATCCCTCATGTGGTTAGTTATGGTGCTTGGCTAGTAGATGGACTGAGGGCTCTTGCTGCTTAGGGCAGAAGCAAGGTAAATAACAGTGCCTAAGGTATTTACTCACAAATATTATTTCTCGACTTGCAAGACTAACAACATTGAGGCAATACCCAAAATGCTTGCAGGGAATTCTGTCAGCTGGCTTTCTGGCCAGTCTGGCTACTACTGAGATTCATGTTTCTTCCCTGGCTCCACAGGACACTGGAGAAAGGAGGGGCAGACAGTCGCTGACTTAGTCCTGGCTTTCTCAGGACTTCCAACAGCTGGAGACTTGCAGAGGGGCAGGCAGGATGTGTTGTGATGTGTAGCCTCAGCAGATGTGTCACGCTGGCTGTTAGCTATGCAGGTATCATGTGAAGGCAATTAAAGCTGTTCAAAGCAGGAAGTTTCCAGGCTGAGTTATAGCTTAGCAAAATGATGCTATAAAGCAATAAGGCATTAGCATTGCCAGTAGGCAACAGGCATGGATAGAGCAGAACACAGAATAACAGTAAAGCATGGAACAATGGCAAAGCAGGCTGTGTTACCTGCTTAGCTGTTTTTGTATCAAGGCCTGAGACTGATGGGCCTTTGGACATAGATTAGCCAATCAAAGTGGCAGTAAGCCAAGCTTGACCATATTTGGGTGAAGCCACAGGCTTGCTCTGACCATATTAGGGAAAGAGCATAGGCCTAGCACAAGCTTAGCACATGCCAAACACATGTGACTTGTTTACCACAGGATGTAAGCAGGAGCAAAACAAGTTGGGTAAGCCAAAGTGCTCAGACTCCACAGCTTCAGGTCTTCTGTCCTTTTTCCCACAGTTGCCTCCTCCCCAAAACAGAAGGAAGGAGAGCAGAAAAACATGCCTGGGCAAGCCAGCACATGTATAGGCCTGTTTTGACCCTTCAGATTTAGCACAACAGTAGGATCCTGTGTAGCCAATATCTGCTATTTCCGAGAAAAATGCACAGGACTCCATGATAGGGATTTGTAAGGTTGTATGAGGTGGATAGTTTGTAGTGAAAGCTCAAGATTATGAATGACTTTCCAAAGTGATAGTCAAATAGGAGGACTATTTTAATTAATAAATACTATTTTAGGTAATTTTCACTAATGAAACAGACTGTTATTGATTAGATTCTTGGGAGAAGTACCTTTAAATGCCACAGGAACTGAGTGGCAAAATACAAATTACAAAGCACAATTACTGTCTCTGGGTCCAGTTTCCTGTTTCTCTTTCAGATGAAGGTTTTCATGCAGGCTATCAGAGCTGCACAGTACTTGTCTATTTGGGCTTTTTATTGTCAGAGCACTTTAAAATCTTATCTAATAAAATGAAAGCTGTAAAAAAGAAACAAAAAGATGTTAAGAGATAAAAAGTAGCAGTTATTTCAAGCATAGTTATTGTTGATTAGGGTACTGTCACATCAACACTGCAATTTGTCTCTGAGAACAGGAAGATCTGGTTTCTTATTCTTGTCTGACTGAGCTTTTAGCACTAACTTTGTTTGTTCCAAAACAGCCCAGAGCCGAACAGCAATAGGTGAGAGTTCATCATTTAAAATTATTATTTGTGCCATACGGATAATTAAAATGCAATCTGAATTTTGCTGACACTTCCTAGTTGTTTTATGTGAGTTTATGTCACGAATTGAAACTGGTGCTGCATGTCTTCAAAACAAACAGTATTAATGGCCCATTGCACCAAAGAATGGCTTTTTCAATACAAATGTTTATGTTTTATAAATTGCAAATTATTTCTTGCTCCAGTAACCAGTAAAATATTACTTACCGTGCCTGCTCCAGCCTCTCTTGACAGCTCAAGCTGTTTAAGTCAAATGAAACAGACACAATAATGAACTCTCTGACAGGGAGCATTTAAGTGTCCCTGAACTGGATTTTCATTTTAAAAGCAATAGCACTTGAGTACGTTATGAATCACCATTCCTTTGGTTCTCCCCCCTCCCACAAAGTTTTGATGCAGAGCTCATGTTAGTCCAGTTCATTGAGGTGAAAGGAGGCATTCTTGGCATATTGTTTCTGTATTTCTGCAACAGGGCCTGGAGCAGACCCTGCAGTTATGTTATACAGTACTGCGAGGGACTTTAAGATGGTACCAAGTTTGGGTGATCTGAAATTACAAATTGCAGCAATTCAGTGTAAGCAGCTGAGCTGTTCCTTCCACCTTGTGGAGAGTGGAAGGGGAAAAGAGGACAAAACCTCAGAGAAGAGAGCTTTGCGGTGTTCAGCAGCAGCTGATCACTGTGCCACTACAACTGCTCTTTTATCTTTCTCTGCTAGTAATTCTGGCCATGCATCCCTCCTGTTAGCTATTTAACACAGCCCTGGTGTGGGATCCATGCATTACAGGATGTCAGGGATTGGAAGGGACCCAAAGAGATCACTGAGTCCAAACCCCATTGATGTGCTACAAACTGATGCTCCTCATTGAGCTGCCTAGTGATGGGAAATGCCTGCCATCCACCTTTGCCATGAGTTCAGTAACAGCAAGCTGATTTGTTCAATACAGTAAATCAAACATGAACATTTCAACTTCTCTAGTCTTTATTAAATTATGCTGCTGTGTTCCACATTCTTTCAGCAATTTGTGAATTATGTGGCTTATGATAAACACATTTTACCAAAGTTCATCACATTGTGACCCTTCCCCAGAAGCATGTTCTGAACTAATTGTACTATCACAGAGGCAATGGCAACTGCAAGGTACATCAGATCGTATTTTTTTCTAACATAGCTCACAAAATTGTTTGTAAGGGTCATTGCTGTGTATTTACAAGAGATTTTTTTTTTTATATTAAAACCTGCCATGTTGAGATATATTTTCCTCAAATTATTTTTTTGCTTGTGTTTCTTTTCAGTAAGGCTAAAATAAATGCTTTGGAATAATTTAACTTTTCTGTAGCAGTGATAGTTAGTGATAGATAACTATGAGATATTTACCTGATCTTTTGTAATTAAAAAAAGTCAGATCAAGAGCTCCAGTCCTTAGAGCCATTGGTTAACTAAACCTCACAATATCATTCAAAAAGGTGTTGAGCTTTCATATGGATGCAAATTTATTATTCTTACAGGTAGAAGAAATACAGAAAAATACACTGATTTGGATAGTTGCCTGGGGAGCCTGTTCCAGTGTCCCACCACCCTTGTACTGAAGATCTTCTTCCTAAGATCCAGTCTAACTCTTGCTCAGCTTAAAAACATTTTCTCTTGTCCTATTGCTAGACACCCTTATGAAAAGTCCCTCTCCGGCCTTCTTGTAGGATCCCTTCAGGTATTGAAAGGCAGCTCTAAGGCTGCCCTGGAGTCTTCACTTCTCCTGACTGAACAACCCCAGCTTCTTCAGCCTGTCCTCATAGCAGAGGTATTCCTGCCATTGGATCATCTCCATGGCCCTCGATGATTTATACAAGAACAAGAAAGAGAAGGAACAATGACAAGAATTTTTCAGTGTCTACCCAGTTACTGTTTTTGCCACTCTATGTGCTCACTCCTAAAACTATGTGGAGAGTTCAGCTTTTATATCTGCATTCAGACTTTCACCATTCTTTGTTACAGGCATTCCTACAGACACAGACAGTTTACATCTGTTCCTTTTGATATGTGGTCTCCGAAGAGTCAAAGACCCTCTCTACTTGGTAGATGCATTTTCAGGTAGGCACCTGCTGTTTGAATACCCTTGGTTTATCTCTGGATTCAGATGCATTTCATTTAATGTTTATAAGTTTGGCATAAGCTGTTGCATTCATTGCAGAAAACTTAATAACATAATTATGTTTTAAAGCAAGAAATGCTCATGTAACACAGTATTTCTGTGCTGTGCCTTTTCCATCCTGCTGGGAATTACAGAGCATCAAAGCAGCATTTGATGATTTTACTTGCTGGGAAAACTGTTTTGCTGTTACATACAATATTAATGGAAGACAAAAGAAAAGAGTTCACCTACTTCAAAATCACTTTTTTGTCTTACTTTCCCATGGCTGTTACACTGATTTGCATGTATGCTAATTAATATCATTGAAGTCACAAGCAAATTTTATCACCCAGGGTTATGGTACAACAGTGTAAACTGGGCTGAAGTTTTCCCATAGTCACATAGGCGAGTGTTTTGGTTGTCTCTGTGAAAAGTTCAGATGTTCCAAGCTGGGAATTTAGCCTCCACTATTCAGCTTACTTTTATAAGCCTTTGCCACCTTGCCACTCTTAGTAACAAAGGCAGTTTATTTAAGTCAAGTAACTGGTTTTGTTCTATTCTGGTATTAAAAGAGCAGCATGTAACTGAGTATTAATTGTGGTGGCTGCAGTTGCTTCCGTGTGTCCACCCCACATAGAGGGAAATTTGAATTCTTTGGTCTTAGTGGTCAGAGTCACTGCGTCATACAGAGCATTGTTCTCTTGATGTGATTCAAAATTAAATCTGAGCTTAGTTAAATAACCCTTGAACCATAAGAGATTTCGTGAAGCAAATACTAAATCCTATCTTTCAGGTTTGCAAATCAATTGAATTCTGGAGAGTAATGTGAGGACTGAGCATGAAATCTTGTCTTTTAAGTAGTACTATAATATTTGCCTAATTTTACTTTTGTTTGTGCAGCTATTTACATTGATTTCAGAGAGATAATTAAATTTAATGAAAAATTAATAACTTTGATTAATGAAACAGATGTTTCTCTTCTGTCTTAGATTGGCACAGAAAGGATCCCAGTGTCCATTTGGGCATAATTGGACCCACAGTAAGTTGTTGTAGTAATTTTTACTTTCTTTGTGTGTTTATTCTTAAACACTTTTGTTTACTTACAGCTGAGTTATTGCAATTCCTTGCAAACTGAACCTAAGTCAGAGGATTTCCATTAGAGACATAAGAAGGTGCAAACCTAGCAGTTGTAAAGACAGTTCACAACACATCTAAACTTTGGAACTGGAAGTGATTCCAGTGCTTTGACTTCCAAAGTTCAGAGTTCTTCTCCCAGCTAAAGGCCTTCTCACTCAGCATGTGCTTTGCTTTTGCACTGCAAGAGGGAAAGCAGCTTGGAGGGTTTTTCTAAGAGGATATGCACTGAGGTAAACCAACTCTATTCACTTAGGGTTTTATTAATGCAGGCTGTTATCAACAGCACTGAAATGGTTTACAGCAGCTATAAATCTGTTTTACATACATTGATTTTTTTTCTTCTTGTTTTTTGGAAGGCTTGGGCTAGTTTTATAAAGGGCTTCTGCAGGTGGATTGCTATAATTTTATGTCTAGTTCAAGCTCATGGCTTGATACTGTTACTCATCTATTGTAGTCCCTTGTAACTAAACGTTTACAGCTTCATTTGTTTGCAGAAAAAAACTTCTGAAGATAAAAAATATCAAAATACTTGGTTTGTGTTTGTATACCTATAGGTTAGTACAAAACTTTTATGAAGAATCAGGAAGTACTAAAGATGTGAATTCTGTCAAATAAAATATTAGAAAAGCCTATTGCAGTATTAATAATTTATAAATGAGCCTATCAACTACTCTGAAAGGCAACAGTTGCCATCTAGAACAACTCTTTTAACAGATATTGCTAATGAGGATTTTTAGTACTGTGAAGGTGATATCAGATGCTCATTATCCCTGTTCTTACATTTTTGGTCACGTGGATGATTGCATCTTTGTTCTGTTCCATTTAGGTTTCGGTGCCATTTCTGGTAGTCTCAGCTCATACACAATTAACAGTTGTCAGCAGGTGCAAAATTATGTTAGGTTTCTGTCTGACACCAGACAGCAAGGACAGAGCTTAAGCTGACAAATAAAATTGGTGAAGTCTGTTTCACATTTAGAATGTGAGTATGCTAAAGCTTGGAAAAATGAGAGGGAAGGTAGTGTGGACTAAAAGAAATAAAATCAGAAACTGAGTCATTCTTATATGTCCAGATCTCAGATTATGCTTTGAGTTGGTGTCACACCTTCCAGATAAATCAAATATATAACATGCTGGTCAGTATTAACCTGGAATTTCATGTTCTCCTCCTATTTCACAAAGATCCAGTTTAACAAAATTGAAAGCTACACCTTCTAATTCTCTCTTTATGCAACACACCAGGCAGATAAATGGCAGCCCTCCTGTGCTTGCTGACTCTCTTTAGAGAAAAGGTACAGCTAAGGTGCCACCTAGAAATGTTTCTCAACAGTGGATTGCTTTTCACTGAAGCATCAGCTCCTGAAAGAGTTTAAAATAAAAACGCATTACAGTCATTATTATAAAATAATCTTCTGCTTGTGGAGAAGGGTTTGAAAATGTGGGCTTATGAAGCATGACAATAAAGAGAAAGAAAAATATTCAACCCTCCCAACTGTACCCCATGATTTTTAAATCAAGTAGCATGATTTTTGAAAAAGAAATAAAGGGCTATATATTCTGCCAGCTCTTTCTTTTCTAACAATCTCTTCAAACTTTTTATCTGAGCATCCGCCTTTGTTTCCAGTTATTTCCACTTGGAGAGCTGTCTAATTTCACCTGCAGAGGCTCAAGCCTTTTCTAAGGGAAACCATTCATGAACATGTCAATGTTCTTTTGATTTCTGCTAAGTACAGAGCTGGAAAAGTGCACAACTACAAAATGCATGATTATTTTCAAAACTATGAGAGAAATACTCTCAAACCTCAGCCTAAGTAGTACTCAACCTAAACATTTGCTGTGGGCCACATCCTCAGCAGAAGTACCTGCACTATAAACTGGTGAGGGAGAAGGGAAAAGAAGTCTCTGAGCCACTGAAATGCTGCTCCAAATTCAGTGCAAAATGTGGTTCATTCCCACAGCCCTGCACAGGGACCTGGTGGTGCTGCAGGGAGGCTGTTCTGCTTCTTCTGCTTTCTTCTCCCTTGCCTATGTCAAGGGAGGCTTCTTTATGCTAAAGTAACAAAACAAATTGCAGGATTTTCTCAAAAGAAATCAGTGGTGTGACCTGTGTATTTATAACAGCAGAAATCTTGAAAAGGCAGCCTGTAGCCTTAAAAAAAAAAAAAAAGCTGTAAGTAGGCAG